>CM047580.1:43272106-43310073 GCA_026184515.1 Peronosclerospora sorghi | reverse complement strand
TAAGAGCTCCGCCTCGAAGCTCTGAGAAAAAGAGTCAGTGTGACTCTTAGCGGGAGGTTTCTCCTCCGCTTCGACCTGACAAAGGTCCATGGGTTCGGGACCCACCTTATAGGAACGGAAGTTCCTCTCGGCGTTGAACGCCATCTTGAATGCCTCCCCCAGGGATTCGGGTCGGCATCGGTACAATTGCGAACGTGCTGGCCCTTCTCTCAGGCCTCCCATGAAGACGGGGATGGACACATCGTCCGAATACGCTTTCGCGTACATCCCTGCCAACAGGGTCTTAAGCTCCTGGATATGAACCTTCAGGTCCTTAGTGCCTTGACGGCACCTCAGAAACGCCAGTTGATTCTGGAAAACCAGATCAGGCGTTGCGTACATGTCCATAAGCTTCTACTTAAGGACCTTCCATGTTGGAAACACGTCCTTGACTGATTCCGAGCATGTAAACACCCATGTACGGGCTTTGCCCGTAAGATGGGTCAATGCAAGTCCCACTTGCAAGTAATCAGCGGTCATGTTTTGCTGTGGCGAAGGCCGTTTTGACCTCTCGCAACCAAACATAAAGGTTGTCAACCTTCTCTCCGGTGAACTCCTTTATATTAAACGATAATGGAGGGCGCAACCCCGTGGAATGACCTACAACACAACTCTCCTCATGAGCGATGAGGGCATTCACCTTTGCCCTTACGGCCACAAGGCCCTGCTCCACTAGGAGCTTCATACCTTCTTCCCCCGTTAAGGGTAACAGCCTTTTAAAGGCTTCCTGTTGGACGAGGGGCAAACTATCCCAATCGTCCTGATTCATCCTTTGCAGAGGATGCCTAGTCTACCAACACAGGTGTTAGATTGACTACAAGTGCTACCAGATGTAGCCGGTGCGTACACGCACGGTGCGGCTAGCGCACAGAGGAAGACTTTTCCTTAAAGCGGCGTTAGCCGCTACTTAGCCGATACGCCCTTATTAAGGACTTAGTAGGAGAGAGCTCTCCTACTCGGGGCCAAGATTCCCGGGTTAGTTTACTCTAGCCTTTACTAGTGCCTTAACGGCAAGGCTCCCTTACAAAGGGTGTAGCTAAGGGGAGGGCTCCCCTTACGCTACGGCACTCGCTACACGCACGACCGGTCGAGGTCGTGCGTCTGTACTAAAGAGTGAAAAGTAAACTGAATATATTTAATATGTAATTATTTAAACTAATATAAACTATATGTAACACTAAGTAGAATATTCCTAATTCGTACCTAGCTAGAATGTAGTGTACACACCTGTGTACTGACACGTGGATGACTGACACCACCACACCAAGGGCCAATATCCTGATTGGTTAAAATAACCAAAGGTTCGAAACCTTTCAACCCGGCCAATACTGGCCTCAACCGTGGTGTACTCATGTACACCAACACTCAGTGTCACCCGAATGTAACCCCGTTACAGCAAGGGTAAATGCCCTCATCGCTCATGAGGCGAGTTGTAGTGGAGGTAGTTCCACGGGGGTGCGACCCCCCTTATCGTTTAAGAAAAAGGAGTTCACCGGAGAAAAGGTGACAACCTTTACGTTTGGTTGCGAGAGGTCGAAACGGCATTCACCACAGTGAATGTGATTGCTGATCACTTGCAAGTGCGACATGCGCTAACCCATCTTACGGCTAAAGCCCGTGCATGGGCGTTTACATGTTCGGAGTCAGTCACGGACGTGTTCTCAACCTGGAAGGTCCTTAATCAGAAGCTTATGGACATGTAAGCAACGCCTGATCTGGTTTTCCAGAATCAACTGGCGTTCCTGAGGTGCCGTCAAGGCACTAAGGACCTGGAGGTTTATATCCAGGAGCTTAAGACCCTGTTGGCAAGGATGTACGCGAAAGCGTATTCGGACGATGTGTCCATCCCCGTATTCATGGGTGGCCTGAGAGAAGGGCCAGCACGTTCGGAATTGTTCCGATGCCGACCCGAATCCCTGGGGGAGGCGTTCAAGCTGGCGTTCAACGCCGAGAGGAACTTCCGTTCCTCTTAGGTGGGTCCCGAACCCATGGACCTTAGTCAGATCGAAGCGGAGGAGAAACCTCCCGTTAATAGTCACACTGACTCTTTCCCGCAGAGCTTCGAGGCGGAGCTCTTAGCTATGCTGCAGAGACATGGGCCGCTGAGATGCTTCCTGTGTGGAAGCACGGATCATATGAGGAACAGATGTCCGAAAAATCCCCAGCGAGACACTCGCTACAAGGGACCAAGGGTGGGAAAAAAGCCCTTGTCCAAGTTGTCGGGAAACGACGGCTCCCAGTAGGTGCGGGGCGCCCTACTGGGGGACCCCTCAGTGCTGTTAAGCCCCAGGGTAGGGGACGACAGCACAAAGCCCCGAGTGAAGTGGTGCTTTCTAGCACCGAGTTGGTGTACCAGCCAGGTTTGCTGGTAGTCCTTGCGGATGTGAAAGGCTTTGATAAGCCTTGGAGAGTCTTCATAGACTCTGGAGCGTCTGAGAATTATGTCAGACGGGCTTCCGTTGAGAAGAGTCGGCTGTATGCCGAGGCCCTAGAGGCACGTTCTCGTGACGTTGTCACGGTCCGTCTTGCGACGGGCGTACAGGTTTCTGTACCCAAGGTCTCGATTGAACTTACGCTGAAGTTTGCAGACTTCGACAGCTTAGAACGTTTCCTAGTCCAGGATTTGTACTCGAGGTATGACCTCATTCTGGGCATGAAGTGGCTGGAACGCCACGAGCCATAGATAGACTGGAAGTCTAAGTCCATTGGTTCAACGCACCCGCGGTCGGGTGAAGCATTGGCGAGTCATGAACCCACCTTTGCTCGATCGCAAAAGCGATTCTGGCGTGAGATGCCAGGGATTGGGATGTCTGAAAAGATCGTTCCCAATGGCGTTAAGGAAGAGTTCCTTAACGAGGGGGATTCGGCGGTTAATCTCCACGCCGTTAACGGCGAGACTGGTGAGTTACCAGTGGTAGAGGTGGATTCCTCTGAGGTAACTCCAGTGGTAGAGGTAGAGACCCCTGTGGTTAAGCGTGAGGCGCTTCCAAGCAAAGAGACCCGTAGTTCGTCTCTTTTGCACGTCGTAAATGATTCCGACCACGCCGTTATAGGCAAGACTGGCAAGTCGCCATTGACAGAGGTGGATTCCTCTGAGACGACTCCAGTGGTAGGGGTAGAGACCCCTGTGGTTAAGCGCGAGGCGCTTCCAAGCGAAGAGACCCGAAGTTTGTCTCTTTCGCACGTCGGAAATGATTCCGACTACGCCGATATAGGTGAGACCAGCGAGTCACCGGTGGTAGAGGTAGAGACCTCTGTGGATAGGCGCGTTGCGCTTCCAATAGATGGGGCAATTGACTCCCCCCATCTGGGTCTCGGGATGAGTCCCGAGGCCAGTAGTCAGCAGTCTTATCGGATGCTGAATAGTGTGACAGGTGTTTTCACAGAAGGCGTAAGCCTGGAACGGTTGCCTGGGGTAGGCGAACTGTTGTCGTTGGAGGAGATGTCCTTTAACGAGTTTGAAACTGCTTTGAAAGCAGATGAAATCGACGAGGTCGTCGTGTTGCGTCCGGAAGAGGAGTTGAACTCCTCATCCACGATGGACGAGTCAGTTTTGGTGAAAACCAAACAGGTATTAAATGCCCGAAGAGTCCTCAAGATCCTTGCGGATCCTGAGGACCCTTAACATTCCTTATTAAAGGAATTCGGAGATGTCATTAGTGACAACCCGCCGATGTGGTTACCACCGGATCGGGGAGTCCGACATGAAATTGATTTGGTTCCTGGAACCAAATACTGCGTCACTAGGCAGTGGACTCTCCCCAAGGAACAATGCGACGTCATCGACGCATTCTTCAAGGGGAAAGAAGGGGCAGGGATGGTACGGGAGAGCAAGTCTCCCCACTCATCTCCCACTTTTTGTGTTCGTAAACCGAACGGAAAAAAGTGGCGCATTGTGCATGCGTACAACAAGCTGAATGCAGCTACTGTACCCATGCAGACTCCGATTCCTCGGAAGGATGTCCTCCAGAACAATATGGCGGGCTGTACTGTGTACAGTGCCTTAGATCTGGTGGACGGGTATTATCAGGTGCTCATGCGAGCGTCCGATATTCCGCTGACAGCGGTCAGCACGCCTAGTGGCATGCTGTGGGAGTGGCTTGTTATGCCACAAGGGCTTTCAAATGCACCAGCGACTTTCAACAGCTTGGTGACTCAACTCTTCCGCTCTCACGGGAAGTACGCTCGGACGTACTTTGACGATATATTCGTCCATAGTCGTGCGGAAGGCGACTCGTCTGATGTTCAGACGCATCTGATACACCTTCTAGCGGTGCTCGAATGTATGCGAGAGCATAAGTGTATGCAAACGCATCCAAATGAATCTTTGGTGCTGAGGAAATTCCTTTCCTCGGATGCTTCATCGGTAAGAATGGAGTGCGGGCGGATCCCGCGAAGGTGAAAGCCATTGTGGAGTGGCCTTCGCCTGTAAATCTTAGAGATTTACGGAAGTCTTGGACTAGCCAACTATATCCACAAGTATTGCGAGAACTACGCTGAAATGGCGAAGCCATTTACGGACCTTCTTAAGAAGGAGGTTGATTGGTGTTGGAAAACCGAACACCAAAACGCTTTTGAAGCGGTTAAGGGGACCTTGTTCAAAGCTCCCGTTCTTTCTCTCCCAGACTCTGGGAAACCATTTAGTGTCGTCTGCGACGCCTCCGATTTCGCAATCGGATGTGCTTTGTTACAAGCAGACGATGCAGGAATGGAACGCGTAATTTCGTTTGAGTCGAGGCAGCTTAAAGCTGCGGAACGGAATTATCCCGTTCATGACAAGGAGCTACTTGCAATGAAGTATGCTCTTGTCAAATTTAGGGTTCACCTACTCGGCTCAAAGCCGTTCGTGGTTTATACTGACCACGCGTCCTTACGGACAGCGACAAAGTCGCCTCATCTCTCGCAACGGATAGCCCGTTGGATCTCCTTCTTTGCGGAGTACAACTTTGAGGTTAAGTATAAACCTGGCAAGCAGAACGTGCTTGCAGACGCGTTGTCGCGTCGTCCCGATTACGAGCTCGCTCACGCGACATTCGTCACAACATCTGTGGTGTATCTCATACGCCAGGCGTATGAGAAAGACCCACAATGTACGGCGCTTATCCGCGCGTTAGGTGAAAAGGGTCTTGGCTCGTCTGAGCCAACCCTGTCAAGTCGAGCTAGAGCTCGTTTACACCGTTAGCGGTACTGTGACGGTCTGCTATTTTATAGCACGAGCGCGGAGGACACTCCGCGGGTGGTAGTTCCTCATGATGAGGAACTGAAGTATAGAGTCCTCTTTGAGGCACATGACGCCCCTAACGGAGGTCATTTAGGTCGGGATAAGACCTACAGCGCTTTAATCTCTTTGTATTGGTGGCCCAACATGTACAAGTGAGTCGGTGCGTATATACGCACCTGTGAGACGTGTCAGAGGGTTAAACCCTCTGCAAGTTCAGCTGCGCCTTTGGCGAGCTTATCGGTTCCAACGGAGTGTTGGAAATCCATTAACATGGATTTTATCTTCGGTTTTCCGAAGGATAAGGCCGGGAACACCGGCATATTGGTCTTTGTAGACCGATTGAGCAAGATGGATCACCTGGCGGCGGTGCCAGAGTCCATAGATGGACAAGGAACAGAAAAAGTGTTCCTAGACCTGTCTTTCGACAGCATGGTCTACCCGATTCCGTTGTGTCGGATCGGGATCCCCGTTCTACGGGACAATTCTGGGGAGCGTTGTTTAAGGTGCTAGGCACCAAGTTCCTCATGTCCACTGCGGATCATCCACAGACGGACGGTCAGACGGAACGCGTTAATCGCGTTGTGGAGGATATTCTACGGAGTTTATGTCCGGATTCTCCAAAGAGTTGGAGTGAGATGCTTCCGATGGTTTAATTTGCTATCAACAATTCGGTACATGCATCTACGGGGTTTACCCCGTTTTACGTGAACGGATTAGTGAATCCGAGGGTTCCGTTAACGCCACATGTGTGTGGCCCAGGGCTTGAGGGGGGAGGATTCCCCGATGTCAGCCATGTATCTGTGCGAAATCACATCGATAAGTTTTTATCGACGCGCCTTAGTGTCTTACGACACGTCTGCGATGCCATGGCGGAAAGCCAAGACAAGCAGAAGGAGCAACCTGACCGCAAGGGGAGGCGTAACGAAAAGATATATGAAGTAGGAGAAAGTGTTTTATTAAACGCTAAAAATCTTCCTACACATGCAGTTTCAAATGTGTTGTGCAATAAACTGCGCCACAGGTTTGTGGGGCCCTTTAAGGTATTAGACCGAAAGGGCTTGTCGTATACCTTAGACATCCCGAAGGCGATGCGTACGCATCTAACCTTCTATGTGGGTATGCTTAAGCCATACCGGAACCCTGAGGCGGGTCCCCTCTCGGAGGAGGGTGAGAATCCGGATAGCCGAAAGGCGCGACAGGTCGGAACACCTCCGACAGGGTTGAAATACGACCCTGAAGCTCCGCAACGAGAGACTCGAGAGAGGCAAGCCGCCCCTCGATGCGTTAATTCGCACTCCCTTCGTTGCGGAGTCCCTCATGAGCATCTTGGATGCGACGGCTGTGCCGATCACAGCGCTCGTGGATCACGCCGCAATAGCGCGACCTCCTCCTCCGGTGCTCGATATGGAGGACACTCCACATTACCATGTGGAACGCCTGATGGCTCGACGCCATCACCGGGGTGAGACCCAGTACCTGGTGAAATGGAAAGGGTATCCACATTCCCAGAGCTCGTGGGAATACGAGACTCCCCTGCGTCAGGATTGCCGTGACGTCGTTGACGCTTTCTAGCGGGAGAATCCCACTGAGAGTCAACGACCAAAGGGGCTGAAGAATCCCCTTCACTCCCAGTAGTTGGGAGTTCGCCGGAGGCAGATGCTGTGCTTGCATTGCTCTCCGGCACCACATCGAGAGCAGAGCGCGTATAATAGGAGGCATCTAGTTATCCTTGCGCTTTGGCCTGAGCATAGGCCAAGCGTAGCGCCCTCTCTACCCGAAAGTCGTGTTCGGAAAAGCTGTTGTACAGCGCATCGAAACTGGGGAAGCGTTTCTCCCCTTCCGCCCAGGCGCGGAATGCCTGTTCTGCGTCTTCGACGCTTTCGTCCCTCAAGATAACAAAGGGAATCTCGCGGAAGATATCCACGAGGACACCGCGTGCCTGCTTCCCGAGGCGCGTTCGGTAGGACTTAACGGTATAATGTTTGGGCGTTAGTAGTCGGACCCGGAGTTGGTTCCGACGCACAATTTCACGCGGCAGTATAGCCGCTGGACCAGGGGTATAGGAGGCAAGACCCCTCTCGACCGCCTGCTTAGCCTTCTTTTCAGGGTCGCGAGGTCCCTTCCGTGCCCGTACGGCACGTCGGGCCTCTTGAACCAAGGACGGTTCATTGGTGGTGGTCGCCTGTGGCAACCTGGAGGTATCGCCCCTAGCGGGTAACGGTGGTGCACGAGTTAGTGCGTTTTCCCCACGTGTGGAGAATGGGTTGGATGACCGACAGCGACGTTCGGCGCTGTAGGCGTGGCCAGACGTTGGGGAGATCTCCCCAAGGGCATCCACTTCCGAGTTGTCGGAATAGTTTTCGTCCATAGCACCACTGAAGATGTACAATGGACAACCAGAGGTACTGGCGTTGGACTTCTCCAACAAGATTTTGATTATTGCGTAAGCAATAGTCTTGATGGGGGAGGATGTAACGGGGTTACATTCGAGTTACATTTAGTGTTGGTGTACATGAGTAGACTACGGTTGAGGTCAGTATTGACCGGTTTGAAAGGTTTCGAACCTTTGGTTATTTTAACCAATCAGGGCATGGGCCCTTGGTGTGGGGGTGTGTCAGCCATACACGTGTCGGTACACAGGTGTGTACACTACATTTTAGCTAGGTACGAATTTGGAATATTCTACTTAGTATTACATATAGTTTATATTAGTTTAAATTAATTTAGGCTAATTACATATTAAATATATTCAGTTTACATTTCACTCTAAAGTGCAGTCGCGCGACCTCGACCGGTCGCGCGTGCAGTGCGTCGTAGGTAAGAGGGAGCCCTTCCTTTACTTACACCTCGTAAAGGGAACACAGCCGTTAAGGCTAATAAGTAAACCAACCCGGGAATCTTGGCCCCGAGTAGGAGAGCTCTCCTACTAAGCCCTTTATAAGGGCGTATCGGCTAAGTAGCGGTAGCTTACCGCTTTAAGGAATAGTCTTCCTCTGTGCGCTAGCCGCACCGTGCGTATACGCACCAGCTACAGATGAGAAGAAATCCGAACAGGTTATGGGTCCAATTATGGGGCAGATTGGCTTAGAGGAAAAGGCCAAGCCAGACGTCAAGAATTCGGAGTCGAGGATAATGCAGATGCTAGCATCAATAATGGAACGATTGGAGAAAATCAAAGTTTCTAGGGGAGAGCAAGCCCGGAAGAGAAACGTCATGCACGCGCCTAGGGTGGACACGAAGATGAGCATAGCTTCGTTAGGCGACAGTGGTGAAGAGAAAGACCTTCGTTACTGGTCCGCAGGGCAGACAGAGTTTCGAAGAGATATTCAACACTGGAAAGGATGATTTTACAGGGGCAAAAGTCCGGGGGCGGCAGACGCCTATGAACAGCACGGAATGGAAATTACCCCCCTCCAATGTGCACCCGGTACCTGGTAATGGAGCTGGACAGGCGATTGGGGCCGTAAAGACCCCTTCGCCGAAGGAGAAATATCTACAAATCAGACCTGTGGTGAAGTGCTATTGAAAATTAATGACCAGTTTGTATCAGTGTACCAGTTTTCAAGGCGGATCGATCGTGTTGGCTGAAAGGACGGAGTGTTTTGGGCAAATCGTGTGCTTGGAGTGTATGTACGCAGATTTGAGGTAAGGCACACGGTTTACATGTGGTTTACATATTGGATTTGAATTGGTTTAGTAAATACAGTGTTCGTATTACATTGGGCTGCGTTAGTCGCCAGTGGATCCGTAGGAGTCATTAGGGGCTATTGATCATTTAATCCAGCCAGGATTGAGCTCCACCGGAAGTCCCACTACGGTAGCACCCATTATGTTCACTCACCCCTCAAGTACGGCCACGTTAAGGAGACGTGTTATTTTGGCTGGGTTATTCATCGCGATCTGCGATCAAGTCCCAGGAATTGGCTGGGTTGCTCATCGCGATCTGCGATCAAGTGCCAGAAACTATTATTGGATGGATTACTCTTTGCTTTTTCAATCAAATTCCAGAAACCCTGTTGACTAGATTACTTACTGCTACGTGCAGTCAAGTGCCAGGTTTAATTGCATTCGGAGTGAGGATTTCCGCTCCGTTTGCAGATCGACTTCATTGTATTATCTTTCCGTTGGAATTTTGAATCAAGTACCCCAGAAGTAGTACACCCATATGAGCACCTGCTAAGTTATTCACTAAGCAACGGTCCACCGAGTGTGTAGCAACCCACACCAATGGGTACACAAGGTGAGACACAAGACAAATCGGGCTCGGCGTACTGTAATACCGATCGGGCGACCGATAGGCACCCAGTAGAAGGTTCGCGGAGTACCCCCTCCATTAGTTGGTCGGCTGGGCCGCGATGGTGAATCAATTACGGACACTTTGGTTTTCGATTTTGAACTGGACTCCACCACAATGATGTGCGTGCCCGGATCATTTGGTGACAGTGGATGTGGTGGAGTCAAGTTCAAAATCGAACACCGTAGTGTCTAGAACCTGACCACCATCGTGCCCGGCCTTCTAACTTACGGGGGGGGGGTACCCCGCGAACCTTCGCCTTCGATCCGATCGGATCGTCCGCTGCTGGCAGACGACCGATCATCAAAACAGAATGCCTGGTCCGATTTGTTCTGCATCTCACCTTGTGTACCCGATGGATTGGGCTGGTAACACACTCGGTGGATCGGCGCTAGGAATTGACTTGTGGTCTAAATGCGGTAGAACGTGCTGGGTAATATACCCTGGGCGGAACTCTTCACCCTGGGTACGGGTAGACCAGTTATACTTGAAATGGGTATACTCCAGAGGGCAAATCGCTGATCCGTTCGTAAAGCCCGACCAATATGGGAGATAAACTCCAGTAATCCAATAGGGTCCAATAATCCAATAGGGAGATCCAAATGAGAACGTGACACACTCCACGAACGATATCTCCACGAAATAATCCAATAGACGTAATAGCACGTTCCAAACGTGCGCAACTTAAACTTGAGAGGTCGACCAAAGTGCACTCCCGTCGAGGGACTTCCGGCGGGCCAAACGCGTCCATGACGCGTGGGACCGGCCGGGTATAATGATCTGGAGGGGATTACTCGACCCTCCGCTCCCAAAACACTCTGTGGCGTGCAGAGGCGACTGACGTGCAAGGCGAAACGACTCCGGTTGAGTTAAAGGTCCAACAGTATCTTAGACGAATCTAAAGCCAAAACCGTTACGAAGCAAAACCCAAAACTAAAAACTACCTACCCCCTATAGTCCCCAATATGTAACAAACATGAAAATATGTAGTACACGCAATCTCATGTGACTTACCCAAATCCTTGTTCTTGACACTCCTTGCACATGACCGGCTTAAAAGCCTTCTGGATTTCCACCAATCCGATCGCCGATAAGCCGATCGGTCTGCTGCTGACCTGAAACGACCAAAATGCTTGGGTCCGCTTCACCACAGCCGCCCCTGAGTCGTGTCGCAGCCGCGCAACGGTAGCGGCCCGATCTCATCATATCCAGATCTTCATAGAAGCGGACTTCACCAATGGACTGGTCTCCGAGTCCACCTTCACCAGGTACTTGCCTTGCACACCCGATCCACTTGTGAACTTTCTTGACCTTCTTAGCTGCAGGTGCCCTGCGTTCCTCATCGCCCCATCTCGATTCGCCGACCAGATCGATCGGCCCGATATGACAGCCCTCTCAGCACTCCACTCATCACTCCCGGGTCCGATACACCGGACCGGCATCAGATCGAGGCCGATCGGCTCCAGAAAACGGTCCGTGAGCTCCAGTCCCAGTTAGACACCAAGAATTCTTCACTCCTGAAACTTCGGATGGAGGTGGATACGTTGATCCCCATGTCCACGAAGTTGCAGGAGGTGACTGCTGAAAACGCACATCTCCCGGCCCAGATCGCTCAACAAGCAACGCGAGCTAGGTCGATCGGTCTGTTTCCATCTTGGGTCTGGTATGACCTTCCTTTGCATGTAGATCAATTGCCCGCCGATATCGCCAAAACATTCGACGCCTTATTCACGGCTTATCGGCAGTCTCATGATCATCGCGATCAGCTCCAACCGATCTTGGACGGGCTGATCGGCGCACGACATGATCTATCCCGCTTGGAGGTGTGGTGGAGTCAAGTTCGAAATCGAATACATTTGTATCGACAACCTGACCACCACCATCGTGCCCAGCCTTCCAACTTACGAGGGGGGTACCCCGCGGACCTCCATTCGAAATCTGGTCCGATCGTCCGCTGCTGGCAGACTACCGGTCATCATCCAAAGAAACTTGGTCCGATTCACTTAAGTTCATCTCACCTTGTGTACCCGATGGAATGGGCTAGTTACACACTCGGTGGATCGGGATCGCAGATCGATCTGATTCGGTCTTGAATATGAGACCATGCTGGCTAGGTGTACCTAGGGCGGAACTCTTCACCCCAGGTACGTACAGAACAGAAACACTTACAAAAGATAAATTCCAATAGGTCGATCGTTCAAAAGATCTAGACCTTACCAATACGAGATAATAGAGGGTAGACCAATCAACCGGTCTAGCCCCTGACCAATATGAGAGAAGACCAAAACCGGTCTAAACTCCAACCAATGTTAAAATGAGCCAATATGTCCACGTGAAGACCCAATATGCCCGTGAAACTCCACAAACGATATCTATACGTAAAGACCAATCCAGTGAATAGCACGTTCCAAACGTACTTGAGTCAAAGTGTCGAGATCGCCAAATCGTACTCCCGTAGAGGGGCTTCCGGTGGCCAAAGTGCGCGTGCGGCGCGTCCAGACCGGGTATAATAGGCAAGAGGGGATAATTAAACCCTCTGCCCCCAAACACTCCGCGGCGGGCGGAGGCGACTAGTGTACGTGAAACGAATAACGGCGACCCCTTGCTGCGGTGTAGACCAAGACCAGAAGAGGTTTTTGCCACTTAATCCTAGACCAAAAGACTTTTACTCGGAAAATCGCAACTAACCAATAATACTACCTCCCTATGGTCCCTAATGTACCCACACAAAATAATGTAAAATACCCAATGTCAGGTGACTCACCCAAGACCTGCGTTCTTGATACTCCTTGAATCTGATAGGCTAAAAAGCCCCCTTGTTTAGACCAATCGGAAACTCGACCAACTGCCTTGAACAAAAGTGACCAAATTTGTGGTACACTTCACCACAGAGGCCTACCGATCGCACCTCCTGGAACAGCTCGCGGTGGTCGACCGACAGATGTTGGAGGACCAGTCCGATCGGACCTTACTCCGCACCCAACGTGGTGACCTGGAGAGGCAGATCAGCGAGTTACTGGTCGTGTTCCGGGAACAGATCGTGAAGGTCGAGTCCTTCCAGGCCCGATCGGACGCCTGGACCCAGGAATCAAATCATCGCTGGGTGGCCGTAAATCAATGCTACCAGCAGTTGACTGACTTGTTGCACCGGCGTCCGGCTGCCCGCTCTAATGCTGACCAGTCTGCATCGTCCGTTCTGGTAGGTCTGCATCAAGAGCGGACCCGACGCCACTCATTGGCCAAAAGTGACCCACCCGAAATTTTGAAAACTTCCAAGTCCAAAAAACGTAAGGACGCGCCGAAGAGCTCAAGGGCGCGGGTCATAGCGCGCGACTCCGAACTCGAGGAGAAGCGAGCGGTGCCCCAGAAGAAAGACAAGACGCCGGCGCATCTCCCAAGCCCCAAATCGGTCTCAGATGACGCGTCTATCGCCACCAAATCTCGTGCGCCCTCGCGCCCCCGTGCCGTGCACACCAAGTGCATAGAGGTCTCCTCCCAAGAGGACTCGGGGG
Source organism: Peronosclerospora sorghi (assembly GCA_026184515.1). Classification (NCBI taxonomy): domain Eukaryota; phylum Oomycota; class Peronosporomycetes; order Peronosporales; family Peronosporaceae; genus Peronosclerospora; species Peronosclerospora sorghi. The sequence goes on along the minus strand of CM047580.1, from coordinate 43,297,007 downwards.
GCGGATCGAGCGATTCCGAATTCTTGAGGACTGCGTTATCCAAGTACCGGTCAGATCGACGCCGAGGACCGTTCCTGCGAAGCCCACATCGGGGGCTAATAAGCCGATCAGCTCCCAGGGTGATGGTGCTGCACCGACGTGCGGGTCGACCGGAAGATACCTTCGTTCCAGCCCGGCACATCTGGGCTGCAAAAGCACGCCCGATTGAAAGGGTTGTTGGCTGGAGGTCGGCCTCTCCCATCGCTGACATCGGATGCCACATTCGCCATGGTCATCGTGGCAGATCGGTAGCTTGTACCAGTCTGCCCTGACCAAGCAGATATTAGCCCGATCTCTGTCTCGCCCGGACTCCTGGATTTTTCCCCCCAGCTCCCAAGACTCCTGACGCTTCTGCATGGCGGGCGGACCTGGTCACAGCACCACAAATCGCCCGTCTGTACAAAGATGAGCCATGGAAGGTATTCGCCGCCCCAAGCTGGGGTCCATGTTCGCGTCGACTGCGTGGATCGACTCGTTCCTAGGTCGAGTGAAGGCTTTCAACGAAACTTACAGCCAAGCGATCTGGGATTCTACGCACTATGTAGTGCTTCCTGGTCTAGTGCAACATGATCAAGGCCTGATATTGTTCCAGAGAAACCGAAAGAGGCGCCGGAGTCGGGCAGGCGAAGCCTGGCAGACCCTATGCCAATTTGTTCTGGGAGGGATGCTGGCCCGCGAATGCGACCTCGATATCTGCTTGTATCCTGTGGTTCTTCATATGGCCAAGCGTCGGGTTGAGAAAGCCGGTGTGCTAGCTGACGACGGCGCCTGGTATCCCGGTCTTCATTGTGACGAGCCGGTTACCGACCTCAAGGACGCTTTGGCCCAGATCGATCGGAAGGAGCCCTGGCACAATCAGTACCAGAACCAGATCGAAGACCATCCGGCGCTGACTATAGGCCGTCTGTGGGGTGATTGCGACTATTGATGCATCAGTTAGATGACCAGATAATTTGTAATACATGTCATCATTCTTTTCACATTCCTGATCATCCAATCACTTGACCAAATTCCATCACTTTCTCCGAACTTGTACCAACGCGTTATCATATACAATTTCCATCCACATCGCGAGAATCATCACTACGTTCGTCATTCCACTACTACAGTTCGTCACGGTTCATCACAGTTTATCACAAATTCAAAAAATTCTGACCTCACAGTGTTTTGATCTTCGTGGGTCTGCATCACTGCGAAGCGATTCCGACTGACTTGTTCTCGATCGAACTCTCGTAGCAGTGCTCCACAATTTAGGTCGAGTTCGTCGATCCAAGTTTCTTCATCATGATCCTTCCAGCGGACCAGATATTCTCGGTGGGTGCGGCCGAAATGGGTCTTCTTGACCGATCGGACATCCAGCACCTTTTCCACCTCGAATTCGTCCTCCCCCAATGGCCTTTCTAACTGTCCTCCGGCAGCAGTGCCTCATCGAAATCGAATATCTCCACTTCGTCCATCAGACAGGGCATTTTAGGCCGATCGGGGAATTCTCTGACCAGCTTCAGCTTGGACACGTGCACGACCGGAAAAACTTTGTAATCTGTGCCGATCGTGATCAGATGGGCGGCGTGATCACCGATCAGCTCTGATACACGGAAAGGACCGTGCCACATATGAGCTAACTTCTTCGCATAGCCTTCCTTGACCCGATCGAGCTATAACCAGACCCTCGCCCCTGGTTCAATACCATGAGGTCGGACCTGATCGTTATTCCGGTCTGCTCGATCTTGTGTGGCCTGACGCAACTTTTCGTTGACGACTTCTTTCGCATATTGGTATTGCTTCTGAACCTGCATACGCCAACGACGGGAATCGCGGTTGTGGGTCCGAGTGCAGCCGATCGGTATCGCCGCTTCAAGTGTCGATCGAGGGGTCCCATCCATATGCCAGAAAAAAAGGCGTTTCTCCTCGGACCCGATCGGTTGAAGAGTTGAGTGCGAATACGAGTCTCTCTGCATACTCGTCCCAGTAACGTTGGTCCGGATCGGCCACATACATCTTGACCGCCCTTGTGATTGTCTGCACCATGCGTTTAGCCGATCCGTTCGCTTGCGGGCGATATGCCATCGTCGCGCTCTGCTTCTGGCCTAGCATGTTATTGAATGATCGGAACACCTCGGCCATAAAACCGGGTTCCCGATCGTGTCTGATAACCTCGCTGTCACCGAACCTTCTGAATACGCATTCCTCGTAGCTCTGGGCGATCTGCTCCGCAGATCGGGATGCACTAGCCTTTGCGATCACCAGACCAGTGAACAGGTCGATCCAGATCAGCAGCTCAGTATTGCCGCGCGTCGATCTGGGCAGCGACGGTATGTGATCCATTTCTATCACCTGGGAAGGGTAAGTTGCCTTGATATTCCCGGGCGATCGCCCCTTGATTATCGGTCTTCCATTTCCGGTCTCGCAATCCGTACAACAGCCCACATATTTCTGCACACTCCGAAAAAGTCCTCTCCAGTGAAAGTGGTCCCTTATCTTTTGATATGTCCTTCCTACGCCCTGATGTCCCCCTTCTAGACTCACATGGTAGTGATGAAGGACATCCGGCTGTAGCAACTCAGGGATCACCAGTTTCGCCAGTCGGTCTCGATCAGCACTGTCTTGGTCAACATCACGGCAGTAATATAGCAATCCGTTTTCATCCACATCGTAACTGTCCGCGATCTTGGAACACTCTTTCGCTTGATCATTCGTTAACTTGGACAGTTCACCGCGCAGATATGCTTTCAGGTTGACAATACACTCTTCTTCTTCCCGCGCCTTGAGGATACGTTCTGCCTCAGCTGTTGCACAACGCGCTCACTCATCCTTTCCTTCGGGAACGATCGGCGAGACTTCTGAGTTCGCGATCTAGTCGTCGCCATCACATGTACCTGATCGGGTCTGTCCTTGGGCTTGATCAACTCCGGGAGCCTGTTAATGTCCATAAGTTCAAGTAGAAATGCCTCATCGGTGATCGTCACCCCGATCTGGTCCCGCATGGCTTCGGTCGCGAGGTGGTCGGCGCTTCTGTTCCAATCCCGTTTCAAGTGCAATAGCTCGTGGTTGGGATAGTATTCCATCGCCTTCATCACCCGATCGTTTAACAACTTCAGCCGTGGTGCCTTACAGTCGATCTCCCCGGTGATCTGCCTTATCACTAAGTTTGAGTCACCACATATGATGATCCGACCTTTCTTCTGTGATGCCAGCAGATCGAGACAGAGAAGGAGCCCCCGATATTCCGCCTCGTTGACTGTTATGCCAGGCGCGAAATCAGCGGCGGCGTTGCTACTATAGACCATTGTGGTAACTTTTACAGTATGGCACTATAGGAGCCGACCTTCTTCTTCACGCTAGCCGATCCGTCGAACTCAAGACCAATAGTTCCTCATCCCGATCTAAGATCGGTGGCGGACGTGACATTGATTGTCGGGGTTGATTCCTTGGGGCAATCGCCATCAGAGCTTCATCCACTTCAGACCGAGGGGTGATACTGGCAGCCAACGTGCCCAATATCTCTTCCTCTCCCTTGGTGCACTTGACGACCTCGAGGGACCACTGTGACAGGATCGCTGACCATCTGCCGAGCTGACCGTCCATCCCATTGGCTGATAACAGCCAGGCCAATGTTGACTTTCTTGATAGGACCTTCACAGGTCGGCCGACCAGCAGGTTATAGCACACATCCAAAATCCTCAGTAAAGCCAGAACTTCCTTTTCGACGGTCCCATAGTTGACTTCGTTCGGCTTCAACGTCCGGCTCGTAAACGTGACCTGGTGGTACACACCATCATGTTCTTGCACTAGAGTGGCAGAAATGGCCCACTTACTAGCATAAACAATGCCGATCGGCATTTTTTTCGGATCGAAGTGCCTGAGAATCGGTGCTGTCGCCATCTTGGACTTCAGCATACCGAAAGCAACCTGTGCACGCTTCATGTGGTCATCTGCCTCCACCGGCAAAAAATCTACAGGTAGATCGGAGTCGCAGCCCTCTCCTAAAGTTGCCCGATCTCTTTCGCGCAACATATGGTAGTCGACTTTCCGGAGCTCGTACAGCACGGCCGCGTAGACCGCGAAGTCTTCAATGAAGCGGCTGTAGTAATTCAGGCTCCCTAGGAAGGACTGCATTGCCTTCAGAGATCTGGGAAACGGGAGGTTGCTCAGTGATTCCAGATCCTTAGGATTAGCCTCCAGCCCACTGATTGACACCATATGACCCAGATAGGCGACCTTGGACATGCCCCAAAAACTCTTCACAGCACTGATCGACAGGTTCCAGCGATCACACGTCTCCAACAACCGTTCGACCTTCTCGCACAGATCGCTCCATGACGAAGCAGGGATCAGTATGGCGTCGATGTATGATCGCCTCCCCAGAACGGACGGTCTACTTTCCCGATCGGGTTCACCCTCTGTAAATACATCATGGTTTTCGGTGGGGTCCCGATCAGTACTGATCTTGAAATGTCCATACAGTGCGTTGTCGATCAGCCTCTGGTAGATCTGGGGCGCGTTCTTCAAACCGAACGGCATGCGGTTCCACTCGAACAGACCGAACGGCGTAACAAATGCGGAAATCTCGCGAGCCCGATCGGTCATCGAAACCACCCAAAATCCACTTGTCATATCTAGCGAGCAATACCATAGGGTCTTGTCCAGATCTTCCAGCATATCGCTGATCAGCGGCATCGGGTACACCATAAGCTTGGTCAGCCGATTTACCAACCGATAGTCAATGCACAACCTGATGTCGACGGCGTTCTTCTTGATTACAATCACGATCGGCGAGGCCCAAGACGAGGTCGACGGTTTGATAATCTTGGTAGCCAACAGTCCTTTAATCAGATCAGACAATTTCTCACGGTACTGTGGCGCCACACTTCGGCATCGCTGGGCGATCGGCTTGGCATCACCAACATCGATGTCACAGAAGCTCCGCGAGCAGCAGGGGGTTAGGGCATTGCCTTTCCCGATCAGCAGATGCTTCTTCTTCCAGATGATCTTGTTAAGCTGATCGATCTGATCGGGACTGTTGACATCCCGATCACCCACTTGTAGATCGTCCAAGGTGACTTCGGGCGGATCGGCAGATACTTCAGGGAGGACTGCCATCTGGCTCTCCAGCAATGATCCCCGCCCTCATGTATGCAAACTTGATCGTCTTCTGGGGCAATATCATCCAACCCTTCCTTGTCGGTTGTACACTGCTGTCCCCGATCGGCGGGATGCTCCTCGACGACGTCGATCTGCTTAGGCGCGCCATCGTGGTACGTCCCAGCAATATCATGTTCACTTTTTTCTGTTTCTGTTTCCGGCTCCTCTGTCGCCTGTTCTTGTGAAACCACCATGTTGACGAACCTTGGCTCATCTGCTTGATGGTCCACCGTGTCCGGCGACTGCGGTGCCTTTCTTCGAACCAACATCTTCTTCGGGGTTGCCTAGCTGGGTCGTTCCACCATAGGTGAGGTATCTTCTTCCACCGGTCTATCATCTCTTACCAGATCGGTGGTCGCTTGGTATGCTAAGTTCTGCCACTTGACATACCGTCTCGATCCGATCGAGACGAACCCCGCCTTTATTAGCACCTTCCCTTCTGCTAGCCACATGTTGTCGGGCGTAAGCGCCTCGTCACCGATATTAGTGAGTCGAATGTAATCAAACTGTTCGGCGCTCTTCACAAAGGTCGGCACCCACCGGTCGCCCCTGGTCACCCATAACTTCCTTGATCGAAAACCTTTATCGAACGGGGTATCAGCGGATTGACCGACTGGAATGGTGAAATCTTGATCCCACCTGACCAGATCGGTGTGCGATCCGTATAGGGGCCGCCGACCAGCTAACTGGATCTGGACTTTATCCGGGAGTGTAAGCACTCCATGAGACAGATCCAGGCGAATAACCGCCGGCACCATAAAATCCATGCCTAACAGGGCATCCTGACCGACCAGATTTCCTACCCAAACGCTGAAGAAGTAGACCAACGAACCCGATAGGGTGATATTAACGCGCGTCCTTCTTCTGTCATGTAATAATTTTCCCCGATTCCAACGCATTCTTATATATGGGTATCGTCGATACGACATCCGACCTTACGAGCAAAGGTGGAGTCTATAATCGAGACTTTGGCCCCAGAGTCGAACAACATCGTCGCCTTATGGTTGTTAATCTTACCACAGGCTTTCGCCTGCTTAAACCATTTTTCGGGCGCATGATACTTCCAGTATCCTCGAGACTCCCCAGGAAGCAGATCCAGCTGCATGACCACCTTCGATCGGGAATATTCATCGGTCGTGATAGTGTAGACCGGATGATCCTGATCGACGCAATTGAGAACATAACATGTATCGTCGGTTTTATTCTCCTTTCCAACATATGCATAGATGCCAAAGGTAGACCGCTCGGCTCGATCCAGATTCCAATTTGGCGAGCGTTCTAGTTTAGCATCTTTTCCACGTCCGGTGGAAGCATCCCCGCGTGCTTACTCGACACATACCATTTGCGCATCAGATTGAAAAACTCTTCAATATTGCACTGGCCGGCCTCGTGGATCTCTCCACATGACTTGCACACGAAGAGGCAGTGCTCGGTGGGGTGTCCGCGTCTTTCGCACTTCTTGCAGTTAACTTCTTCTAGCAGTCCCCACCGTCATGCTTGCTCGACCCGCAGTGAGAACACTTCTTGCGAGGTCGGTCCGGGTCGGACTTGTTCCCGCTACTGCCCTTCCGATCTGCCTGGTTAGGCGCCAATCTGGTTCTTGGGGCAGGTTCCGTGATGAAAACGTGGCGACACTGGTCCTCATCCGACTCCCGACTGGACAGACCGCTACTTTCCTCTGCCGACCCGGTTCTGTCTTCAGTCACAATCGCCTTGACACACGGGCCGATCTGGTTAAGGGCCTCTTCACAGGGTCGGTCTGGGTATTCGATCTGTAGCGACCCGATCCAACGGCGACCTTCGCCCTCATACTGCGCGAGTGTTGCAGCGTCCGCAACGTCTGTTCCACTTCCGTCACATCCTTTAGGCGCAGCAGAGTGAGCTGATCTGCCAGCTCTTGGTCATCAAGGGTACTAATATAGTGACCCACGTGCTCCATAGCGGCACCGGTCGGCGGGTTGCCTTCCTTGATGAATATCCCGGCGCGAATTGCGGCAACGTTAAGACGGTGCAAATACTCGATCGGCGTCTCGTCTCCCCGCTTCTGCATGGGATGATAATTGCGGGCGCTGGAGAATCCAGAGTTGCAGTACTGCCCCTCAAACTCTAAACATAGCAGGTCCCAGTCAGATCGGACATCCCGACCCAACTATTGGATCCAGTTCGCAGCTGGTCCTTTCAGCAGATCCCTGAAGATCAGACACCGTTCCTTTTTTGGTGTCTGATCCCATAAGAAAGCAGACTGGACCCGACCAAACCACGACCTGGCTTGCTCCTCGTCAGCGTCATTGCCAGTAAAGTCTTTGAGTCCCGTAGTCACAGCCATACAAATACGGGTGATCGCGGCAGATCCAAGATCAAATGCGGTCGTAGAGGCTAGGTTAGTCTTACGCGTTCTGCCCGCCCCTGCACCGTCTGACCCATAGTGGTCACCCGGGTCGCCGACCAACTCCATGTCGTAATCGCTATTCTTGATCGATCGGCGCGGTCGGGTTGGTTGCGGCTTGCGTCTTCCTTTTCCGACTGGTTTACCACCTCGGATAGACTTAACCGCTGATGCCACTGACTCCATATCCACATCCCGGAAAATATTGACGTTTTGCCGGGCAGATCGGTCCTGGGCAGGTGGGCGCGGAGGTGATCGGCATCGATCTCCCAATAAAATGCTCCATCATCGCTTCAAACATAGATTGGACGTTGGCTTGGGTCATGGGCAACGTGTTTGGTGTCCACTTTTGGAGGTACTGCAGCCTGTGGGGGCTCCTGGGGCCCCGACTGGCATGCAGCCCCTTGTTGCCGCACGTCATTTTTATGCTCTCATGGGGGTCTGGTCCGACCCCATGGTCATCCGCTCGACACCGACCTCCAACTCCGATGAGTTGTTAGAGGCAGGTGGAGACTGATACAACGACTTATTGTTGGAGCACACATCGTCGTATACTGACGTGGTCTCGGCGACCTTCAATGCCGCGGTGGGAGTTGGGTGGCGGACCGCCCCCACCAACGACACCAAATGGTCGTGGAAGGTCGATATCGACATCTCCAACTTCCAAGTATCCAGATCGAAGAGTTTCTGAACGTTGGCGAGATTTCGAACCTTCATACCGACCTCGGCCAACATCGCCAGCAGGTCTTCACTAATAGCAACGGCCGATCGCTTTGGATCGGCTCGGTGGTGGGTCCAAAAAGGCGATCGGGGATCTGGGGGTCTATAATCCGCATGAACTGGTCTTCGCGAATAAATAGCTTCAACTCGTGGATGTAGTACATCCTGGTCAGGTCTTTTTCTTTGATGACCACATCCCCGGCCTGCGACTTCTCTTCCAAGTCGTCTTCCTCGGACGGCATTCTGAGCCTCTGCTTGGGAACCTTGGGGGGTAGGCTGGATCGTTCCCATCAGCCTCCATGTAGTTTTCGCTTTATATTTCCTTTTCGTCAAAATATTCATTCAAATGAATAGGATCAGGACAAAAGTCATGATCCTTTCCGGAACTATAGCAAGACCTGCTATAGTCCCGATCGGCTCCGGTGGAAGCCTTATGGGGAGAAAAAAACTTATTAATCCCGATCTGGTCCTCCACCCGGCCAGATCGGACATCGCCATCCTTATCGACAACGAGAACATAAGGCGATAGCCGTTCCTTATGTACTCTCCAGAACGATTCCACATTCAATTCATTGTAATCAATTCTTTGCTGAATATCGCTCGGTGATCTCCACGATCACCAAGTGATCCGGGCACGCGCACCATTGTGGTGGAGTCGAGTTCAAAATCGAACACCGTAGTGTCTAGAACCTGACCACCATCGTGCCCGGCCTTCCAACTTACGGGGGGGGGTACCCCGCGAACCTTCGCCTTCGATCCGATCGGATCGTCCGCTGCTGGCAGACGACCGATCATCAACACAGGACGCCTGGTCCTATTTGTTCTGCATCTCACCTTGTGTACCCGATGGATTGGGCTGGTAACACACTCGGTGGATCGGGGCTAGGAATTGACTTGTGGTCTAAATGTGGTAGACCGTGCTGGTAATGTACCCTGGGCGGAACTCTTCACCCTGGGTACGGGTAGACCAGTTATACTAAAAATGAGTATACTCCAGAGGGCAGATCGCTGATCCGATCGTAAAGCCCGACCAATATGGGAGATAAACTCCAGTAATCCAATAGGGTCCAATAATCCAATAGGGAGATCCAAATGAGAACGTGACACACTCCACGAACGATATCTCCACGAAATAATCCAATAGAAGTAATAGCACGTTCCAAACGTGCGCAACTTAAACTTGAGAGGTCTACCAAAGTGCACTCCCGTCGAGGGACTTCCGGCGGGCCAAATGCGTCCATGACGCGTGGGACCGGCCGGGTATAATGATCTGGAGGGGATTACTCGACCCTCCGCTCCCAAAACACTCTGTGGCGTGCAGAGGCGACTGACGTGCAAGGCGAAACGAACCCGGTTGAGTTAAAGGTCCAACAGTATCTTAGACGAAGCTAAAGCCAAAACCGTTACGAAGCAAAACCCAAAACTAAAAACTACCTACCCCCTATAGTCCCCAATATGTACCAAACATGAAAATATGTAGTACACGCAATCTCATGTGACTTACCCAAATCCTTGTTCTTGACACTCCTTGCACATGACCGGCTTAAAAGCCTTCTGGATTTCCACCAATCCGATCGCCGATAAGCCGATCGGTCTGCTGCTGACCTGAAACGACCAAAATGCTTGGGTCCGCTTCACCACATGGATATCACCGCGATATCGAGCAAAGTTTGGTTTTTACATGTTTTGATATGGATACTCTCTGTAGAGGACGCAAGGAACGCCTATCGCCCTGCGTACTACTAGTTGGAAAGGACGGCGATGTTCGATCTGGTCAAGGGGAGGATCAGATCGAAATAATGAGTTTACGACTCCCCATACCGCTCCTGGCGGAGCCGATCGGCACTAGGAACGTTTATCGTCTCGTGTCGTGGTCGTGGAAAAGGATGGCAATGATCAATCTGGCCGGGTGGAGGACCAGATCGAGATTAACAAGTTTATTCCTCCCCACAAGGCTCCGATCGGAGCCGATCGGGACTATAGCAAGTCTTGCTATAGTCCCAGTAGGGATCAGGACCCTGTTTGGAGCTGGTGCGTACACGCACGGTGCGGCTAGCGCACAGAGGAAGACTTTCCTAAAGCGGCGATATGCCGCTACTTAGCCGATACGCCCTTATAAAAGGGCTTAGTAAGAGATTGCGCTCTTACTCGGGCCAAGATTTCCCTTGGTTTTACCAATTAGAATTAACTAACGTCTTGAAACAAGGCTTCCCATAGAAAGGGAGTAGCTAAGGGAGGTATTCCTTTTGGATACAAACACTCACATCACACGCGACCGGTAGAGGTCGTGCGTCTAGCTGGATTAATTTGTTTTGTAAACTGAATATATATTTAATATGTAATTAGCCTAAATTAATTAAACTAATGTAAACTATATGTAATACTAAGTAGAACTTACTCCATTCGTACCTAGCCGAAATGTAATGTACACACCTGTGTACCAACACGTGGCAGGCTGCCACGCCTCCACCAAGGGCTTCTGCCCTGATTGGTTAAAATAACCAATAGGTCCAAACCTTTCGGACCGGTCAATACTGACCCCAACCGTAGTGTACTTACGTACAAAACATAACTAAATATAACCAAAATATAACCCTGTTACACTGTTCCTTATCCCATGTATTTCGGCGTCAAATTACATATTGTGGAAAACACTATAGGGGCGGATAAGTCTGATCCACCCGAACTACCAATGAAGGAATCAAAGCGTAGGCTCGCAATGCTCTCGGACGATGACGACTTGGAGGATAAGTCGTCGATCGGTGATGGGGATGTGGATGACAGGGAGGTGACCAGGATGTACTACATCTACGAGCTTAAAAAATTCGCTCGCGAAAACGAAGTCATCCGAATTGTCAAGCCCCTAATTCCGGACCGTCTACATGGGCCTACAACCGAACCGATCGACTCCGATCGGCCGCTTCACTGGTTAAAAATCTTCAGGCGATGCTAGCCGAGGTTGGGATGAAGGTCAAAAATGTTAATGGTGTTGGCAAGTTATTCGAAATGGATACGAGGAAGTTAAAACAAACTATGTCACTACTACATGACCATCTGACGCCATTGGTGGGGGCGGTGTTCCGCCCAACTCCCACAATCTCGTTGGAAGCCCCAAACCTCGTGCGATCACTTGTCTAAAAGTCATTCTCTGAAAAAAAGGTCTCTTTATGGGTCACCACCTTCCTCCAAAGCTCGTCCGAGGTGGAGGCCAGTGTGGAGCCGATGGCCATGGATCACGGTACTATTCACACGGAACAAAAAAGTGACGTGCGGCAACGAGGGGCGGCTTGCCAGTCGGGGCTTCAGGGTCGCCCGCAGGTATCGACACCCCCCAAGACCAATCCAGTCACCTCGCCCGCTATGGAAGCTAGCATGCAAGCCATGTTCGAAGCTATGATGAAGCGTTACGCCGGAGATCGAGGCCGATCACCTCTGCGCTCTCGTGCACCAAGCCGATCAGTCCAGGAAAACAAGGCTATTTGTGCGGACGTCGAAATGCTGTCAATAACATCAACAGAAAAGGTGTCCGACGGTGTTAGACCGGTTTTAAGACAAAACGCAGGTCACTTCCAGCCCGCCCCGCCGATCGGCTAGTAGAAGCGACTTTGACATGGAGTCACCAGCGAAATTGACGATGATCACGGTGTACGGGCGGAGGCGGGACACGTAAGTCGAACATAGCCTCGACGACGCGTTTGACTTCATTTCGACGGCGATCCCATGGATCTACATGGACGCAAGCACTAAGTTGAAGGACTTTACGGGTAAAGATGCCGATGAAGAACAAACCCGATCATGGTTCAGCCGAACGAAGTCCGCCTTCCTCCGTGATCAGACGCCGAACAAAGGACGGTGTCTGATCTTCCGAGATCTGATGAAGGGACCGGCTGCAAATTGGATCCAGCAGTTAAGTCGGGATGTCCGGTCTGATTGGAGTCTGCTGTGTATGCAGTTTGAAAGGCAGTACTGCCACTCCGGATTTTCCACTGCTCGGAGGTACCACCGCATGAGAAAAAGGGGCGATGAAACGCCGATCGAGTAACTCCACTGGCTTAATATGGCTTCGATGAGCGCGGGGATTCCGATCAAGGAGAACGATCCACCTATCGTCGCTGCCCAAGAACATGCGGGACACTTTATCAGTACGCTGGACGATCAGGATTTGTCCGATCAGCTGACCTTAATGCGTCTTAGGGACGTGGGAATAGTGAAGCAGACGTTACGTATGCTGCGCCACTCCCGCAGTATGAGGACGAAGGTTGCGGCCGGATCGAACCGATCCCGATCGAAGGTGCAGGATGATCACGTGAAGAGACTTGCGACCAGACCGGCCAGAGCGATCAGAGCGATCGTAGCTGATGTAAGCACCGGGACAGAAGGGGATAGAAGTGCTTGGTCCAGTCTGGGGTCAGACGAGGAACAGTACCGTCACATTTTCGTCTCCCAGTCTACCTCAAGAGATCGACGAGCGTCACGCCGTGCCGAATGGAAGGCAGGAAACGGCAACAGGTTGGACCCGGATTCACCATACAAAAAGTGCACGCACTGCAGGTCAACCAGGCACAATGATCGGGGCTGCTGGCGAAAAATTACGTGCAAGAAACGTGAACGACGCGGACACCCCACCGATCACTGCTTATTTGGATGCAAGGCATGTGGAGAAATTCATGGCAATGGACAATGTAAGATGGAGAACTTCTTCAATAGGATGCGCAAGTGGTATGCTCCCGACAAACACGCGGGAATGTTGCTGCCCGATGTCGAGAAGATGTTAAATAGATCGCTCGCCAGGTTGGAATCTGGATCGAGCCGAGCGATCTACATTTAGCATCTATGCATTCGTCGGAAAAGACAGTGATACAACAGCAAAAAGTACAGGCGATGGGAATCATCCAATCTACAGTCTTGCGACTGATGAAGATTCCCGAGCGAAGGTTGTTTTTATGCAGTTGGATCTGCTGCCCGGCAAGTCGCGCGGCTACTGGAAATACCACTGTCCCGACAAATGGTTCAAGAAGGCGAAAACCTATGGGAAGACTAACAACGAGAAGGCCACGATGCTGTTTGACTCTGGTGCAGAAGTCAATTATCGACTCCGCCTTTGCTATTAAGGTTGGATGTCAGATCGACTATGCACAGAGGCAAGAATGCATTGGAATTGACGAAAATTCCTATATGACCGAAGGGAGGATGCGTGTGAAGATCACTTTATCTGGTTCATTGGTCTACTTCATTAGCGATTGGGTTGGTAAGCTGACCGGCCAAGACGCGCTACTTGGTATGGATTTATGGTGCCGGCAGGCATACGCCTCGATCTGTCGCATGGGGTACTTACGCTTCCAGACGAAGTCCAGATCTAACTGGCTGGACGATACCACTTACACGGATCAATTACTGATCTGGAAGGTGGAACCAAGATATCACCATTCAGGTGGGTCGATTGGCAGATATCTCGGTGCAAAAGGACTATCGGACGAGGAAGTTGTGGGTGACCAGGGGCGATCACTGGGTACCGACGTTTGTGGAAGGTGGAGATCGAAGTGATCGCGTACGAGTTAGTAACATCGGTAATAAACCGCTGATGTTATGCAGCGGTACAATCGTCGGTTTGTGGCTGGATGAAGGAAAGGTTCCGTGGAGAATGGGATTTATTTGGATCGGGTCAAGAAGATATATTGAGTGGCAAAGCTTTGCGTGTAAGGGCACCACTGGTCGGGTCGGCGATGACAAGCCGGCCTAGAAGATCCCTCACCTTGGACGGAAAGGCCAGATCACGTGGCGACCAAGATGTGCCGAAGGTTACCAGCGCAGTCACCTGGTACAGAATCAGCGTCTCGGAGCCAATCTTGGCTGAATACAAGTGCTCGAACCATCTCAGGCTTGAGGCCATGGCGTCACTCGACGACCGGTGCTAAATGCCTGTAGTAAGAAGTGTTAGGAATCGTCCAAAACTCCAAAATAGTAGAAAATCCAATTGGTACTCACTGATTCAGACGCAACCGAAGAGACAGGTATCGTCAGGATATCACGCGCCATCCGTGAGAGATTGGGATACTTGGATTGCGCAGTGTTCCACCAGTCTAGGTTGTGAAAGTTCTTTTCATCCGCAGGCTTTACCTTGACTCGAGGTTTATTCAAGTACTCCTCGATCTCGCTCTTCCGTGTAACTCTAGACTCATGTGCACGGGAAAAGCGTTCATAGTCATCCACTCCGGTTCTGCGTCGCTCGAACTTAATTCCTCTCTGTTGGAATAGTGCTCATCGTAAAGAGCCTTCAAGCTTTGGAAGAGCAGACTTTCAATACACTACACATTGAATGTAAACAAAGACCGTGACCTTACGTGTTGTAAATGAGTTTCACTTGCGCTTCTGTCAGTCTTGGATTTAAGGCATTTAACCTGAAGGTGATTTTGAAGATCTTGTGTCGAGGGTCGAAGACGGCATCAATGGATGAACGGTACTGACATTGGTCCAGTACTTGGAGAACTTCTCACGCATTGGCGCAGTCATGTTCACCACAAACGCAAGGTCGTCTTCCTTGTCTTCATCGCTGTCTTTTGTTGGAGCCTTAGAACCCTCAAGGTGTTTCTGAATATTTGCAAACTTGTCGAAGTAAAGATTTGATGTCGGGTAGGATGATCCAGAGAATGCCAACGTTGCTATCAAATGAAAGAACACTAGTCAAAGAAGGATAAAATCAGTACTCAGTACCAAATAAAAAGATCTAACCCTCATAGAAGATCTTGAGGAAGTCCGAAAGCTTCTGAGTGCGCTTACCGTCACGGTCCGATAAGTGGCTCTTGTAGTTGCTGTTGCGCTGATGAAGTCTTGTTAACGCTTTCTGATACGGCAGGGCCGATGAAAGCATGAACTATGTCGAATTTCATCGTTTCTCGACATCAAGCGACGGCCACTTGCTGATAAGAATCTTGAGCTCGATGCAGATCTCCTCAAACTTTTTCCGCCGTCCTGGAGACCCTCGAATGTATTTGATGCTGTACCGAACCTAAAAAAGTGTCTAATACGCAATTTGGAATTTTTACGCATCAATTTTTAAGAGATACTGACATTGCTGATTTCTTCCTTGATGAAATCTAGCCCATCTTTGACGATCAGGTTCAGAATATGCGCACAACAGCGCACATGGAAGAGCTCGCCCTTGAGAAGTAGGTTGTTCTTGACAAGATTATCAACGATATTCCTAACCAGGGCATCGTTTGTTGTATAATTGTCCACCGTCACCGTGCAGAGCTGTTCTCATAACAAGAGTTTTATTAGTTAGTATTTCACCACTCAGTAAGAAGCGGGAAATCACACTTACCTTCTGCTCAAGGTTCCAAGTCGCAAACATCTTCTCGATCACCTCGGTGAGATGCTGAGCTGTGTGGTGTGCAGGGACCATATCGAACTGAAGAATGCGCTTCTGCAGCTTCCAGTCTTTGTCGACCGAGTGGCCCGTGAGTACCATGTACTCCAAACCGGTTGGCGCATTCCATAGATCCGTCGTGAGACAAACACGGCCAAGAGCTTCTTGACGCATGCCCATGATCTTGACCTTCTCGGCTTCTAAGATGCGGAGGCAGTCGTTGCGAACAGTGTTTCGGATCGCCATCTTGAACTGAGGTTGGAGATTCTGTACGAAGGTCTTGAAAGACGGGTGCTCGATGGATCGAAACGGCCTTTCGGAGAGGATAAACATCTTGTCCAGGTCCTCCCGGCTCTGGGCCTGACCAAATCGCCAGTTGCTGAGGGTAGCTGTGCTGCTCTGCGTCTTTCGCTCCAGCACCAGGCGTTGCTGGCCCTTTTGAAGCTTGTTGAACTTCTCGCAGCGGCCGATGTGGCGCGTAAGCGACGACGTCTCGCCTGGAGTCTATATTGACGTTTTCCAGTATTGCAGATGGCGTCTCCCTCATCTGAATAGAACTCATGTCTTATCATATGCATCAACAAAAACACGGCTTGCAGTAGAGTTTAACGCACTCTGAGTTCCCCGGATTAGGAACACAATCATAATGTTCCCAAGCTGCTGACAGGAACTTGTGCTTCTTTGTTGCTGCGGCACCAAGCTCGTGGTCGCTGCTTGGTTTTGTCATGGCGCAATGTGAGATCTGTAGCAGGAGAAGTTGAAGTTTATGAGCTACAGCCGTAGAAGTATAAAAATTTCAGTGGCAAGGCCCCCTTTTGCCGATGGTAGAATGGGGCAAGGGCAAACCAGCCATCTACTGATGTTTTTTGGGATGCTATGGGACCGTGGTGTTACTTTCTCTCACCTTCTAAGTTTTGTTTTGAATGCAGTTTTGGTTTTGTTTTTGGGGTGGTGGTGTGTTGAGGTGGGTGTGGAGGCACTCAGTGGCAGAATTTTTTCAAGTTATATTAAGGGAAAACTTCATGCATGCCATCGCTTTTTGCGGAAATAACATGCATGCCCCAGATTTTATGAAAATAACATCCATGCCCCTGTCAGCTTGTGGCCAATCAAATTTCTCAATGTATCCAAAAACGTTATGTATAATTTCTATCGATGGTTCCCGACTGGAAAAGTCGTCTTTATGGCCCCGACAAAGCCGTAAATTGCTCGGCAGATTAAAGCGTGTCGTGAAATCATGGGAATTTCGTTGTCGGACACGGCTGAGCTGCAAGGAAATGTACCACCGACGATGCGTCGCGTGCTCTGGAATTCAAGACGCGTCTTCTTTTGCACTCCCCAGAGCTTACAAAACGACTTGAAACGTGGTGTTTGTGCTGCCGAGAAATTTGTGTGTATCGTCGTGGATGAAGCCCACCGTACCACTGTCAACTACGCGTACTGCTGTGTAGTGCAGGAAATAGACTCGAAGACGCGCTTTTTCCGCGTTCTAGCGCTTTCAGCAATGCCAGGAGCCAACTTTGACGTGATCCAGGACGACGTTAATAACCTGCTCATTTCTCATATTTAAAGACGCTCGGCAGATAATCCTGATGTCAAGAAATACACTCACGCTCGTCAAGAAGAAGTCATTGTTTGTCGTTTGGGGACGAAAATTATGGAAATGAAAAAACTGTTTCTAAAGTGCTTTACCCCAATCGTCCATTGGCTTCCCCGCAAATAACATTATTCAGCATGGAGATCCAGAGAAACTAACAAGCTGGTATGTTTTACAAGCACGAGAGACATTACGTAAGAGTCCGAATTATTCTTCCAACCGCAGTGCTGAATCTGATTTCGCTTTACTCGTGAGCTTACTCCATGTGAAGAACCTCTTGGTAGGCCATGGAATCAGTAGCTTTCGAGATCAGATTGTGAATTGGGTTGAAGAGCGTGAAAAGGGGAAAATGTCTTGGTCCAAGCGAGAAATGTTACTGTCGTCGGAGTTCCAGGCGGTCGAGTCGACGTTAGCCGTCATTCCTGCTGGTGCTGAGAGTTCAATAGAAACTTCCAGTCATCCAAAACCTTTAAAGCTTCGAGAGGTGTTCCTCGAACACTTTGAACGTCATGCAAGAGGTCAGTCCAGCACCCGTGCGATAGTGTTAACTCAGTACCTAGCCAGTGTCTTGGAAATTGTGGCACAACTACGTCCTGTAGCTCCTCTGTTGAATGTCCAGCCTTTTGTTGGGCAGGGATAGGATCGAACGTCCAGTGAGGACTCCATTACCCCGAAGCGATGGATCCCGAGCTTTCGACGCCCGTTCTTGTACCTCTAGCCGAAGGGCAGCGGCACGTGACAATCAAGGCGCTTCGTAAGTTTGCTGGTGATGACTTCGTGCTATGTTCTCGTCAACGAGGTTTACCATGTTTACAAACGACGGGTTTGAAATTTTTGGCAAGGAACTGAACGTTCGTATTAAGTTTGAGCAACATGCACCGGATATTGTGGCTCCACGAGTGTCAGAAGAGGAGTTGACGTTGTGAGGAAAAGTCCCATTTTGTGAACAAATCTCCCCGTTCCTGCCGTCGTTGATGACTCGGTCGTTCACAGAGTGGGGTCATCGTGCTTTACGCACCGAAAAAGACGAATTTTTCGACAAAATTTGGGATCCTGTGACGGATGAAGCAGGTTGTGGCTGCAAGGGTGCCCAGCGAGCATGTGTGTTGCTGGATTGAAATCATTTGAAGATTATGGTTTAACCGATCACGAACCGATTGACTACTTTGGAGACGAGATTGACGACCACTCGCCGTGATGCTTAAGCAGGAAGTATATCATAGTGACTCAAAGAAAGCCTTGAAGTGGTTTGAGTGCCTTTTGTAGGTGATGATAAAATACAATAACTTGTTGGTATTACAGATGCTAACATTAAAATACTGAAGAGAGAATCTCAAAAGGAAGCAGGTGCCATAATCCCTGCTACCTATACAAGAGCTGAGTCAAAAACACGTAGGTCACCCCGAGACTGAAACCTACCTCGGTGATGGATGCGAAGGTGACCAAGACCGACATCACCCAGGCGCGCCAGCAAGTATAGACGCAGACGAAACCTTGTGTCACGAAAACACCGTTAAAGAAGGTTATCTCGGAAATCAAGGCAAAGTGGCCCAGTCATCAGGAAAATGCATTCAACAATTCAACGCAAAGCCATACGCCCCATAAAATGAGCACGCTGTTTTGGTTGACGATCCTACTCTCGCCCCAACCAGCCCGAGCTCCGTTCTGGACCTCGTTTCTTACCAGTATCCAGTCATTCCAATCACAGAAGCGTTCGAATACACGATCAACGCGACCTCTGCTACGGCCTATGGAGCAAATCACGCGATGTAAAGTCAGAACAGCTATTGCTCCGCAAAGACAAAAAAATTGTATTTTGTTTTTTTTTATTTGATTGGCCGACAAGCTGACAGGGGCATGGATGTTATTTTCATAAAATCAGGGGCATGCATGTTTTTTTTCTCAAAAAGCGAGGGCATGCATGAGATTTTCCCTTATATAAATTGATTTCAGGATTTTGAGTCATTTTGGGTTTTGGGTCGGGTCATGGGTCGGAGGCACTGATCCACGGCCCGACCCGACCCATTGGGTCGGAAATGCTGCCCCAAACCCAACCCAGAACGAACCAAAACCCGTGACCCACCGGGTCGGCCTGACCCATTGACACCCCTAATGGCCGATACTAAAGTGAAATATTTAAGAACGGAAAGTATATCATATAGTTAGAAAATTCAGTCCTTTATTTGTAAACTCATAATAAATTTTAATCTTGAACTCCCACTTGTGTATCGATATGGATTTATAGTCAATGTGGTTTCATTTCTTGAAATTATGCAACTACAACACTCCTCCTGGTCGGCGCGAGCTATAACTCCATCAATCCAATCCAATTTGTTTCCGCAATTTTTGCATCCGTTGCGCGTTGAGGCTCCTCGTCAGCAGATAAGCAATCATTTGGATACTTGGAACATACATCGCTTTAAGCACGCCCTTCTTCGCATAGTCCTGTCAGAATTTCAGCTTGATGATGATGTGCTTCGTACTTCCAGCAATATCTTCACTTTCGACATTGCTTATCGCTGCTTGATTGTCAATCTACAGAAGAAGCGTTATCTTCGTATGCGCTCCGATTTCGAGAAACAATTCTTTTAACCAAGTGCTTCCTTTCTGCCTACCAGCGATGCTGCCACAAACTCATCTTCGGCGGTAGACAAGGTGACCGCAGTTTTGCTACTTACTGCCAACTTATGATAACTACATTTACGTAAATCATATTCTCTTCCGATCCAACTTGTACACTACAAAATATGTATCCGTGTAGCAAGTAATCCTGACGGGTATAGTGTATCAGACGTATCTTGATCGACTTGGTTTCCTTTAGATACTTTCTGATGCGCATCGCCGATTTGTAGTCTCACAGCGTTGGAGCATGGGTGCGCCGAGTAGCACGATGCGCGGCAACCGAAATATCCGGACGAGTGCACCTAAACTAGACTTCCAAAGAAAGACTGAAATATCTTCACATAGGACATGTTTTTCCGTGATTTAAGCGGCAACAGTTCTCCAAATTTTTTATCCCTTTTCAATATCCAGCACAGGGGTTGATGGATTCCCTTCGACAATCCATGTGTGTTAACTGTCGATTTCTGGTTCATAGTGTATCATTTACTCGGACTTCCAACAAATCTTATGTTAAAGGAGTTTTCAGCATTTCCAAAATCCTTTAGTTCGAGAACTTCCATGCCTTAAAAACAAAATTTAACCACTTGGTTTGTAGTACTGGTGACCAAAAGGTTATTGACATATGCGCCCACTAAAACCGTTTCATAATTTGAATTTTTCACGAAAATACATGTGCCAGTCACACATTGCCTAAATTCCATGCTTTGCAAAATGTCACACAATAGCAGGAGCTAGAGCCTTCCGTCCTGCTTCAACCATACAAATTTTTGCGTAACTTGCGTAACTGTAATGCAGATTCATTTTTCGATTCCACTCCAAACATTTTAAAGTGATTTTTTTGCATACCTTGTAGCACTTTGAGGAGGATATCGTATCCATCCTCAGTTTTTGCGATCGGGTAATCATTTGGAACATCACTGTGCCGTGCCGGCATATCCCAAATTTAGTCAATCTTAGAATCAGCTTTACATAGTTTTTTTCCGTGACGATGGAAAAACGGAAGAAAAATAATCTTGGCCATAAATTTGCTTGTCGCCTCTCCCGACTAGTCTGTCCATCGACCTTTCATGGTACCATTCGATCGTAATTTGGTCAACGACTACTTCTAGGTCCCTGTTTACCAATTTCAGGTTCTAATATATTCGAGAGACACTAGTTCGGTTTGTTCAGCCTGCTCCCATGTCAGCATTGTTGCGCTTCATTGACATACTTAGATCCGGAATCGTCAACCGTAAACCATTTTCGAAACTAATATTTCCGAAAATGCGTAGACGAACAGTGCATGTCTGGTGCGGTTTCGGATTCGTAATATTTGTCCAATCTCAGTGGCGGTTTTTCATCGTCAGATCCACCTTGGTCTTTCTTGTGCGTGTTCTTTTTTGGAATCCTCAAAGTCATTGCCTTTGTTGTCTTCCTTCCGGACCTTCGTGCATGTTCACCAAGTCCAGGATTTTTGTTTCCATCAGAATTTCCAGAATTTTCACTTACATCGTTGACTTGCCCTTTCGGGTTGCCTTCATGCGCTTTCTTGTGAAGCCGCTAATTTTTAGATCTTATTCCACGGTATTTTCCAGGCACTTCATCAATTTTTGACTTTCCTCTTTGTCAAGCGTTTCGATGTCCGTCACATGTTGGGTAATATTTACCACCTTGTCCTTCAACGACAGGTACTTGCAACCTTTGTTTCATCGTTTTTTTCATTATGAAAGAGCGTTCAGCATACGTTGTGAGAGCCTTTATCTTCGACTCCCTCCAAACCGTACAAAGCAATCGAAAACGACAATATCCACGACTCATTGTTGTCTTCCAGTCAACAATTCATAGGATGAAAGGTTCCAGGGGTTGGCACGTGCTGGGGTGCGGCTCAGCATTACTCAGCCGCCACAGACCAGCACATCAACGGTATACCGGACCCATAAATTATACACCGGGTCGTATTAAGAATGGTCCGATTCATCTTTTCGTATTTTCCATTTGAGGCTGGATTTCCAGCTTCTGTGACTTATCTTCTAACACAAACTTGTTTGCAGAACAAGTCTACATTTTGATACTAGCCTCCTCCATCCTTCCGCAAAAAAAGAACTCTACATTCAAATTCATTATAAACCATGTTAGAGAGTGCTCGAACATTTTCGCTGCTCGTACCAAAGAACGCAGTAAAACCTCACACGTAATGAACGAACTCAAACAGGAAACGTTTTTTACGTAGTTATCGTCGTCGTTAACTCGTGCTGGACTTTAGTTTTATCTCCAATAATGCACTTACTCCGGATGTCATGTGACTGTAAAGTGTATACTTGATCGTTTATATCAAAGTTTTAGTCATCCGCAACGACGATAGAGATCCTATCGAGTTGTTCGTTGCGTAATTTCTTTACAAATTCTTTCAACTAACAGTTCAATAATCCATCATCTTCGAACTTTTACTTCGGTGGATTACTTTGTGTTAGAGGTTGGGTAGCTAATCCAGTCCCTCTTTGGGTTAGGACGTAACTCCCACGGTCAGATCAGATAAGCTTGTCCGACCTACTGTCTCTTCCTCAGTACCGTGGGTAGTAGTTGGTCCCTAACGTAACGGCCGCGGTGATAATTTCTGGCTCATGATGGCCACCTATCATGTAGCATGGCTAGCCGCCCATCACGGTGGCTATCACCTACCACGATTGTGTCTTCTGAAGGACGACCGTTGTCTGTCGTTAATTCTAGCTCAGCGGTCTTTATGAACCGTGCCGGCCAATTCCTCTTCGCGCACTGCTGCTGGGTGAGCAACTCCGACTGGACTATTTTCAACAGATGGACCGTCCGTTGCAATAGGTGGATGGTGCCATAGCTACCCACCAGTTTGTCTGACGGTGCAAGTGTACCGAGTGTTACCCTTGAATCACTCAAAGGGTCATGTCATTGCCGCACGTAATTGTGGTGGAGCGGCTGATCAGAGTTTTTGAGGCTCGATCGTTACCACGGCGCCCGTACTGCCGACTAACGAAGGGGGTCCTCCGGTTGTCTTGTGACTGGTCTGTGTCTTGCTCACCTTGTGTATCCGACGGCTGGGGCGTGGGTCGCTCTTCAGATGACCGAGACGTAGATCCGCGTAGTTCCGATGCAAGATTGGGATGAGTTCGTAACGAATCGACCGGTGTCGATTAGGTGTGATCAGGCTTTATCAGGCGCAAATAGTCGTTGGTCAGGACCACTGATAGATGATCTTGTGATAAATCTACGAGATTTCAGATTATCAAAGGTCGATGATCCAGATCGATGATCAGGGTTGATCAGGGTCAATAGTTGACAATCGCAGACCGCTGATCGATCTAGTTGATCGTACAAGAATTGGCGCGAGTCGCTAGCTGATGATCGCAGGTCGCAGGTTGCAGATCGTCGATCTTGTCGGGGATCAGCGAAAGGGTACTTGATCAGGTAGAGGAAGTCTTCACCACCCGATCGTCGAGCGTCTTAAGCCTAGTCCGCTAATAGAACACCCAATATACATGTATTCTAAGCTTAGACCTAAGATGAGGGTCGATCAGCGCGTTCTACGGGCTGATCGACGATTTCCACAATAATCCACCTAGAGTTCCCGTGGGGCGCTTAGAGCAGCCGAACTACTAGGGGCCAGGTGTGGACCAATAGGGGAAGATGTGAGAGCGCACTGCTCGATCACTTTCCCAAAAATGCCTTCGCCAAAAGAGATCCGCTGACACAGCGGGCGGAGTCGAAGTTGAGTTCCCAAGAACTCTACGTCTGCCGATGGGCCAAAAAGTACACTATGTGCCCCATCCCGGGACGTAGAGGTGCGTTGCAATGAAGGGAGGCGCTGATTGCCGTACCTGTAGGTGATCTGAGTGATCAGACGCAAAAGGAGAACTTTATTAGCGCTTACAATCTAAAATCTACCAATTACCTAATATCAACCAATCAGAACTACCCATTCCAATGTACTCCGTCGACCAGTCAACCAGATTTCTCTGTCGTCTGTCGCTAATCGCTAGGTACCGTTACCTAATGCTTCTAATCCGATGGCCCGTCCATGTACCTACAGTTGTACATACTGTTGTTGTAGCCGGTGCGTATACGCACGGTGCGGCTAGCGCACAGAGAAAGACTTTTCCTTAAAGCGGCGTTCGCCGCTACTTAGCCGATACGCCCTTATAAAGGGTTTAGTAGGAGAGAGCTCTCCTACTCGGGGCCAAGATTCCAGGGTTGGCTTACTGTAGCCTTCGCTACTGCCTTAACGGCAAGGCTCCCTTACTAAGGGTGTAGCTAGGGGAGGGCTCCCCTTACGCTACGGCACTCACTACACGCACGACCGGTAGAGGTCGTGCGTCTGTAGTCGTTGAGTGAAAATTTAAAGTGAATGTATATTTAATATATAATTAGTCTAAATTACTTTAAACTAATGTAAAGTATATGTCATACTAAGTAGAACATACCAAATTCGTACGTAGCTAAAATGTAGTGTACGCCACCTGTGTACCGACACGTGGATGGCTGACACGCCACCCCCAAGGGCTCCTGACCTGATTGGTTAAAATAACCAGTGGTTCAAAACATTTCGAACCGGTCAATACTGACCCCAACCGTAGTGTAATTACATACACCACCTACTAAATGTGACTCGAATGTAACCCTGTTACATCCTCCCCCATCAAGACTATTTCTTACGCAATAAACAAAATTTTGTTGGAGAAATCCAACGCCAGTACCTCTGGCTATCCATGAACACCTTCAGTGGTGCTATGGAGTCTCCTCTAGAGGAGGTAGATTATTCCGAGACCTCGGAGGTGGATGCCCTTGGGGATATCTCCCCAACGGTTGACCGCTCCGACAACACCGAACGGCGATGTCGGCAGCCTAATCTGTAACGGGGTTACATTCGGGTAACACTGAGTGTTAGTGTACATTGGTACAACACGGTTAAGGCCAGTATTGGCCGGGTTGAAAGGTTTCGAACCTTTGGTTATTTTAACCAATCAGGGCATGGGCCCTTGGGGGTGGCGTGTCAGCCATCCACGTGTCGGTACACAGGTGG
>CM047580.1:43214326-43264484 GCA_026184515.1 Peronosclerospora sorghi | reverse complement strand
CTCGCGCTTAACCACAGGGGTCTCTACCCCTACCACTGGAGTTACCACAGGTCACCAGTCTCGCCTTTCACGGCGTGGGGATTAACCGCCGAATCCCCCTCGTTAAGGAACTCTTCCTTAACGCCATTGGGAATAATCATTTCAGACATCCCAATCTCTGGCATCTCACGCCAGAATCGCTTTTGCGATCGAGCAAAGGTGGGTTCATGACTCGACAATGCTTCACCCGACCGCGGGTGCGTTGAGCCAATGGACTTAGGCTTCCAGTCTATCCATGGCTCGTGGCGTTCCAGCCACTTCATGCCCAGAATGAGGTCATACCCCGAGTCCAAATCCAGTACTAGGCAACGTTCTAAGCTGTCGAAGTCTGAAAACTTCAGCTTAAGGTCAATCGAGACCTTGGGTACAGAAACCTGTACGCCCGTCGCAAGACGGACCGTGACAACGTCACGAGAACGTGCCTCTATGGCCTCGGCATACAGCCGACTCTTCTCAACGGAAGCCCGTCTGACATAATTCTCAGACGATCCAGAGTCTATCAAGACTCTCCAAGGCTTATCAAAGCCTTTCACGTCCGCAAGGACTACCAGCAAACCTGACTGGTACACCAACTCGGTGCTATAAAGCACCGCTTCCCTCGGGGCTTTGTGTTGTCGTCCCCTACCCTGGGACATAACAGCACTGAGGGGTCCCCCAGTAGGGCGCCCCGCACCTACTGGGAGCCGTCGGGAAACGACGGCTTGGACAAGGGCTTTTTCCCCACCCTTAGTCCCTTGTAGCGAGTGTCTCGCTGGGGATTTTTCGGACATCTGTTCCTCAGATGATCCGTGCTTCCACATAGGAAGCATCTCAGCGGCTCATGCCGCTGCAACATAGCTAAGAGCTCTGCCTCGAAGCTCTGTGAAAAAGAGTCCGATTGAATCTTAGCGGGAGGTTTCTCCTCAGCTTCGACCTGACTCAGGTCCATGGGTTCGGGACCCACCTTAGAGGAACGGAAGTTCCTCTCGGCGTTGAACGCCATCTTGAATGCCTCTTCCAGGGATTCTGGTCGGCATCGGAACAATTCCGAACGTGCTGGCCCTTCTCTCAGGCCTCCCATGAAGACGGGGATGGACACATCGTCCGAATACGCTTTCGCGTACATCCCTGCTAACAGGGTCTGCAACTCCTGGATATAAACCTCCAGGTCCTTAGTGCCTTGACGGCACCTCAGGAACGCCAGTTGATTCTGGAAAACCAGATCAGGCGTTGCGTACATGTCCATAAGCTTCTACTTAAGAACCTTCCATGTTGGAAACACGTCCTTGACTGATTCCGAGCATGTAAACGCCCATGTACGGGCTTTGCCAGTAAGATGGGTCAATGCAAGTCCCACTTGCAAGTGACCAGCGGTCATGTTCGCTGTGGAGAAGGCCGTTTCGACCTCTCGCAACCAAACATAAAGGTTGTCACCCTTTTCTCCGGTGAACTCCTTTATCTTAAACGATAATGGAGGGCGCACCCCCGTGGAATAACCTCCACCACAACTCGCCTCATGAGCGATGAGGGCATTCACCCTTGCCTTTACGGCCTCAAGGCCCTGCTCCACTAGGAGCTTCATATCTTCTTCCCCCGTTAAGGGTAACAGCCTTTTAAAGGCTTCCTGTTGGACGAGGGTCAAACTATCCCAATCGTCCTGATTCATCCTTTGCAGAGGATGTCTAGTCTACCAAAACAGGTGTTAGATTGACTACAAGTGCTACCAGATGTAGCCGGTGCGTACACTCACGGTGCGGCTAGCGCACAGAGGAAGACTTTTCCTTTAAGCGGCGTTCGCCGTTACTTAGCCGATACGCCCTTATAAAGGGCTTAGTAGGAGAGTCTCCTACTCGGGGCCAAGATTCCCGGGTTGGTTTACTACTTAGCCTTAACGGCTGTGTTCCCTTTACGGGGTGTAAGTAAAGGGAGGGCTCCCTCTTACCTACGACACTCACTGCACGCGCGACCGGTCGAGGTCGCGCGTCTGCCCTTTAGAGTGAAATGTAAACTGAATATATTTAATATGTAATTAGCCTAAATTAATTTAAACTAATGTAAAATATATGTAATACTAAGTAGAATATACCAAATTCGTACCTAGCTAAAATGTAGTGTACACCACCTGTGTACCGACACGTGGATGGCTGACACGCCACCCCCAAGGGCCCCTCCCCTGATTGGTTAAAATAACCAAAGGTTCAAAACCTTTTGAACCGGTCAATACTGACCCCAACCGTAGTGTAATTACATACACCACCTACTAAATGTGACTCGAATGTAACCCTGTTACAGTTGCACACAGAGTTCTACTCACAGTTGTACACACAGTTATACACTCAGTTGTACACACAGTTATACACTCAGTTGTGTCCACAGTCACACCCACAATTGGGCACCAATTTTACGGTACACTTCACCCCATAATCGATTAGGCACTCCAGTCTATAGACGATATACTTTGACATCCATGGATGCCAAAAACGATATAACTTATCATCAAGTTCGAGGAAGATGAATTCATCATCGAACGACAGTTTATCCAATTTATGTATCACGCGTTTGACATAGTTTGACATATTCACGGTAGCACCTGTTGCTAACCAGACTGACAACATACTTCGTGGTGCTGTCACTTCCACGAATTTTAACTAATCTGATTAGGTGACGACCAGGGTCATGTCACCACCAACAATTGTTGCCTTTCAAAACTCTGATTTGTCCACCAACCTGACAAAGTACATTGCTTACATTGAACGTCTTTTTTAACTATGGGGTATTCTCGACATTTCATATATATCGTAGAAACACTAACATTTAGGTGCGGGACGCATACTGAAATATATGACAGCGAGAAGATCATCGTGAATCTGAGCTTGCCCAAGTGAAAAACGAGGTTTCTTGATCAGTGACTCCACTCAGTGCATATACAACTGCCTTCCAGGAGGGAGAGCAGGAGATCCCGACACTTTTGCGTTGTGAGTAATAAGCACAACTCTTTAGCTTAAAGAAACGGAGAATGACGTGAAGGCAGATTGCTAGACTGGAATCTGCTCTAGTCTCATTCTGCTCAAGGTCCACCAGACTCTGTGTCAAATGATAGCCAGAGGCTGATTCATCTACGCTTTGGTAGGAACGTGATCAAACCGTGAACAACATAAAAAGGCTACATACCAAGCTTATTAAATCCACAAAAAACCCTCAACAGAAGATTGACAGCCTCGAAAAAGAAATTTCCAGCCTTCGTGATCAGCTTATCTTACTCCAAGAGCGTGATAAAGATTAGAGTCGACACCACCCCAAGATCGGCAAATCACAGTCCAAAATCTAGGAATTCAGAATTTCCGAGATGATCGTGATCGGCCTCCTCTCGCCCTCTCCAAAAAGTGTAACGTTTATCAATTCCACTCATATTTAATCACGCGCTAAACTTTCAGAGAATCCACCATTCACATAATGCAATCCAAGATGGCGCGGCTTGAGAAGATCCCCAACGAAACATTCTACGTTGATCTCGTCGATCTCCAACGGAAGACTGGATATGAACGACTTGGTTATCAGATGATTAGCATTTGCAACGAGTTTTCAGATATAACAACGAGGCACTCAGTGACCATGTACGGGCTCAGTGAGGTGTCGGCTCGCCAGGGTAAACTTTTTCTGGGACTTAATCGCGGAGCGGAGAGTGAATTTCGTTCACTTCGTCCTGACGTAGCCGGTCTGAAATTTCATATCGTTATTAGGCAAGGCTAATGAATTATTTCAGAAGGAGCGTAGTCGGCTTTAAGTGTAGCCGAAAGTGATTGATCTACGATTTCCCGCCAGCTGGGACGGTTAAGGTAGCTATTCCAAGAGTAAGTACGCATTCTAGCACTCTTTTCTTGTTGGAGGTACCTCTATAAAATCCCCTTCACTCTTTTATCATGGGTGATATCCCTCCGGACGGTCCCTCGCTGGAACACGTCTCCCTCTTAATTCTTCGCCAAAATAGAAAGCCTACCGGTAGGTCCACAAGACTTATTCAAGAAGGCTAATAAACGGCCACTTTAGTTGGAGTATCTTACTCGGAAGTCAATTTTATGATGGCGGTATAGTCGCCTGGCGATCTCTTCCCATCTGTTCTGGGAACAAATCGGCCTTGCGTAACCTATGCTGAAGTACAGGACAAGGAGACTTCTGGCCTGCTACATCTATCAACACTACAATACCAGTAACTTTTTGAAACATGATCAAGTCGACCACGACGTCTCCTCAAGCTGGTCAAGCTGCTGTCAGTACCAAGTCAGTTCCATCCAATCGGTCCCCGTAGCTGTTAGATCTAATTACCAGTGGTTTGGGCTTGTCCTACAACTCGGGTGGTGTACGCGGTGGGAACGCGGATTACCTCGACAATGATTTAGATGGTAAGTCTGCGGCCGATAGAACGAGATCAGTTCGATCGACTGATGATGACCAAGGTCCAATCACGATCACCTTGACACCGTGGCTCTGTTCCAGTTCCTCATACCAAGCTTCTGTTTCCATCCATTCCAAGTGCACCTGCTTATTTTTCTATGCACAATAACGACGGCAAGGCAGTCTGTGACACCAAGAAAACTAATCGAGATTGTGGCGAAGTGCTATTGAAAATTATTGACCAGTTTGTACCAGTGTACTGGTTGTCAAGGCGGATCGATATGGTGTGCTCAAAGGACGGAGTGTTTTGGGCCAATCGTGTGCTTGGAGTGTTTTGTACGCAGATTAAAGGTAAGTCACACGGTTTACATACAGTTTACATATTGGATTTTAATTGTTTTATTAAACATACTGTTCGAATTACATTGGGTTGCATAAGTCGCCGCTCCACACGGGGTCATTGGGAGCAGAGGGCTAACAGTGTCCCCCCTTGATCATTAAGCCCAGCCAGGACAGAGCTCCACCGGAAGTCCCACGACGGGAACTACCCATTGCGTTCATTCACCCCTCAAGTTCGGCCACTTAAGGATACGTGTTATTTTGGCTGGGTTATTCATCGCGATCTGCGATCAAGTCCCAGTAATTGGCTGGATTACTCATTGCCTTCGCAATCCAGTACCAAAAACTATTAATGGCTGGATTACTCACTGCTTTGCAGTCAAGTGCCAGAAACCCTATTGGATAGATTACTCACTGCTACGTGCAGTCAAGTGACAGATTTTGCCGCATTCGGAGTGACGATTTCCGCTTCGTTTGCCAACCGGTACTGATCCAAAATTTCAACGAAAAGATAACCATATTGGATTATCTTTTCGTTGAAATTTTGGATCAGTACCCCAGAAGAGGTATACCCGTATCGACACCTATTAAAGTCTCCACTAAGCGACGGACCACCGAGTTTGTAGCCACCCATACCAATGGATACACAAGGTGAGACACGAGACGAATCGGACTAGGCGTCCTGTAATGCCGATCGGCACCCAGCCGAAGGTTCGCGGAGTACCCCCTCCGTTAGTTGGTCGGATAGGCGCGATGGGGCTCATTTCCGGAAACTTCGGTGTTCGATTTTTAACTGGACTCCACCATAAGATCAATGTACAAGTGGAATCCTTCCTCTGCTTGCGCAGATGACTTAAACGTGTCGACCTTTCCTTATTCAGGTGTTTTCGGGTGATCTTTTCCCCAATGTGAGTTAAATGGCCAATTCATCTATTGATGTGTCGTCCCTTTCTTTTAGCGTGCTGGTCACGAAAATGGTTGTTTCTCCTTTCTAAACTAGCTCTTACCCTTTTCGGTGGTCTTTCATTGTGATAACTAACATGCACTGATGACAGATCGATTTTTGGATGGCCCTGTCCGTCAAGGTAACTCCAATCAGATTCCGCGAGGATCATACCGGGTTTTTTACTTCCAGGGTCTTTATGGAAAAGCATAGACAAACTCTCTGGGTGCCTACCTATCATTTCCCAATCTGTCAGTACCAGAGGCGAAATGGCGACGGCCCCAAGAAGTTACTATTTAGCCCTTTATCACCGACGAGGCGCTGTATCTGATTCTGCAGCTTTTTTTTTACGGGAATGATGCGATCTGGATCTTTTTTTAAATCCTTTCTTTTATTCTCGTGGAGTTCCTGCCGACAACAGTTCATTGTATCGTCATCCGTTTCAGCCTGACTTTGCACCACACGCTTACCAATTTTTGCTCACAAATATGCGTTTAAATTACTTAGGTAGTGCTCCGCAATTCAGATCGACTTCATCAACCCAAGGGCTGATCATATCCTTTCCCACTGACTTCGTACTATCGTTTTATTTGAACGTATCACGGCTTTCATTCGGATCGACATCGGTTGTCTTTCCACTCCATACTCGTAAGGGCCTAACCTACTTTTCCAGCTATGCTCAGAACAATATTTCCAATCTATGCGATCCGTAACATCTACAGCTGGGAATGTACTCGGTCGATCGGGGAATTTCCTTAGCCTGTTTCGGATTTGGCAGGTGCTCTGCAGGGAATATGGAGTAATCCATACCAGATATGGTCTACGAAGCCGCATAGTTTTCGATTAGCTCCGCTGCCCGGAACGATTTATGCCACATACGAGCGAGCTTTTTTGCGTATCCAGGTTTGACAAGATACATATATAAACAGACTTTCAATTCGACCTTGATCAAAGGTGTGGGCCCGCCTTATCATTACGGTCGTCCGCCCTCTCGGATTTCGTATTGGAGAAGGTTGATTACCACTCTTCTTATCTTATAATACTGCTTCTTTATGCAAAATTCCCTCAAACGAACCTCACAGAGTTGTCATCGAGTGAAAACCAAGGAACAGAAGACTCCAAAGTGGATCGGTCGTTCCCAATCATACGCGAAGTAAACGGTAGGTCTTCTCTGATTAGATCATGAAATGGTTTTATTTTTGAACAGAATTTGAACCGCGTATTTTTTCCAGTTGAGCTGATCATGGGCTCTTGATCGCGTGTGAAATTGTCTGTACCATCCGCTCGGCTGTACCGTTTGGTTAGGACAATAGATCATAATGGTACTAGAGCGTTGACCGATCATACGATTGAAAGCGCTGAAAATATTGGTTGTGGCTCTTGATGCCTGATTACCTCCTGAAAAAACCTGCACCAAAATCAATCCAGATTAATCCTTGGACGATTTGGGAGATGCGGGTATGGTGTAATGCGATCACTTGAAATGGATACGATACTTTGAAGTTTCCGTAGGATGTCGCCCTTTTGCAGTTTTGCAGTCGATATATTTCTAACATACTCTTGCACACTGCTAAATAGACGCCGCCTGTGGTGGATCCCCATTTTCTTGGTTACCTTTCTCAAGCCTTTTAGCGTGGTAGTTGTGTAGTACATGTGACTGCTAACTTTCGTGGATAACTAACGTGGATATGTAGGGTTAATTTGATCTATATTTCAACAATAGAACAAGTGCCATTTTTTCACACTTCATAGTCATCCTCAAGCTTTGGGCATTCTTTCGCTTCGGCGCTTGTCAGGCTTATTACAGCTACACTAAGATACACAATTTTAGTTCTGCGATCCATTGTTCTTCACCCTGTGCCAGACGGACTCGATCAGCCCTCAAAATGTGTACCAACTCTTCTTCCGGCGCAGGGTTTGTACATATCCGCTTACTATGGCTTCATCATGACTGCCGTTGTGTGAGATAGATTAAAGTTCCATGGCCTGATTAGATCGGAATTTTGGTTGATCAAGCTGATTAGATGCAGATTCCTCCTAACTCCTCTGATCACACTCGGCAAAAGAACAGGGCTTTTGTTCCACTCGCGCTTTACGTGCTACAACCGATGATCAGGTAGAGCGAAGAGCTTGGCCATTGCTTGATGCTTCTACACTGGTAACCTAGCCATATTTTACTCGATGTCGCCGGTTTCATATCGTGGGGTACGTGATACATCACGTACCTAATAGATTAGAACATAATGTATTATTTTACATGTCTAAGTCATGACGTCGTACGATATAGAGTACGCCATGACGTCGTACGAAGAACGTTCTAGAACGATAGGCTTAGAAGTAGCACAGATAGCAAACTAAGGACCTAACACTCACTTTTAAATATAAATCGAGCTTCACATCTGGTAGCACTTGTGGGTCCTCACCGCTTCCTCGCCGCCCCGCCGCCGTGCATGGCGTCCCCGCAGCACCGCCGTCTCCGCCGTGCTTGCCGTCCCTGCAGCACCGCCGTCCCCGCAGCACCGCCGTGCTAGTCGCTCAAGAGCAGTGAATTGTAGTGTCCACGTCAGTACCGATCTTTTTTGAGGGCAGGGACTCCATTTCATTGGCTGTAAATCCTACCGGGCCATTGATACTGCCGCCGTTATCGAGACGTTGTCTTTAGAATATAAATCGTCTTGTTTCGGTAATAAGTCAGTTGGGTTAACGGAAAGGAAGGTCTGCGCTTCGGTTCATGACACGCCACTCGCACAAGAAATCCGCGAAGACAAACACCGCCGACTCGCTTGCGCTGCTGTCCGTCCAGAAGCCAGACGCCGCAGATAAGTGTCGCGCCGACCTTATCGAATCGATCCGTCGAACCATCCGCATTATCTGCCGGTTCGAGAAACACTTGGTTACGGCTCAGCGCACCGACTCGCGCAAGAAGATTAAGGATCGCCTACTATCGAACGCCAGTGACATTCTCAGCTTCGAGAGAACTGAACCCATCTTCTTGGAAGACTAGTTTTACGCACTATTAGACGGTGCTTTGTAGGGATCCCCGATCGGAATGCCCAAGAAATTTGTGAATCTGGGTCGGACCACATTTCCGTAGGATTTCATAGAATATATATATATATATATATATATTTCATCATCTGGGTACGTCTTTAAACCGTTCGATCCGCCTCAGCTTGGCTCCTACTTATTATTCCAATTGGGGTCGATTCGATCGGCATTTTTTTAATCGTACGCAAGTAGGCGGATACGAACAAGCGTTCACGAAGAAGATGATAAATGAGGAGCCTTTTCGAGAATCGGTAGTCTGGAAGCCGTCGGTAACCCTAATGAAATACGGGAAACTTTTGATCAGCCTTCAACCTTAATAGCATAGCCCATCTCCTTAATTTTTGTTGACAGCGTTTCCCCTTTGTACCCGTATAAAATGTGATGTAAGATTTTTTCTAGATTCATTCTTTTGATCTTCAAAACATCATCTCAACATTTTGTATATCGTATTTCCCGTCTGTAATCCATGAATTTCTCCTTCCAATTGAATGTCGGCCGAATCATACGTTCGTTAGTCGTACTACTCATAGAAAAGGACTTAGTCTATCCATGAATTCACAAGTAATTGTTCATTTTAGTGACCTTTTTCCTTTTTTTTCAAATATGTTACCACCAAAGTCATGTTTTTTACAAGACATAAAAAGAAGTATCAACTCGAGGACGTAGGTCCAGCACTGAGTTATACTATCTGACCTGAATCTTTTGATCTGATAGTATGGGCGTATATTGGTGCTTACTGGTCGTGTACGGCCGGCGCCAGAAGTGAATAAATCGTAAGGATGAAAAATAAAGGAAAAGAAAAAGTGTATTATTATAAGGGTCACCCTACCGGCACACCTCTCCACCCTACCGGCACACCCCGTGTCATTTTAGACCAATAGAATTCGAAAACTGGTAAAACACATCTTGTTATCAAAAACATCTTGTCCTTTTGTATTTCTCGTCTGCGACAATTGTTCAAGACGACGCTGGACGTTGTCGTACAGCTCTAGTACCAAGGCGTCGCGCGGCTGCGACAGTTGCACTTACCATCAGCGGTCAGCGACCTTTCTGAAAAGATGCAAGGCAGCCTTTTGATCCACAAGATCCTTGACGTGTTGACGCGAAATATAATTCGCTTTTAGGAGCAGGAGGTAATAAATTCGTGCTAGTTGTGCTTACTGTAGTTTTGTGCTGACCAAGTTGTCACGTTGTGCTTGGTATTAGTCGACGAGGAAACCGGACAAGTTCGCACCACCAGCACACCTGATCACAGCTGCTTGCGCTGAGTAGGCAAGCGATGCGAAACTGAAGGACGTAAAAACTCTGCTAAATATCGCGGACTTTCTAAAAGTCACGGAGGTAAAATAGTGTGATTAGCCTTAGCGTTGCCTACTTATGATGCTTTTTCCCAGGTTGTAAAAGATGCCGTTTCGACGGGTGCAAGAAGAGCAGCCAAGGTGGAGGATTTTGCCGTGGACACGGAACTAGCCAAGTGTCTAAAATGAAGACGGAAAGAATTTTTGTTTAGATATATGATCGTTATTCATTCTACTTACAAGTATTGGTAAAAACATAATAATACCATCTGAGCGTCGAGAGGAGCGGAGGTGCGTACTAAACATGGAACGAAAGAGTGCGATCACGACAAAGAAACTTACCAACTGCGTTTGTTCGAGTGGACGGACACACGCAAGTGGCGTGAGAGGAGACCGTGAGAACTCTAGAATCTCATGCAACTTGTTACGTGCAAAGAAGCCGATCCCATGGCCGAGCGTGGATTTGCCACTATCAAGTCTTTTATTCTATTTGAGGAATGTAAATACGACGGGCCTTAAAATGTACACTTTCCTATTGGTCGAAAGCGTAGCCGGTGCGTATACGCACGGTGCGACTAGCGCACAGAGGAAGACTCTTCTTTGAAGCGGTATCTACCGCTACTTAGCCAATACGCCCTTGTAAAGGGCTTAGTAGGAGAGCTTTCCTACTCGGGGCCAAGATTCCCGGGTTAGTTTACGACTTAGCCTTAACGGCTGTATTCCCTTTACGGGATGTAAGTAAAAAGGGAGGGCTCCCTCTTACCTACGACACTCACTGCGCGCACAACCGGTCGAGGTCGCACGTCCGCAATATTGAGTGAAATGTAAACTGAGTATATTTAATGTGTAATTAGCCTAAATTAATTTAAACTAATATAAACTATATGTATTACTAAGTAGAATATTCCTAATTCGTACCCAGCTAAAATGTAGTGTACACGCCTGTGTACTGACACGTGGATGGATTACACACCACCACACCAAGGGCCCCTTCCCTGATTGGTTAAAATAACCAAAGGTTCGAAACCTTTCAAACCGGTCAATACTGACCTCAACCGTAGTGTACTCATGTACACCAACATTATATGTAACTCGAACGTAACCCCGTTACATCCTCCCCCATCAAGACTATTTCTTACGCAATAATCAAAATCTTGTTGGAGAAGTCCAACGCCAGCACCTCTGGCTATCCATTGTACACCTTCAGTTGTGCTATGGACGAAAATGTCGTGAAGCGGACTTCTTAATTAGGTAAAAATAGGGCCTAATGTTGGACATTTTATTAGGCCCATAGGGGGCCTAATATTATGACTAATGTTAGGACCTAAATTGAGGGCCTGATAGTGGACGCAGATTGTGGATACAGTAGTACACAATTAGGTACCGCCATGTGTACCACGGTGGGTACAGTACTACGTACCACCGTGGTGTAAATAGACAGGATATAGAAGGGACACGGAAGATGTGCGGATTACCTACAGGTACGCGGCGAACACCAGCGAACAAACAAGGAACAAGCGGAAAAATCAGGTCGACTGATGGACGGAAGGCGTTTCGAATGGACGATGCTGATTGGTTCAAAGTAGGAACAGGGTAGATATAAGGGTTTAATTGCTAATAAAGTTCTCCTTTTGCGTTCGATCTAGCGGATCGTTTTAGGGACGGCACCTTTGCGCCTCCCTCACTAGTATATACCTCTACGTCCCGGGCGGGAGCACTTGGTGCATTTTTTGGCCCACCGGCAGACGTAGAGTGTTGGGAACTCACTCCACAACTCCGCCCGCAGTGTCTGCGGTTCTACGTGTAAAGGTTTTTTGGTTTTGGGAACGTGATCGAGCAGTGCTATCACCTCTTCCCCGGGAAATTAACGTTTGGCCCCTAGCGTTTGGCTGCTTTAAGCGCCCCACGGGAACTCTAGGTAGATTTTAATATAAAATACCTATTCCTCGTATAGTCTAGGCTAGGAGCGCATTGATTTGGGCGTTCCTTAGCCGTTTGACGGCTTAGAGGCTCCGCGATCAGGCAGTGAAGACTTCCGCTGCCTGATCAAGTACCCCCCCTACCGATCAACATCTGATCGACACTTCTTGCAAATCGTGATCGTGATCGTTGATCGCAAATCGCGCCAACTGCTACTTGAACGACTTTCGGTGCTTGATTAAGTCTGATCAAGGTATATTACGACTGGGCAGCAGCTTTTAGCCCCTGATCGAGCCTTTCAGTACCTGATCGCACTTGCGATCAAGACACCTGATCGCATCTGCGATCAAGACAGAATATTGTTGATCGACGGTTATTAACGTCAGCCAAAGCCTGATCGCGCCTGATCACGACCGATTGGCTTCGTTTCAGCGCCTGATCGCATCGGACTACCGCCTGATCGCACTTGCGATCAAGACGGAATACTGCTGATCGTCGGTTATTAGCATCAGCCCAAACTTGATCAAGCCTGATCACGGTTAATTGACGTGGTTTAAGCACCTGGTCGCACGTGATCAAGCCTGATCGCATCGGTTGTATCGTCACAAGTTAGTTAATTCAATCTTGCACCAAGAATTCGCTGTGCGCTGTCCCCGCCACCTGAGGAGCGACCCACGCCTAGCCGTCGGGTACACAAGGTGAGCAAGAAAACAAGCAGTCGAAGACATCCGGAGGACCCCCTTCGTTAGTCGGCAGTCTGGGCGCCGTGGTACCGCCTGATCAAGTCTCAAAAACTTCGATCAGCCGCTCCACCACAATGGTGCGCGTGCCCGGATCTTTGGGCGACGCGGGATATCACCGCGATTCTACGCAAGATAGCGCGGATGTGAAAGTGAAAACAGAAGCTGAAGCAGAGGTGAAAATCAAGGTGGAAAAGGAGGAGGTGGTTGTGACGACGGAAGAAAGTTCGCCGTCGTCATGACTGAAGAAGAAAGGAAATGCCGATCATCAGGACCTGGGGAGGAATCCAGATGACGTAAAGGAGGAGAAGCCTCAACCACCTCCCGAGGCTCCTTCGGGAGCCCATGCGGATCATAACGCAAGTTATGATCCGCCAAAAATACATGTATATAATGATCCAGATTGGGATCCGATGGAGAAGTATGACAAGACCGACCAACCGAAGATGTTGATCAAAGCGCCTGGGTAGGAGAGCGACGAAAGCCGATCAAGTACGCCGCCAACGGAAGCCGATCTGGTAAAGACGTTTTACCAAAAGATTTACCGAGAGCACCTGGAAGATTACCTGATGACGAACTCGATCATGAGCCTGCTCGGGGTCACGATCAGCGCGAAGCTGAGTAGACCGGTCAACCAGCCAATCACGAAGGGAAAAGATAAGCTAACGATTGTGCTAAGGCTAATACGCCTGATCAAGCAGGCTGGTCTGATAACAAGCGCAAAGTCGAGCCGGCGTTCAAGCTCTTCAGATTTTTGAAACTGTAGGAGCTGAAGCGCTGACCCAGGATCATTTTTTACCAGTTTGTATTTCCATATCTGGTTCAAATTGTGGAACGCGTGAAAGCCGAGATCAAAAAGCCGCTAGTGTGTTTCTGCAAAGGTACGCAGTACGCGTACGAGAGGCTTGTAGCGACAAAGTACGACTGTATAGGGCTGGATTGGCAATCGGACCCTATTGCTGTACGCCAGCTTGCGCGCGGCCGCGTGTCACGGCAGGGAAACTTGGACTCGAGTGTCATTTACGCGTCTGCGGACATCATTTACAATGAAGTAAAGGAAATGCTTAAACGATTTGGTACGCAGAAGTACGTTGCCAACCTGGGAGACGGCTGTTTCCCAGACATTGATCCTGCGCATGTGGATGCTTTCATCAAGGCAGTACAAGAAATTTTGCTTGAGATGAACTCACGTTAGCCAACGGCACCCACTTGTGCAGCAGTAGGAAAAATCAAAAGATTTGGTATATAAAGACGATATGACGGTTTGATTTAGACTATAAATTTCAATTGGCAGCGTCACTTTGATAGCGTTGTGTAATTTTTACACTTGACCAACACTCAAATGTTTTTCGGAAAGATGGATCATGCTCTTCCTGGCAAACATCAGAGCGAAATGGTAGAATCTAAATGGAACAAAGAGACAGTTGGCTGCCGAAAGTATTCTTGCTGACAACCAGTCAAGGCAATTAAAAGCGGCCTCAACCTGCTGCATCAACAGGTGCTGCACTCGTTCTACCAATCTTTCTTATTTCATACCTTACAATTTTCGCTTTATGAAATTAAGGTTCATATTATGTGTAGCGCAATCCACAATTATCGTCTCCATTGATTAATGAGATCGTCTCCTTGTCCTCGGCAGACAACGTAGTTGCTTCGACGTCGGGTCGGGGTCCCATTGATAAAGCACCTTGCCAAGAAAAATGATCAGGAAGGCAAACACGTCGACAAACACGGACGGCTGAACCCAATTCCGCAGACCATCGTGAAGATTTATGGTGCCGAAAATATCAGGGTCTACTTGATACCAAGCCAGAACGACGAATGAAGCCAAAAACCCGCTAATGTACATACATACATGGTGGAACGCTGGTCAGTCGGATCAGTTGAAGGAGAAGCAGATTCACAGCGAAGTTGCTGAACACGTAAATTATTAATACTGGGAGACCCATCTGGAAGAAAAACACTGTCCGTAAGGTCACTACTGAGCAACGTGAGACAAGCTATACTGACATAGCAATCATCGGTCGACACTTCATTCTTGCCTTGAATTAAACACATTAAACCACTAGATTTCTGGTCGAGGTGAAGAAACTGTACATCATATTACAAAATATGGTTTTGTTAAATAATTGTGCAATAGCAAGAGATGAAAAGCGCTATACTTGCAATAATGACGTACTTTAGCGTCCAAAATGAGCGGAGAGCTAGCAATCCCGCAACAAATTGATTCACTGAAACCCATGAATTTAGGTACGTCATATCGACCGGCTGGTCACGTATTGTGCGCTCTTTATATAGCATCGAAAGCGATCCTGGAATCACCGCAAGGAGGTAGAATACACTATAGAAAAATTGGTACTTTCAATAATATTGTCAAAATCGGTATTCAGCCAACTTGACCTGTTCCAGCCGATCTAGCGATCCTCAAAGTTTTCGCTCTGTATGCTGCAAAAAATCCTCGTCAGTTACTGAACGAAACGGGCACATGTAGTTTTGCGAGCCAGACATACTCTTTAATGCATGGAATCAGCGAAAGAACGAGACCACCTATGATAGTCATGCCAGCCAAGAGTGACGACAGAATTAGCCGCGCCCATTCCCTCTTGTGCCTTGTCCATTTCTTCCGCATCGACACTATCTGTTGATTTTTCATGTAGCCATGATGGGCTTTCAAGGTAAACCATATGGTGGAAACGGATTGGCTGATAACATTTTTTTTATGTATGGTGTATACAGGTTTTAAGTCAGTAGCGCTTAGGAATATTAAGCTCGAGTCAGTGACTTAGATTGTTTATATTTGATTAATATACTTGACTTCTGTTTTTTTACAAACTTCGAGCAGCCTAAAACGACACTGCGGGCTACAGCTATTGAGAGCTGCTACAGCCCAAACAAGAACACGAATTCAAGCTACAAAAGTCGCCTGTGCCAACAATATCGTCACGAATTAAACGCGTTACCAGTATCCATAGCTTCCTTTCGTACTCTCTTCCGATCGTCTTCACCCATTCCTTCCGTGAGATTAGGTAATAAAAAAAACAGCGGCCCGATCGGCACTCCACGCCACGCCGTTAAGTTTGAACGATGGGTTCAAAATCAACCCAAGAAGATTGAGCTTTACACACTAGTCAAACTGTTTTACACGCTCCACCATGCAGTGGGTAACTGACACGGAGGTAGGGAGCGCCCCGCTTACTTGTACTCGATCGCGCGGATAAGACCGTCAGTCCTTACATGCACTTTATAACTTGGATACACCACGTAGCGATCACGTCTACTTCCTCTTCCTTACGCTTCTTGCTCAACACTGTCATGTCCGCATCGGCGTTATCTGTCGTACTAGTCTCGTCTAGACATACTCCGTACTTGTGGCTGTCTTCATTACCTCTTGCGTGTAATTGGCACGCCCGAGAACCTGTTTACTAACTGCCTCGACCTTGGACGGTTATCAACCCACTTGGTCGCCTCGCCCAATGTATCTACATGCACAGCCAACGATGTCTTGGCTGCGAATACGCGCGAGATCTTTCCCTTGTGTGTTCAGGGAAGTCTGTCCACGAGCGAAGCGTGATTGTAGCCGGTGCGGATACGCACGGTGCGGCTAGCGCACAGAGGAAGACTCTTCCTTAAAGCGGTACTGCTACTTAGCCGATACGCCCTTGTAAAGGGCTTAGTAGGAGAGTTCTCCTACTCGGGGCCAAGATTCCCGGGTTAGTTTACGACTTAGCCTTAACGGATGTATTCCCTCTACGGGATGTAAGTAGAGGGAGGTCTCCCTTTTACCTACGACACTCACTGCGCGCGCGACCGGTCGAGGTCGCACGTCCGCAAGATAGAGTTAAATGTAAACTGAGTATATTTAATATGTAATTAGCCTAAATTAATTTAAACTAATATAAACTATATGTAATACTAAGTAGAATATTCCTAATTCGTACCTAACTAAAATGTAGTGTACACACCTGTGTAGTGAAACGTGTATGGCTGACACACCACCACACCAAGGTACCCTGCCCTGATTGGTTAAAATAACCAAAGGTTCAAAACCTTTCAAACCGGTCAATACTGACCTCAACCGTAGTGTACTCATGTACACCAACATTATATGTAACTCGAATGTAACCCCGTTGCAGAAAGTGACATGGGGTGTGCCGGTAGGGCGTGGGGGGGTGCTGGTAGGGAGACCCTATTATAAAATTAGAAAAATATTCATAAGCATTTATAGCCAATCCGTTTCCGTATCTTTAATTTATATTTCATCCAGCTTCCAACACGGCTACACGTACATTCAACATCAACTCGTACCATGAAGTGTTGGCAGATCATGATATACGAAAAACCAGCCAGATTTAGCACCTGCCGCATAAATGGGTGTAGCGGTACTAATATGAGTGACCATTGTTATTATAAAAAAATTGGTGTGTGATCGGTTATCTTCCTAGACAGATATGTGCTAAAAACGAAGGACCTACGATGGTTCCTACGTTTGTGCTCCTTACTTATCATTCCCTTGATATGCATATACTTACCTCTTATGTCGACAAGGGTAAGTTAGACCACTTGAAGATTTCACTTGTACACAGGGGTGTCCCTGTCTAATGAGAGCGGTCGTGTGTGCGCTCGCTCACTCAGTAGGTACAAGTTCTAGTAGAATAATCTTGAGCGGTCGGGACCACAATGGCTCCAAGCCAAGGGTTATGACAGTCGCTAACAGTACAATTGCATTAAATTCGGATTTATCAATAAATTAAGAAACCTGATCGTACCATCTACAGTGAAAGTTAACATGAGTTGGGTCCGCGTGTAAACAAAAGTTTCTACTCAACTTATCCAGAACATGAGTCTTCTGGTGCGCGTATTGAGGAGTGTCCTAGGTGTTAGTGTTGGGGCAGAAGTGTTTCGTAAAGATAGAAAAGGTAAAAAGTATATTAATACAATTAAAAACATAAGGTCTAAATTCTAATCCAAGAATTTAGTCCTAAATTTATAATTGAATTCACAAACGAAAACTGAAGCTACTATAGCTCAGTACTTTTGATAAATTCGATGTTACTATCCATGTTATCTTTTCAGCATCATCGGGGAATGCAGCAGCGAGGCAACGACGTTTGACGAGCGCCAAAGACTATTTTTTTTGGGAATTACGTAACATTCAGCGGTATGAATTTTATATTCAATTAGAATTTGATATCCCTGTTGATACATATGGTGATTGTTATTAAACTCACTACTAAATGATCAGCTAAGAAGGGTAGTAATTGACAATATAATAGTGAGTATAATTTTTCTAGCACATACGCATCAAACCACGTCTGTACAATTTGGGCGGTATTTGTTGAGTATTGCGGCAACGAAAACGCAATCCAAACAGGATATTTAGGAAGTCGCCTGTAGTGTTCCAGTTGAGACTTGCGACGTACTCTTGTCAAATGCTCCAATATAGTTTTAAGAGTAAGCGCCACGATATTCTTAAAGAGCGAATACGACTTTCGACAGTATGAGCTCCTACGGATTGTAGGTGTTGTTGTGTGCTATTGCCTTTAGCCATCGTATAATCGTAGTTCAAAATGAGTAGTAATCACTTGATCCTAGTATACCCTCCCCTTAGTACGCGCAACCTTCGTATCCACCACTTATCCACAGTAACCGGAACCTAAATGCGCGTCCCCACTCACGTGAAACTTGATCTGCCGTGTGATGTCGCTTTCCCCTCTCTACTCCTACTCAATATGCTAATGTGACTATTAACACAGAGAAAACGGGCGCGTAGTTACTGTAAGTTAAATGTAAGAAGAAAATGCAAAAGTGATATATTTAGACTGGACTATTTTTTAGTCTGTCACAAAAAATGCAATTTGTGTACACCTATTTTCGACTTTTGTGCGTCCATGCTAAAACCTTGGAAAACCACAATATCGCAACTTGCCCTTATTTTCCAACACT
Organism: Peronosclerospora sorghi; assembly: GCA_026184515.1. NCBI lineage: Eukaryota > Oomycota > Peronosporomycetes > Peronosporales > Peronosporaceae > Peronosclerospora > Peronosclerospora sorghi. Next base: position 43,245,843 of record CM047580.1, on the reverse strand, counting down.
CCTTCTCATCGCCGCGCACTTCGGAAACAGATTTCCTTCATCGCTATGACAGTCCAACACTTGATCGCAATACTCGAAACCGCGGCATCGGTAACGCCTTGGTAAACATGTCAGATTTCATCTATTCTGTTCCTTTATAACGCACTTCAATGCGTCCTTCAATCTGCTTCGAGATCGGGAACTTGATCCTCACGTAAACATGCTTCATTTTACGTGAGTTGCTTTCACCTTCCAGGAATTTTATTGTAGCTTGATTGTCCGAATATAGAAACATCGGCAACTTCAAATTTATTCCAATCTCTGTCAGCAATTCGTATACTCCAAACACATCGCACTCCACTTGCGACGCAGCATAGAACTCTGCTTCCATTGTCGAAAGTGACACGCACGCCTGGCGTTTGCACATCCAATAGAGAATAATTCCATACAACGTGACTAATCCACCGGTCACCGACTTTCTGTCTTCCTTACATACCGCGTAGTCTGCATCACTGTATGCAACCAGCTGTAATCCATCTTGCACATCGACTTTCTTCGACTGCTCCATCTTTAGCTTCATCTTGAATGTCCCCTTCAAGTACCGCAAAATCCTTTTAGCTAAAATCCAGTCCGTCATCCTCGGCGCATGCGTCTGCCTGGTCTCTTTGTGTACGTGCACACTATGTCAGGCCTAGTGCATCTCGCAATCAACAGGAGGGATCCCACAAGTGACTGGAAATCCCTTACTGCAGGCTATCCGTCATTAGGCTTGGCCGACAGATCCACTTGATTCTCCATGCACATGTCCTCGTGATTTCCTCCAATCGGCGTCTTCACTGCATTGACATCCTTCAATCCATATTCATCAATAGGACACTTGATCAGGACTTCTTGGCCGAGGTAATAACCTCCTTCTTCTTCATAAGTCACCCGCATTCCTAAAAACTTGGACACTTCACCCAAATCCTTGATGTCTAACACTTTCATGTCATCAAGAAGTGTAGTTACCAAATCTTCTTGCGTTCCGGTCACCACCAACAATCATATTCACTCGACGTCTCTTGAAATACAAACATAAATCCGTGTAGCTCTGCGAGAAATTCAAATTAATCAACTTGTCGTGCAATAGCCTGTTCCAGAGCCGACCTGTAGCCGGTGCATACACGCACGGTGTGGCTAGCGGACAGAGGAAGACTTTCCTTTAAGCGGCGTTCGCCGCTACTTAGCCGATACGCCCTAATAAAAGGGGTTATTAAGAGAGAACTCTCTTACTCGGGGCCAAGATTCCCACTTTGGTTTACTATTAGCTTTCGCTAATACCTTAACACAAGTCTCCCATACTAAGGGGGTAGATAAGAGAAGAACCCCCCTTACGCTACTGCACTCACTACACGCGCGACCGGTAGAGGTCGCGCGTCTGTAGTCGGATGAGTGAAATGTAAACTGAATTTATATTTTTAATATATAATTAGTCTAAATTAATGTAAACTATATGTAATACTAAGTAGAACTTACTAAATTCGTACCTAGCTAAAATGTAGTGTACACCACCTGTGTACTAACACGTTGCTGGCTGCCACGCCTCCACCAAGGGCTCCTGGCCTGATTGGTTAAAATAACCAATGGTCCAAAACATTTCGGACCGGTCAATACTGACCCCAACCGGAGTGTACTCACGTACACCACTTACTAAGTGTAACCCTGTTACACGACCTGCCTGCTTTAGACCGTACAAGGTCTTCTTCAACTTCATCACGAGCTCGTTTACTTCTTCCACCTTGAGTTTCTTTAAATCTTGTTTCCTGAACTCCATACCTCTTGGTATATATAAGTAAATATCATGCTCCTCTTCGAGCGCCTTGACGTATGCATTTGGGATATCTCCATGCTTGGCCTTCAGATTTCATCTTCTTGCCAACGTCAAAATAATCTTCACCGTTCCCATATCCATCACAGCCGCGAACGTGAGTCCATAATCGACTCCAAAGCGTTGTTCGTTGCCGCACGCGACTAGTCGTGCTTTGCAACGTTCCTCGCTTCCGTTTGCGTCAGTCTTAGTCTTGAACACCCATTTGGTGTGTAACGGCCTGCATCCACTTGGTCTCTTAGTCACATCCCACACTTCGTTCATTTCTAACGCCATTATCTCCGTCTTAATCGCTTCACTCCATTAATCTTTGTGCTTGCTCTTCATAGATTCCGAAAAATTACGCGGATCCATTTCCGTGATCATATTCAACACTCTACTATCATCATCGTCATCATTGTATTCTTTGTTCCGTTCATCACTTGTTTCCGCTTTCTTCTTAGCGTAATCCCTTGTCACGTGCCGCTCTCTTGACCATGTCTTCTTATTCTTGACTCTCTTGGTCTCCTTCTTGCTGATTTGTGTTTCTTGAACTTCTTCATCTTGCTCTTCACTTGATACCGGTGCTCCTTCTAAATATGCACCTCCTTCTTCCGCAAATAGACGTCGCAACTGTTCGTTCTGCGTGTCGTCCAGAGTTTCGATGTTCTTGATATGCTCGGTCACCATTACCTTCCGGTCTAGCTTCAAGTATACCTTGAACCCTTTAACTTCTTCACTTTTTACTGTTATTATTCCAACCTGCGCTCTGTGCGTCAACGATTTTTTGACTGTGTTCCGGTACACTGTACACGGAGACCCAAAAGCGGAAATCTCTCCAAGCCGTGGATTCTTTCCAGTTAACATCTCGATTGGCGACATCTACCTCGGGTTTGCACTCGTAGGACTTCGATTCAGGATGTACGAGCATCGTCCACTGCATCGCCCCAGAAAGACAAATTTAACCCACACGAGAAAAGCATACAGCGCTCCATATTCATGATTGCCCTGTGCATCCTTTCATCTTTCCCGTTACTTGCCTGATTTGCAGCTTCACTCATTTGCCGACCAATTCCTGTCTTCTCGCAGAAGTAATCAAGATTTTTATACTCCAGTCTTCCATCCATCCGTAGAATATGTACCTTGCACTCAAACCTTCTCTCAAAGAAATCAATGAAGTGTTCAAACTTCGTTGCTGCCATGTCCTTGGTCTTTGCCACGCGTACGTAATTATTCTTGTGGTCCACAAAGTTAATTATATACCGATTTCCCAGTCTGTCCTTCGGTGAAATCGGACCTTTAAAGTCCTAACATATTACTCCACCCACCATGTCTATGGGCGAGTGATCTTCGGTGTCCTTCTTGGACTGTCTCCCTTTAGTCTGCTTTCTTTGTGCGCATGTCAAGCAATTCATCCTTTTCGTGTCCGTGAGTTTAATTCCAAAATCCGGGTCCTTAGCCGACTTTTCGATTGCGTTGTAACCCACGTAACCCAAATGGGCCTTGAGCGCATGGAAGTGCATCAGCGTTCCTCGCTGAACGTCTTTATTTTTATTTATCTCAACTTCATTCTCATACACCGCCACCATGACGATATCACCGAAATTCTTCTTGGTTATCTCGACTCGAACACAAACTGTGATAACTTTATTCACCTTCTCGACGTCGAAAAATACTTTGTCCAGTCGCTTGGTACTTGATCACCCGCTTACTATTCACGTAAGCCTACTCGCACCCCTTTTCTTCTAAGAGTCCATACGAGAAAATGTTACGCACCAAATTCTCCACGTAATACACATTGTCAATACTGATCAGTCTTTCAACTCCACCGCACCGAGCTTATACTTGCAATTCGCCTTTCATCGCAACCTTCAGCTTCTTACCATCATCTTGATAACACACACCATCCACTGGCTCTGTGTTCCGTAGGAAACTTGAGTCATTCGTCAGGTGCATGCTTGCACCGCTATCCAAAATCCACTTATTACTCGAAACGTTAGCGTAATCTCCAGTAATAGTAAGCGACAAATCCACAATCTTACCACCCTTCTTTGGGCAATTCCACTTCAAATGTCCCGCTTCTACATATACGTAACACTTCCTTGACTTGTCATTCCTTTCTGCTACGACGTTCACTTTGCCTCGTGCCGCCGTCCTTGGTCTGTTTCCTTCATGTAACACAGCTTGTGCGAACTGGAAGAGCTCTTCAGCCTGCCTTAGATAGTACACTCGAGTATAATCATATCTTGACATCAAAATTTGCTTCGGATCTGGTGCTGCATGATAAATAACATTATCAAGCACCAGAGCATCCGCACGCCCCCTACTACTTCCGCCACTGCTAGCAAATACAAGTAATGCTCCGGCCAGGACCTTGTATAACACTTCTTCGCCAAAAATAGCTTCATCGCTTGTGCCGGCGTCAGCTGCGTATGGAACGTCGTCAACATCTTGTCCATAACATACCACAACGCGGGAGTCTCACTCCAACACGTTTCAACTTGGAGGTTGTAGTAACTCTCCGCCGTACCAGATAGGTAATGTCCAGGGAGATCGACTTTAGGGTCTTCACTCCATGGGAACCCACACGCTGCCTCAGCGATACCTATCTGGCGCAAAAACTTTCTGCCACACGGGTGAAAACCCGACCCCAGTCCACGGTACACTTCAGTACCGTCGAAGACTCTAATTTGAAGCTTTCTATGCTTCGGTGAGGGCGTCCGCATTACATGCGCTTGTGCTGCCTGCCCTGCATCTATATGCACCCCTGGGTTTGTGTACCTCTGTCCTGGGATTACCGCCTGCGCACCGATCTGTCCGGCGTCTGCTACGCCACCTCGATCGAAACAATTCGCACAGGCCTTGCTGAGATGCCTAAAGCTCATTGCAGCTGGATTATCTGCCCTGTACACAGCCTTCTCCTCATGGCTTCCTTCCAAGGAATTCATGCTCATCTTAGTGTCCACTTTGGGGGTGCGATACACACCACTCTCATCGGACACTGCTCCACGAGAACTTTCCAACTTCCCAGCCGGTCCGTCAACTCGCGTATGGCTTCTAAGAAGTCAGCCGACCCCGCATTATCTCCAATGACAGCAGCTTTCTCCTCGATGTCTTCACGCCCCTTACTTGGGCTCATAACCTGTTGTTGTGTACTCTTGCCTTTAGCGGTCGAATAGTCGTAGTGCAAAATGCATAGTAATCACTTGATCCTAGTATAAACTCCCCTTAGTAAGCGCAACCTTCGTATCCACCACTTATCCACAGTAACGGGAACCTAAATGCGCGTACCCACTCACGAGAAACTTGATCTGCCGTGATGTCGCTTTCCCCTCTCCACTCCTACTCAATATGCTAATGTGACTATGCGCACATAGAAAACGGGCGCGTAGTTACTGTTAGTTAACTGTAAGGCGAAAATGCAAAAGTGATATATTTAGACTGGACTATTTCTAGTCCGTCACAAAAAATGCAATTTGTGTACACCTATTTTCGACTTTTGTGCGTCGATGCTAAAACCTTGGAAACCCACAATATCGCAACTTTCCCTTGGTTTCCAACAGTAGGCTTGGCTTATTTTTTGGGAAGGTGTCACAGGCGAGATATGGAGATTATCGTGCGAACATTGCGAGGGTTGCGTTGTATTCCGCTGCAAACAGTAAGTACTTGTACCAGTTGCAATAAACGCTGCCGCCAATGGTGATGTAGATGATAGTAGTTAAGCACTGACGAATATTTTAAGGTAATGGTACATTTTGTCGCTGTTTTCGTAAAGACAGCGCATCATGTCATCGTTGTCAAGCTGTGAAAACAATTGGTCCCTCCGTAAAAAACTGTACCTTCTTGAATTTCAGCAGACGCCCCCTTCTTCATCTTGATATGGACATTAGGCGAGTATACTTCTTCATTGTTGAACCACTTGCAACTAACGTATTGAGCTGTGCAGTGACTGTAGTGGGTCATTTTTCCCAGTGTCTTATTTTCTCCATAATCGAGTCCCTCCATTTCGGCAAAATGGGCTTTTCTAAAAGGGTCGCTCTGCCAGACACCCCTCCGCTTTACGGGCACACCATCATGTTTTCGACCAACAGAAGTATATATTGAAAACGTATTTTTAACCAATAGATGATTTGTATGACGTATTAGAAAAACGTTTCGTAGCTCTTGACTCTCGAACTGCTTTGCTACCACTTCCTCTTGTCTCAAAATCTTCCTTTCCCTCTTAAACTTGCCCAACTGCAGTGCGTTGTACATGAGATTCACTCGCCATTTACTTTCTATTCTAATATAGGATCGTGAAGTCCCATCTAGATGCCTATCTGTACTTTGGCTAACAAAGTTACGTGGCGGCATAAAAAGGGCCAAGTCCAAGGGTTGAAACATATGCTTTTGCTGTCACGAGAGCGACAACAGCATTAACAAAATTTACAGCACGTCTATCTGACGCCATGCACAATGGTAACAATATCTTCGAACAATACGTGATCAACACTAGCACTCCAGAACGAGGCCGTTCCTCAGTCTCATTCATCAGATAGCGAGCAAAAGCGTCTTCTCAGCGAGTAAATGTCATGGATCTATCCGTTCCCGATACCTGAACATTTTCTTTTGACCAAAAGCATAGCCAACAGCATGAGCAGCCGCACCCTCTAGTCCGAAAACATCGCAAATCCTTCGGGTGAGAGCAGGAAGGACACGACCTGGAAAAGCTCTGCGTCTTGAATCGCCACACTGCCATATGATGTGAATTTTACATCGTTACATTCACAAAATCTTCTATATAATAATGAAGCACGTTTTGATTCTCGAAGAGCTCGGCGTCCGTGTAGCGGCGCCTCAAACGCCACGATAAGGTGTCTAATTGTTACCACGATGCTCACCACTATCCCTAATGTTGTGGATTCGTGTTCTTCATTATTTCTATTGGTTGATATTTCTAATACGTCATACAGATCATCGATTGGTTAAAAATACGTTTTGGACATATTTCTATTGGTCAAAGGTCACGTGAGGGTGTGCCCGTAAAGCGGAGGGGTGTGCTGGTAGGGAGACCCTTTCTAAAATACATTTTAATAAAGCACTGACCATGAAATACGATCCGCCCGTTGCAAAAATATACGAATTCGTATTTCTGACGTTCCCAATGTACGAGTGGCTTGTTTCCAAGTTGTTGAAGTATCATCAAGTGATGCGTTTATGCAGCCTGGTATTAGGTTGCATACGGACTTCAAGTGATGCGCGACCATTGTGGCCATTTTTGCATTTATGCATTTTTAGCTACTTGGGAATTTTATCTTTATATTAAGTTTTAGGTTAGGTTCTTAAGTACGCATTTATAATTAGTATATTTTTTTACCTTAAAACACGCAATTACATCCTCCCCTCGTGTGCACCTACTCTGATCAAGTAGGGCGCGCTTCTTTCTAAGAAATCTCCATCCCACCCGGAGGTTAGGCACTAACGGTCTAAACTGCCATTAAGGGAATTAGACACGTGCCCCAATCTCGTGTCAATTCCCAACAGGTTATGAGTCTAAAGGGACACGGGGGCACGTACGCGATTATAAGGTGTTAAGTAGACTCAAATTTAAGTTCTCGTCGTTGTTGATTACGCGGGACGGACTCCGGATTTGTTGATTGGGGTGAAGTCGGCTGTTTACGTTGGTGATTACGTTGCTGTCGCAGTTGGTTGTTTGGTGCAGTGCCTGACTGATTACCATGGATGAAGGCGAGTCATTTGACCGGAGGGAACACAAAGTCGCTCCTCGTACATGTCGGACAGATGAATGATAGGCTGAACCAGATGGGGGAAGAGCAATCCCAAGGATTGGGGCGAAGTGTTCCGCCGGTTACGGTAAAGGATTCACCGGTTGGAGGTGGCAATACACCATTACAAGAGAGTATCAAGAATTTTGTAGCCGGGTGCGTACACGCACGGTGCGGCTAGCGCACAGAGGAAGACTTTCCTTTAAGCGGCTTTCGTCGCTACTTAGCTGATACGCCCTTATAAAGGGCTTAGTTTTAGATAGCTCTCCTACTCGGGGCCAAGATTCCCGGGGTGGTTTACAGATAGCTTTCGCTAACCCCTTTCAACAAGGCTTCCCTTATAAAGAGAGGTAGCGTAAGGGAGAACTCCCTTAGGCTACAATACTCACTGCGCGCTCGACCGGGCGTGGTCGCGCGCCTAGCAGTCTTAAGTATTTTTGTAAACTGAATGTATATTTAATATATAATTAGTCTAAAATAATTTAAACTAATGTAAACTATATGTAATACTAAGTAGAACTTACTAAATTCGTACCTAGCTAAAATGTAGTGTACACCACCTGTGTACCAACACGTGGCTGGCTGCCACGCCACCACCAAGGGCTCCTGCTCTGATTGGTTAAAATAACCAATGGTCCAAAACCTTTCGGACCGGTCAATACTGAACCCAACCGTAGTGTACTCACGTACACCACCTACTAAATGTGACTCGAATGTAACCCCGTTACATCCTCCCCCATCAAGACTATTGCTCACGCAATAAATAAAATTTTGGAGAACGCCAACTGCCAGAACCTCTGGCTGACCATGAGCACCTTTAGTGGTGCTATGGAAGAAAACTATTCCGATAACTCGGAAGTGGATGCCCTTGGGGAGATCTCCCCAACGGCTGACCACTCCGACAGCGCCGTTCGGCGCTGTCGGTCAACCTATCCATTCCCCACACGTGGGGAAAATGCACTGACTCGTGCGCAACTATTACCAACCTCGGATGACATATCCGGATCGCCTAAGGCGATCACCATTACTGAGCTGGACGCAGCTCAAGAGGCTCGAAATGCCGCACAGGCATTACAAGCTTCCTTTCACGCCCCAATGCGCCCTCCACGGGCGGCATATCTTTTTGGAGGTCCTCGTGACCTCCCAAAGTGGGCCAAGAATGAGGTAAAGAAGGGTTTAGTATTCTATACCCCTGGCCTCGCCGATGTACAGCCGCACCACATCACACGCCGGAATCAACTCCGAAAAAAACTGCTCACGCAGAAGCAGTTCACTGCTACCGCATATCGTGACCGCCTCTAGAAACAGGCACAGGGTGCCGTTGTTGGGAACCTCCGCAAGGTTCCCCTCGTTCTCCTGCAAGGAGAATATGCCAAAGAGGCATAGCAGAAGTTCCGCGCTTCGGCGGAGGGGAGAAACGTCTCCCTGAGTTTTTAAAGCTGTACAACAGCTATTCCGAACGTGACGTTCGGATAGAGAGGGCATTGCGCTTGGTGTTTGCCAGAGCCAAAGCCATGGGGCAGTTACGTGCCCCTTATCTCATCCGCTATGCTAGCGCCCGTCCCTCACTGCGGTGCCGGAGCACAGTGCGGGTTCCGCATCTGCCTACGGAGGGCTCCCAACTACTGGGAGTGAAGGGGCTTACCCCGCACTTTTGGTCGTTGACTCACAGCGGAGTTCTCCCGCTCGAAAGCGTCAACGACGTCACGGCAATCCTGCCGCAGGGGAGTCTCGAACTCCCACGAACTCTGTGAATGTGGATAACCCTTCCACTTCACCAATACTGGGTTTGACCCCGACGATGGCGTCGCGCCATCAGACGCTCCGCCCCGCCCTGCCAGGTAGGCCAAACAAACGGACAGGAGCATATAGGGCTGACATCGGGGACTCCTCCCCCCTCACGCCCTGGGCCACACACACGTGGCGTCAACGTAACCCGCGGATTTACTAATCCGTTCACATTAAACGGGGTAAACCCCGTAGATGCGTGCGCCGAATTGTTTATGGCAAATTCGGTCATAGGAAGCATCTAACTCCAGCTCTTGGAGCATCCGGACATAAGCGCCGGAGAATATCCTCAACAACGCGATTAACGCGTTCCGGCTTGTCCATTACTGGACTCTGGCATCGCTGCCAGGTGAGCATCTTGCTCAAACGGTCTACAAAGACCGAAATGCCGGTGAAACCGGCCTTCGGAAAAACTGGAGATAAAATCCATACTAATGGATTTTCAACACGACGTTGGAACGGCTACTCTCGCCAAAGGCTCACCTTCATATTTATAGGCGGACTTGCCCCCACGAACAATTGGCAACGTCCAACTGTATGCTATAGGTTGCCTGGGTTCACACGAACAGTTAGCAATTTACAACTGTTTCCTATAGCAGCTGAAACTGTAGAGGGTTTTACCCTATGACACGGCTCACAAGTGCGAATATACACACATACCCACTTGTATATTTTGGGCCACCAATACAAAGCGATTAAAGCGCCGTAGGTCTTATCCCGACCTAAATGACCCCCGGTAGGGGCGTCATGTGCCTCAACGAGGGCGTTATACTTCAGTTCCTCATCATGAGTGTAGCCGGTGTGCATACGCACGGTGCGGCTAGCGCACAGAGGAAGGCTTTCCTTAAAGCGGCGTTCGCCGCTACTTAGCCGATACGCCCTTATTAAGGGCTTAGTAGGAGAGAGATCTCCTACTCGGGCCAAGATTCCCGGGTTAGTTTACTCTAGCCTGTGCTAGTGCCTTAACGCCAAGGCTCCCTTACAAAGGGTGTAGCTAAGGGGAGGGCTCCCCTTACGCTACGACACTCACTACACGCACGACCGGTCGAGGTCGTGCGTCTGTACTGCGGAGTGGAAAGTAAACTTAATATATATTTAATTTTAATATGTAATTATTTAAACTAATATAAACTATATGTAACACTAAGTGGAATATTCCTAATTCATACCTAGCTAAAATGTAGTGTACACACCTGCGTACTGACACGTGGATGGCTGACAACACCACCCCAAGGGCCCATGCCCTGATTGGTTAAAATAACCAAAGGTTCGAAACCTTTCAACCCGGCCAATACTGGCCTCAACCGTGGTGTACCAATGTACACCAACACTCAGTGTTACCCGAATGTAACCCCGTTACATCCTCCCCCATCAAGACTATTGCTTACGCAATAATCAAAATTTTGTTGGAGAACTCCAACGCCAGTTCCCCTGGCCATCCATATGTACACCTGTAGTGGTGCTATGGCGGCTCCTCTAGAAGAGGTAGACTACTCCGAAGACTCGGACGTGGATGCCTTTGGGGATACCTCCCCAATTGTGAGCCGCTCCGACAGCGCCGAACGGCGTTGTCGGCAGCCTAATCCCTTCCCTACACGAGAGGAGAATGCACTAACCAGTGCGGCACCCCTGCCTGTATCGGATGATACATCCGAATCGCCAAAGGCGATCATCACTAATGAGCTAGACGCAGCTCAAGACTCCCAGCTTGCCGCACAGGCACTAAGGGCTGCGTTGCGCGCCCCCATACGCCCGTCAAGGGCGGCTTATAATTTCGATGGTCCTCGTGACCTTCCAAAATGTGCCAGGCGTTTGGTACGGACTAGTCTAGCGTCCTATACCCCTGTCCCCGCGGCTGAACAGCCGTACCAACGCGAACGACGTGAGAAACTCCGGCAACAACTGCTTACACAAAAGCAGTTCACTAGCGTCTAGTACCGAGAGCGCTTAAACAGGCAGGCAAGAGGTACCCCTGTTGAGAACCTCCGCGAGGTTCCTTTCGTTCTTTCTCCGGGATAAAGTGCCGATGACGCAGAGAAGAAGTTCCACGCTTGGGCGGAAGGGGAGAAGCTTCTCCCCAGCTTCGATGAGCTGCATGACAGCTATTCCCGTCGAGACATTTGGGTGGAGAGGGTGTTGCGCCTTACATTTGTCAAAGCTAAGGCGATGGAGCAACTACGTGCTCCGTATCGCACGCGCTACGCCAGCGCCCCTGTCTCCACCCTGGTGTCCGGAGACAGTGTGGTCGCCACATCTGCCTCCGGCCAACTCCCACTTATTGGGAGTGAAGAGGCTTCTCATGCCCCTCTGGTCGTTGACCTACAGCGGGAATCTCCCGCTCAAAAGCGTCAATGACGTTGCGGCAATCCTTCCGTAGGGGAGTCTCGAACTCCCACGAACTCTGTGAGTGTGGATAACCTCTCCACTTCACCAGATACTGGGTTTGACCCCGATGATGGCGCCGCGCCATCAGCCGCTCCACATGAAAGTGTGGAGTACTCTCCGCATCGAGCATTGGAGGAGGAGGTCGCACAATTGCGACGTGAGATTCGTGCGCGCTGTTATCGACACAGCCTTCGCATCCATGATCTCCACGAGGGGATCCGCGATGAGCGGTATGCCACTGATCGCTTCGAGAGGCGGCTTGCCTCTCTCTAGACGACCGTTGCGAAGCTTCGTGGTCGCATTTTAGACCTTTCGGGCTTCCTTCGCCCTGCGGTGCCTTACGGCTATCCGACTTTCCACCCTCCTCCAGGAGGGTCCCGCCTCCGGGTCCTGGTATGGCTTAAGCATACCGACATAAAAGGTTGTATGCGTACGCATCGCCTTCGGGATGTCTAAGGTGTACGACAAGCCCTTTCGGGCTAACACCTTAAAGGGGCCCACAAACCTGGGGCGCAGTTTATTGCGCAACACATTTGAAACTGCATGTGTAGGAAGATTTTTATCGTTTAATAAAACACTTTCTCCTACTCTGTATACCTTTTTGTTACGACGTCCCTTTCGGTCAGCTTGCTCCTTCTGCTTGTCTTGGCTTTCCGCTATGGCATCGCAGACGTGTCGTAAGACACTAAGGCGCGTCGATAAAAACTTATCGATGTGCTTTCGCACAGATACAGGGATGACATCGGGGAATCCTCCCCCCTCAAGCCTTGGGCCACGCACATGTGGCGTTAACGGAACCCTCGGATTCACCAATCCGTTCACGTAAAACGGGGTAAACACCGTGGATGCATGTACCGAATTGTTGATAGCAAATTCAACCATCGGAAGCATCTCACTCCAACTCTTTGTAAAATCCGGACATAAGCTCCGGAGAATGTCCTCCACAACGCGATTAACGCGTTCCGTCTGACCGTCCGTCTGCGGGTGATCCGCAGTGGACATGAGGAGCTTGGTGCCTAGCATATTAAACAACGCTACCCAGAATTGTCCCGTAAAACAGGGATCCCGATCCGACACAACGGAATCGGGTAGACCATGTTGTCGAAAGACACGGTCTAGGAACATTTTTGCTGTTCCTTGTCAATCTATGGACTCTGGCACCGCCGCCAGGTGAGCCATCTTGCTCAAATGGTCTACAAAGACCAATATGCCGGTGTTCCCGGCCTTATCCTTCGGAAAACCGAAGATGAAATCCATGCTAATGGATCTCCAACACTCCGTTGGAACCGATAAGCTCGCCAAAGGCGCAGCTGATCTTGCAGAGGGTTTAACCCTCTGACACGTCTCACAGGTGCGTATATACGCATCGACCCACTTATACATATTGGGCCACCAATACAAAGCGCTTAAAGAACTGTAGGCCTTATCCCGACCAAATTGACCCCCGGTAGGGGCGTCATTTGCCTCAAAGAGGACCCTATACTTCAGTTCCTCATCATGAGCAACAACCACCCGCGGAGTGTCCTCCGCGCTCGTGCTATAATATAGCAAACCGTCATAGTAACTGTAACGATGTAACCGAACTCTAGCTCGACTTGACAGGGTTGGCTCAGACGAGCCAAGACCCTTTTCACCCAACGCGCTGATAAGCGCCGTACACTGTGGGTCTTTCTCATACGCCTGGCGTATGAGTTCCACCACAGATGTGGTGACGAATGTCGCGTGAGCGAGCTCGTAATCGGGACGACGCGACAACGCGTCTGCAAGCACGTTCTGCTTGCCGGGTTTATACTTAACCTCAAAGTTGTACTCCGCAAAGAAGGAGAGCCAACGGGCCATCCGTTGCGAGAGATGAGGCGACTTTGTCGCTGTCCGTAAGGACGCGTGGTCCGTATAAACCTCGAACGGCTTTGAGCTGAGTAGGTGAACCCTAAATTTTACAAGAGCATACTTCATTGCAAGTAGCTCCTTGTCATGAACGGGATAATTCCGTTCTGCAGCTTTAATCTGCCTCGACTCAAACGCAATTACGCGTTGCCTTCTTGCATCGTCTGCTTGTAACAAAGCACTTCCGATTGCGAAATCGGAGGCGTCGCAGACGACACTAAATGGTTTCCCGGAGTCTGGGAGATCAAGAACGGGAGCTTTTAACAAGCTCCCCTTTACCGCTTCAAAAGCGTTTTGGTGTTTGGTTTCCCAACACCAATCAACATCCTTCTTAAGAAGGTTGGTCAATGGCTTCGCCATTTCAGCGTAGTTCTCGCTGTACTTGTGGAGATAGTTGGCTAATCCAAGCCACTTCCGTAAATCTCTAAGATTTACAGGCGAAGGCCACTCCACAATGGCTTTCACCTTCGCGGGATCCGCCCGCACTCCATCCTTACCGATGAAGCATCCGAGGAAATGAATTTCCTCAGCACCAAATATACATTTGGATGCGTTTGCATATAACTTATGCTCTCGCATACATTCGAGCACTGCTCGAAGGTGTATCAGATGCTTCTGAACATCAGACGAGTCGCTTTCCGCACGACTATGGACGAATATATCGTCGAAGTACGTCTGAGCGTACTTCCATTGAGGGCGGAAGAGTTGAGTCACCAAGTTATTGAAAGTCGATGGTGCATTTTAAAGCCCTTTTGGCATAACAAGCTACTCCAAGAGCATGCCGCTAGGCGTGCTGACCGCTGTAAGCGGAATATCGGACGCTCGCATGAGCACCTGATAATACCCGACCACCAGATCTAAGGCACTGTACACAGTACAGCCTGCCATATTGTTCTGGAGGACATCCTTCCTAAGGAATCGGAGTTTGCATTGGTACAGTAGCTGTATTCAGCTTATTGTACGCAAGCACAATGCGCCACTTTCCGTTCGATTTACGAACACAAAAAGTGGGAGAAGAGTGGGGAGACTTGATCTCCTGTACCTTCCTTGCCTCTTCTTTTCCCTTGAAGAATGCGTAGATGACGTCGCATTGCTCCTTTGGGAGAGGCCACTGCCTAGTGACGCAGTATTTGGTTCCAGGAATCAAATCAATTTCATGTCGGACTCCCCGATCCGGTGGTAACCACATCGGCGGGTTGTCACTAATGACATCTCCGAATTCCTTTAATAAGGAATGGTAAGGGTCCTCAGGATCCGCGAGGATCTTGAGACCGCTTCGGGCATTCAATGCCTGTTTGGTTTGCACCAAAACTGAATTGTCCATCGTGGATGAGGAGTTCAACTCCTTTTCCGGACGCAACACGACGACCTCGTCGATTTCACCTGCTCTAAAAGCAGTTCCAAACCCGTTGAAGAACATCTCTTCCAACGACAACAGTTCGTGTGGTGAAGCGGACCCAAGAATTTTGGTCGTTTCCGGTCAGCAGCAGACCGATCGGCTTATCGGCGATCGGATTAGTGGAAATCCAGGAGGCTTTTATGCCGGTCATGCGCAAGGAGTGTCAAGAACACGGATTTGGGTAAGTCACATGAGATTGCGTGTACAACATATTTTCATGTTTGGTACATATTGGGGACTTTAGGGGGTAGGTAGTTTTTAGTTTGGGTTTTTCCAAGTTTGGGTTTTGCTTCGTAAAGGTTTTGGCTTTAGCTTCGTCTAAGAAACCGTTGGACCTCTAACTCAACCGGGTTCGTTTCGCCTTGCACGTCAGTCGCCTCCGCACGCCACAGAGTGTTTTGGGAGCGGAGGGTCGAGTAATCCCCTCCAGATCATTATACCCGGCCGGTACCACGCGTCATGGACGCATTTGGCCCGCGAGAAGTCCCTCGACGGGAGTGCACTTTGGTCGACCTCTCAAGTTTAAGTTGCGCACGTTTGGAACTTGCTATTACTTCTATTGGATTATTTCGTGGAGTGTGTCACGTTCTGGTTTGGATCTCCCTATTGGATTATTGGACCCTATTGGATTACTGGGGTTTATCTCCCATATTGGTCGGGCTTTACGATCGGATCAGCGATCTGCCCTCTGGAGTATACTCATTTCTAGTATAACTGGTCTACCCGTACCCAGGGTGAAGAGTTCCGCCCAGGGTACATTACCAGCACGGTCTACCACATTTAGACCACAAGTCAATTCCTAGCGCCGATCCACCGAGTGTGTTACCAGCCCAATCCATCGGGTACACAAGGTGAGATGCAGAACAAATAGGACCAGGCGTCCTGTGTTGATAATAGGTCGTCTGCCAGCACCAACCGATCCGATCGGATCGAAGGCGAAGGTTCGCGGGGTACCCCCCATCCGTAAGTTGGAAGGCCGGGCACGATGGTGGTCAGGTTCTCGACACTACGGTGTTCGATTTTGAACTTGACTCCACCACAATGGTGCGCGTGCCCGGATCACTTGGTGATCGTGGAGATCACCGAGCGATATTCAGCAAAGAATTGATTACAATGAATTGAATGTGGAATCGTTCTGGAGAGTACATATTGAGCGGCTATCGCCTTATGTTCTCGTTGTCGATATAGATGGCGATGTCCGATCTGGCCGGGGGAGGACCAGATCGGTATTAATGAGTTTTTCTCCCCATAAGGCTCCCACCCGAGCCGATCGGGACTATAGCAGGTCTTGCTATAGTTCCGAAAAAGGATCCGGACTTTTGTCCAGATCCTATGCATTTGAATGAATATTTGACGAAAAGAAAATAAAAAGCGAAAACTACATGGAGGCTGATCGGAACGATCCATCCCACCCCCAAGGTTCCCAAGCAGAGGCTCAGAATGCCGTCCGAGGAAGACGACTTGGAAGAGAAGTCGCAGGCCGGGGATGGGGTTATTGACGAACAAGACCTGACCAGGATGCATTATATCCACGAGTTGAAGCGATTTATTCGTGAAGACCAGGTCATGCAAATTTTGAACCCCCAGATCCCTGATAGCCTCCTCGGACCCACTACCGAGCCGATCCAGAGTGTTCGACCACTGCTGCTGGCGAAAAACCTGCTGGCGATGTTGGCTGAGGTCGTCATAAAAGTGCAGAACCCGGCCAACGTCCGCAAGCTGTTTGATCTGGTTACTCGCAGGCTGGAGCTGTCGATGTCGACTCTCCATGATCATTTGGTGCCGTTGGTGGGGGTGGTCCGCCACCCAACTCCCACCGCGGCATTGAGGGTCGCCGAGACCACGGCAGTATACGACGATGTGTGCTCCAACGATAAGTCGTTGTATCAGTCTCCACCTGCCTCTAACAACTCATCGGAGTTGGAGGTCGGTGTCGAGCGGATGACCATGGGGTCGGACCAGACCCCATGGGATCATAAAAAGGACGTGCGGCAACAAGGGGCTGCATGCCAGTCGGGGCCCCAGGAGCCCCCACAGGCTGCAGTACCTCCAAAGGAGGACACCAACATGTTTCCCATGACCCAAGTCAACGTCCAAGCCATGTTTGAAGCGATGATGGAGCGTTTCTTGGGAGATCGATGCCGATCACCTCCGCGCCCACATGCCTAGGACCGGTCTGCCCGGCAAAATGTCAATATTTGCCGGGATGTGGATATGAAGTCAGTGGCATCAGCGGATAAGCCTATCCGAGGTGTTAAGCCAGTTGGAAAAACAAAACGCAAGTCGCAACAAACCCGACCGCACCGACCGAGCAAGAGCAGCGATTACGACATGGAGTCGGTCGGCGACATGGGTGAACACGATGGGTCAGACGGTACAGGGGAGTCAAAGCACGTAAGGCTAACCTAGCTCCTACGACCGCATATGATCTTGGATCTGCCGCGATCCCACGTATTCGTATGGCTGCGACTACGGACCTTAAAGACTTTACCGGCAAGGACGCCGACGAATAGCAAGCCAGGTCGTGGTTTGGTCGGGTCGAGTCTGCTTTCCTACGGGATCAGACACCAAAAAACGAACGGTGTCTGATCTTCAGGGATCTGCTAAAAGGACCGGCTGCGAACTGGATCCAACAGTTGGGTCGGGATGTCCGGTCTGACTGGGATCTGCTATGTGCAGAATTTGAAGGGCAGTACTGCAACTCCGGATTTTCTACCGCCCGCAAGTATCACCATATGCAAAAGCGGGGCGACGAGACGCCGATCGAGTATTTGCACCGCCTGATCGTGGCTGCACTCCGCGCCGGAATAGTAATCAAGGAAGGCAACCCGCCGACCGGTGCCGCTATGGAGCATGTGGGTCACTACATTATTACCCTGGATGACCAAGAGCTGGCAGATCAGCTTACTCTGCTGCGCATAAAGGATGTGACGGAAGTGGAGCAGACGTTGCGGAAGCTGCAACACTCGCGCAGTATGAGGGCGAAGGTCGCCGTTGGATCGGGTCGCTACAGATCGAAGACCCAGACCGACCCTGTGAAGAGGCCCTTAACTAGATCGGCCCGTGTGTCAAGTCGATTGTGACTGAAGACAGCACCGGGTCGGAAGAGGAAGTAGCGACCTTTCCAGTTGGGAGTCGGATGAGGACCAGTGTCGCCACGTTTTCATCACGGAACCTGCCCCAAGATCCCGATCGACGCCTAACCAAGAAGATCGGAAGGGTAGGAGCGGGAACAAGTCTGACCCGGACCGACCTCGCAAGAAGTGTGTTCACTGCGGGTCGAGTAAGCATAACGGTGGGGATTGCTGGAAGAAGTTAATATGCAAGAATTGCGAAAGACGCGGCCACCCGACGGACCACTGTCTCTTCGTATGCAAGTCATGTGGAGAGATCCACGAGGCCGGCCACTGCAAGATTGAAGAATTTTTTAACATGATGCGCAAGTGGTACGTTCCGGACAAGCACGCGGGGATGCTTCCGCCGGACGCAGAAAAGATGTTAAACTAGAACGCTCGCCAGGTTGGAATCTGGATCAAGCCGAGCTTTCTACGGTTCACATCTATGGATACGTCGGCAAGGTGGATAAGACCGACAATACCTGTTCTATTCGCAATCGCGTCGGTCGGGATCATCCGGTCTACAGTCTTAAGACCGATGAATATTCCCGATCGAAGGTGGTCATGCAGCTGGATCTGCTGCCGGGGGAGTCTCGCGGATACTGGAAGTATCACGCGCCCGATAAATGGTTTAAGCAGGCGAAAGCCTGTGTAAAGATTATTAACCAGAAGGCGACGATGCTGTTCGACTCTGGGGCCGAAGTCTCGATTATCGACTCCGCCTTTGCTCGTAAGGTCGGATGTCGTATAGACGACACCCAGATACAAGAATGCGGCGGAATTGGGGAAAACTCTTACATGACCGAAGGAAGGACGCGCGTTAAGATCACTCTCTCATGTTCGTTGGTATACTTCTTCAGCGCTTGGGTCGGCAAGCTGGCCGGTCAGGATGCCCTGTTAGGCATGGATTTTATGGTGCCAACTGGTATTCGACTGGATTTGTCTCATGGGGTTCTTACACTCCCGGATGAGGTCCAGATCCAGCTAGCTGATCGGCGGCCCCTATACGGATCGTACACCGATCTGGTCAGGTGGGATCAAGATGTCACCATTCCAGTCGGTCAATCCGCTGATGCCCCGGTCGATAAAGGTTTCAGATCAAGGAAGTTATGGGTGACCATGGGCGACCGGTGGGTGCCGACCTTTGAGAAGAGCGCCGGCCGGTTTGATTACGTTCGACTCACCAATATCGGTGACAAGCCGCTTACGCCCGACAACAATGATATTGTTGGCATGTGGCTAGCGGAAGGGAAGGTGCCAAGAAAGGCGGGGTTCGTCTCGATTGGGTCGAGGCGGTATGTTGAGTGGCAGAACTTGGCATACCAAGCAACCACCGATCTGATCAGTGATGATGGACCGGTGGAAGAAGATACCTCACTTATGGTGGAATGACCCAGCTATGCAACCCCGAAGAAGATGCTGGTCCGAAGAAAGGCGCCGCAGTCTCCGGACACGGTGGACCATCGAGCAGATGACCCAAGGCTCGTCAACATGGTGGTTTCACATGAACAGGCGACAGAGGAGCCGAAACCAGAAACGGAGAAAGGATAACACGGGATTGCTGGGGCGGACCACGATGGCGCGCCTAAACAGGTCATGTTGTTGAAGAGCAGCCCGCCGATCGGGAACAGCAGTGTGCAGCCGATCGGGACGGGTCGGGTGGTGTCACTCCAGAAGATGACCAAGTTTGCATATATGAGGGAGGGGTTCAGTACATTCAGGAGCTGGAGAGCCAGATGGCAGTCCTTCCTGAAGTGTCTGCCGATCCGCCCGAAGTCACCTGGGACGATCTTCAGGTTGGTGATCGGGATGTCAACAGTCCCGACCAGATCGATCAGATTAAGAAGATCATCTGGAAGAAGAAGCACCTGCTGATCGGTAAAGGCAATGCCTTACCCCCTGCTGTTCGCGGAGCAATCTGTGACATTGATGTTGGTGATGCCAAGCCGATCGCCCAGCGATGCCGACGTGTGGCTCCACAGTACCGTGACAAATTGTCTGATCGGATTAAAGAACTGTTGGCTACCAAGATTATCAAACCGTCGACCTCGTCTTGGGCCTCGCCGATCGTGATTGTAATCAAGAAGAACGGCGTCGACATCAGGTTGTGCATTGAATATCGGTTGGTAAATCGGTTGACCAAGCTTATGGTGTACCCGATGCCGCTGATCAACGATCTGCTGGAAGACCTGGACAAGACCCTATAGTATTGCTCGCTGGTCATGGCAAGTGGATTCTGGGTGGTTTGGATGACAGATCGGGATCGCGAGATTTCTGCATTTGTTACGCCATTCGGTCTGTTCGAGTGGAACCGCATGCCGTTTGGTTTGAAGAACGCGCCTCAGATCTACCAGAGTCTGATCGACTACGCACTATATGGACATTTCAAGATCAGTACCGATCGGGACCCCACCGAAAACTATGATGTATTTACAGAGGGTGAACCCGATCGGGAAATTAGACCGTCCGTTCTGGGGAGGTGATCATACATCGGCGACATACTGATCCTGCCTCGTCATGGAGCGATCTGTGCGAGAAGATTGAACGGTTGTTGGAGACATGTGATCGTTGTAACCTGTCGATCAGTGCTGTGAAGAGTTTTTGGGGCATGTCGAAGGTCGCCTATTTGGGTCATATGGTATCAATCAGTGGGCTGGAGGATAATCCTAAGGATCTGGAATCACTGAGCAACCTCCCGTTTCCCAGATCTCTGAAGGAAATGCAGTCCTTCGTAGGGAGCCTGAATTACTACAGCCGCTTCATTGAAGACTTCGAGGTCTACGCGGCCGTGCTGTACGAGCTCCGGGAAGTCGACTATCATATAATGCGCAAAGGAGATCGGTCAACTTTACGAGAGGCTTGCGACTCCGATCTGCCTGCATATTTTTTGCCGGTGGAGGCAGATGACCACATGAAGCGTGCACAGGTTGCTTTCGGTATGCTGAAGTCCAAGATGGCGACAGCACCGATTCTCAGTCACTTCGATCCGGAAAAAATGCCGATCGTCATTGTGTATGCTAGTAAGTGGGCCATTTCTGCCTCTCTAGTGCAATAACATTATGGAGTGTACCACCAGGTCACTTTTATGAGCCGGACATTGAAGCCGAACGAAGTCAACTATGGGAGCGTAGAAAAAGAAGTTCTGGCTTTACTACGGATTTTGGATGTGTGCTATAACCTGCTGGTCGGCCGACCTGTGAAAGCCCTAACAAGAAAGTCAACATCAGCCTGGCTGTTATCAGCCAATGGGATGGACGGTCGGCTCGGCAGATGGTCAGCGATCCTTCACAGTGGTCCCTCGAGGTCGTTAAGTGCACCAAGGGAGAGGAAGAACTATTGGGCACGTTTGCTGCCAGTATCACCCCTCGGTCTGAAGTGGATGAAGCTATGATGGAGATTGCTCCAAGGAAGCAACCCCGACAATCAATCTCACGGCCGCCAAAGATCGTCAATCGGGATGAGGAACTCCTGGTCTTGAGTTTCGACGGATCGGCTAGCGTGAAGAAGAAGGTCGGCTCCTATAGTGCCATACTGTGGAAGTTACCACAATGGTCTATAGTAGCAGTGTGGTGGAGTCAAGTTCGAAATCGAAACATTAGCATCGATAACCTGACTACCACCATCGCTCCCAGACTTCCAACTTTCGGAGGGGGTACTCCGCGGACCACCACTCGAGATCTGGTCCGATCGTACGCTGCAAGCAGACGACCGGTCGTGATCAGAACCCACTTGGTCCGATTGTTTAGTGTCCATCTCACCTTGTGTACCCGATGGAATGGGCTAGTTACACACTCGGTGGATCGGGATCGCAGATTGGATCGAACCGGTCTTGAATATAGAAGACCGATCAGGGTAGGTATCTCTGGGGCGGAACTCTTCACCCCAGACACAAACAGACCAAAAACACTTCCAAGAGATAACTTCCAATAGGTCGATCGTCCAAACGATCAAGACCTGACCAATACGAAATAATAGAGGGTAGACCGACCGTCCCGGTCTAGCCCCTGACCAATACGAAATAAGACCAAAACCGGTCTAGTTTCCAACCAATATTAAAACAAGCCAATATGTCCGCGTAAAGACCCAATATGCTCGTGAAACTCCACAAACGATATCTCCACGCCAAGACCAATCCAGTGAATAGCACGTTCCAAACGTACTTGAGCTGAGGTGTTGAGATCGCCAAATCGTACTCCCGTCGAGGGACTTCCGGTGGGCCAAAGTGCGCGTGCGGCGCGTCCAGACCGGGTATAATGGGCGAGAGGGGATAATTCGACCCTCTGCCCCCCAACACTCCGCGGCGGGCGGAGGCGACTAGTGTACGTAAAAGGGAGAACGGCGACCCCTAGCTGTGGTGTGAACCAAGACCAGAAGAGGTTTCAGCCACTTATCCGAAAGCTAAAAGATTTCCTTACTTAAAGGTATAACCTCTGTCCTAAAAGGTAAAAACCACAACTAAAATTCTACTACCCTATAGTCCCTAAATGTACCCACACAAAAAATATGTAAAATACCCAAAGTCGGGTGACTCACCAAAACTTGCGTTTTTGACACTTCTTGAGTCTGATAGGCTGAAAAGCCCCCCTTGTTTAAATCAATCCGAAATTAGACCAAATGCCTTGACGAAACTTGACCAGAAGTGTGCCCAATTTTGGGCACGCTTCTCCACAGCCGCCCCCGAGTCAGAACGTGTCGCACAACGACAACGGTCTGACCTCGTCCATCAAATTCAGTTGAACCTTGGACATTCAGACTTTTCCGGCATGGAGCAACCATCTTCTTCATCCGTTCCAGGTACTTGCACTGCTGGACTTGACCTTATTGTATTTCCTTAACGACCGTTCTTGTAGGCACCTCGCATACCACGTCATCGCATGTCACTTCGCCCGTCCGGTCGGTCCGGTCTGGAAGCTCCCATCGTTCTACTGCACCTCAGACACCGGCAGGGCATCAGACCGGGACCGACGCGCAGTTGCAAGACTCACTTGAAGAGATCGCACGTCTCCAGGAGCAGATTGCTCAACAGGCGACACAACGTAAGCATGCATGTCCGGTCTTTACCTTGGACCTGTTCTAACCTTCTTTTGTCTTCAGCCCGTATACCCCCAGCCCGTATACCTCCTGGCATCAGCAAGGCGATCAATGCCCTGCTTGCCGCCGATCGGCAGTCGAACACGCATGACCTCCACTTGCGTCAGATTTTGACCGAACTAATAAACGCGCGCAATAGGTTGACCTGCTTGGAGGCTCATCGGCTTCATCTTCGGGAGCAGCTTGTGCTGGGGTGGTCCAACAGCAGCAAGCAGAAGACCTGCTTGACCAGACCACGTTGAGCATTCAAAGCGACGACCTCGAGAGGCGTCTCACTGAGCTCCGGATTTCGATTCAAGACCAGACCGAGGAGGTCCGGTCTTGTGAACGCAAGTCGAACGATTGGACGCAAGGCAGCGAACGGTCGTCGGGCGGTATTAAAAGAATGTCATCAGCGCTTGGTTGACCTGTTGCGTACTCGTCGGCATCCGGTTGCTGCCTCCAGCGTAGACCGGTCTGCGTCGGACGCCTTGGTGGACCTACACCGGGACCAAGACCAAGGCCGTTCATTGGCCGAAATTCCCCAGCCCAAATTCGTCAAAAGTCTAAGAAGCGCGCGGACGCGCTGCGTCCCTCGAGGGCGCGGGGCACAGCGCGCGACCCTGAACTCGAAGGGAAGCGTGCGGTGCCTCGTAAGCGAGCCAAGATACAGGCGCCCCTCGTGAGCCCAAGCTTGGACGAGGTTGACGACAGTAACATCTCCAAAAATCAATCGCCCTCGACCGCCGGTGATGACCGTGCCAAGTATTCAGAGGTATCGTCCTGGGATGACTCCGGCGAAGACTCCGGTGATTCGGAGTTTGCTGTACCCATCCCAACCAAGTCACGAACAAGTCCACATGAAAGTTTTGTTCAAGTTGCATCGACTTCGGAGCAGACCAAGAAGACCGGTCCGCATGGTGGCGTTCCACCACCTCATGCGTCGACAAATTCAACACCTACGGTCTTGCCTGGGACGTCCAAGCTCCACAAAGATGCTTTGATGACCAACGCGGCAATCGACAGTTCTTCCCTTCCGCCACGAACGCGTGAGGATACTTTGCCGTGGTCGCCAGGGCAGATCGGTTGTTTACGCCGGTCTACCCTGACCAAGCAGCTCCTGGCCCAGTCTTGGGTGCACTACACCGGTCTCGGACCTCAAGGATGCTTTGGTCCAACTAGACCAACAAGAACCTTGGCGTAACCAGTACCAGGACCAAGTTGAAAAGCATCCGTCGTTGACCGTCGGCCGTCTGTGGGGTGATGGCGAGTGAGGTCGTAAGTAGTCGACCAGATAACACTTAATATATATCATCGTTCATTTTCACAGTTCGGTCATCAAATCACTTGAGATAATTCACCACTTTCTCCAGAGTTGCACTAGACACGTTATCACCAACCGTTCCACTTACATCGCGAAAAAAAATACAGGTTCGTCACTCCACTATTCCAATTCGTCGCATATTAACAATACACAATACACAATACACAAGACCTTCCACCTCTTCACGTCGGTCGGGAAGACCGATGCTACTGCATGTCTTGGTCTTGGTCTTCATGGGTCTGCATCACTGCGAAAAGGTTCCGACTGACTCGGTCCCGTTCGAATTCTCGTAGTAGTGCTCCACAGTTCAGGTCGGACTCATCGATCCAAGTTGTTTCATCATGGTCCTTCCATCGGACCAGATATTCTCGGTGGGTCCGGCCGAACCTGGTCTTCTTGACCGATCGGACATCTAAGACCTTTTCCACTTCAAATTCGTCCTTCTCCAGCGGTCTTTCGCAACTGTCCTCCAGCAGTAATGCTTCATCGAAATCAAACCGTTCTGCCTCGTCTACTAGACAGGGCATTTTGGGACGATCAGGAAATTCTCGGGCCAGTTTTAACTTGGACACATGTACGATCGGGAAGACCTTGTAGTCCGTGCCGGTTGTTACTAGACGGGCAGAGTGTTCACCAATCAGATCGGCAACACGGAAAGGACCGTGCCACATGTGAGCCAGCTTCTTCGCATAGCCCTCCTTCACTCGGTCTAGGTACAACCATACCCTCGCCCCTGGTTCTATACCGTGGGGTTGGACCTGGTCGTTGTTCCGGTCTGCCCGGTCTTGTGTAGATTGACGTAACTTTTCGTTGAAAATTTCTCTTGCATGCTGGTAATATTTCTGGACCTGCATGCGCCAACGTCGAGCATCACGATCGCGGGTCCGAGTGCAGCCAATAGGTATCGCGTCTTCAAGAGTGGACCGGTGGTCCCATCCATACGCAAGATAAAAGGCGTTTCTCCTCGGACCCGATCGGTCGACGAGTCGAGTGCAAACACCAGCCTTTCTGCGTATTCGTCCCAATCGCGCTGGTCTGGATCGGCAGCGTACATCTTGATTGCTCTTGTAATACTTTTTACCATACGTTCTGCCGATCCATTCGCTTGCGGGCGATATGCCATCGTCGCGCTCTGTTTCTGGCCCAGCATATTGTTAAACGACCGGAACACCTCGGCCATGAAACCGGGTTCTCGGTCGTGTCTGATGACCTCGCTGGCGCCGAACCTTCGGAACACGCATTCTTCGTAACTTTTGGCGATCTGCTCGGCAGACCGGGACGCACTTGCCTTTGCAAGAACTAGACCGGTGAACAGGTCTACCCAGTATTGCCATATGTCGATTTAGGAAGCGACGGTATGTGGTCCATCGCTATGACCTGTAAAGGGTAGGTAGCTTCGATATTTCCGGGCAATCGCCCCTTGATTACCGGTCTACCCTTTCCGGTCTCGCAATCCGTACAACAACCCACATATTTCTGTACACTTCGGAAATGACCTCTCCAGTGAAAGTGGGACCTGATCTTGTGATACGTTCTTCCTATGCCCTGATGTCCCCCTTCTAGACTCACATGATAGTGATGGAGGACATCCGGCTGCAGCAACTCAGGTATCACCAATTTCGCCAATCGTTCCCAGTCTGCACTGTCTTGGTCGGCATCGCGGCAGTAATATAGTAAACCATACTCATCCACTTCGTAACTGTCTGCGATCTTGGCACATTCTTTCGCTTGACCATTCGTCAACTTAGACAATTCACCGCGCAGGTAGGTCTTCAAATTCACAATACATTCTTCTTCGTCCTGCGCCTTGAGGATCCGTTATGCCCTTAGTCGTTGCACAACAGATTCAATCAACCGTTCCTTTGGGAACGGTTGGTGGGACTTCCGAGCTTTCGGTCTAGTCGCGACCATCACATGCACCTGGAATGGGGCATTCTTGGGTCCGATCACCTCTGGGAGCCTGTTTATATTCACCAATTCATCCAGAACGGCCTTTTCGGTGATCGTGGCCCCGGTCTGGTCTTGCATGGCCTTGGTCGCGAGGTAGTCGGCGCTTCTGTTTCAGTCCCGTTTCACTTGCAATAGCTCGTGGTTGAGGTGGTCCTTGAATGCATTCATTATTCGATCTTTAGCGTCC
Source organism: Peronosclerospora sorghi (assembly GCA_026184515.1). NCBI lineage: Eukaryota > Oomycota > Peronosporomycetes > Peronosporales > Peronosporaceae > Peronosclerospora > Peronosclerospora sorghi. The sequence continues at coordinate 43,219,147 of CM047580.1, read as the reverse complement.
TTAGTCGTGGAGCCTTGCAGTCGATCTCTCCGGTGATCTGCCTGATCACTAGGTTGGAGTCACCACATATGCTAACTCGCCCCTTTTCTTGCGACGACAGCAGGTCCAGACATAGAAGTAGACCTCGGTACTCCGTCTCGTTAACAGTAATATCCGGCGTGAAATCGGCAGCGGCTGCAACTATATACCATTGTGGCAACTTCCATAATATGGCACTATAGGCGCCGACCTTCTTCTTCACGCTTGCTGATCCGTCAAAACTTAAGACCAAGAGCTCTTCATCATGGTCGACGGTCGGTTGAGGTCTCGAAACTGACTGCCGAGGTTGCTTCCCCGGGGCAATCGCTATCAATACCTCGTCCACTTCAGACCGAGAGGTGATACTGGCAGCTAATGTGCCCAATATCTCTTCCTCGCCCCTGGTGCACTTAACGACCTCGAGGGTCCACTGCGACAAGACCGCCGACCATCTGCCTATACGTCCGTCCATCCCATTGGCTTATAATAGCCAGGCCAAAGTAGACCGTCTTGAAAGGACCTTTATAGGTCGACCGACCAGCAGGCTGTAACACACATCCAGAATTCGTAGCAACGCCAGAACTTCTTTCTTGACAATTCCATAGTTCACTTCATTTGGTTTTAGCGTCCGGCTCGTAAACGTGACTGGATGATACAAACCATCGTGATCTTGCACTAAAGTGGCCGAGATAGCCCACTTACTGGCATACACAATAATGGTCGGCACTTTTTCGGGAGCGAAATGCTTGAGAATCGGTGCCGTAGCCATCTTAACCTTCAACATACCAAAGGCAAACTGTGCACTCTTCATATGATCTTCGGCCTCCACTTGCGGACAAACAGCAGCAAGACCAGAGTCGGCGCCCTCCTGTAAAGTTTCCCGGTCTTCTTCGCGCAACATATGATAGTCAACTTCCCGGAGCTCGTACCGCACAGCCGCGTAGATAGAAAAGTCTTCAATGAATCGGCTATTATAATTCAAGCTTCCCAGGAAGGACTGCATTGCCTTCAGCGATCTGGGGAACGGGAGGTTACTCAGCGAATCCAGGTCCTTGGGATTAGCCTCTAGACCATTGTTCGAGACCATATGGCCTAAATAGGCGACCTTGGACATACCCCAAAAACTCTTCACGGCACTGATAGATAGGTTCCAGCGGTCGCATGTCTCCAACAATCGTTCAACCGTCTCACACAGATCGTTCCATGACGAGGCAGGTATCAGAATGTCGTCGATGTACGACCGCCTCCCTAGAACGGACGGTCTTCTTTCCCGATCGGATTCACCCTCTGTAAACACATCATAACTTTCGGCAGGGTACCGATCGGTCTTGATTTTGAAGTGTCCGTACAGTGCGTTGTCTATCAACCTTTGATAGATCTGGGGTGCGTTCTTCAGACCGAACGGCATACGGTTCCACTCGAAAAGACCAAACGGTGTCACAAATTCAGAAATCTCACGGGCTCGATCAGTCATCGAGACCACCCAAAATCCACTTGCCATGTCCAGCGAACAATACCAAAAGGTCTTGTCGAGGTCTTCCAACAAATCATTAATCAGCGGCATCGGGTACACCATAAGTTTAGTTAACCGATTTACCAACCGATTGTCGATTAACAACTTAATGTCGACGCCGTTCTTCTTGATAACGATCACGATCGGCGAGGCCCATGGCGAGGTCGACGGTCTAATAATCTTGGTAGCCAACAGTCCTTTGATAAGATCAGAAAGCTTTTCCCGGTACTGTGGCGCCACGCGTCGACATCGCTGAGCAATCGACTTGGCATCTCCAACGTCAATATCGCAAATCGCACCACGGGCTGCAGGTGGTAAGGCATTTCCCTTTCCGATCAGTAGATGTATTTTCTTCCATATGATATTCTTCAACTGCTCGATCTGGTCTGGACTGTTAAGGTCTTGATCACCCACTTGTAAATCATCCGTTGTAACTTTGGGCGAGTCGGCAGACACTTCAGGGAGGACTGCCATTTGGCTTTCCAGCTCCTGAATGTACTGTTCCACGCCTTCATATATACAGACTTGTTCATCTTCTGGGGTGATATCACCTAGACCATCTGGACCGGCTGAACGCCCCTGGTCTTGATCGACGGGCTGTCCTTCACTGATATCGGTCTGATTAGGAATACCGTCATGGTCCGACCTAGCAATTTCATGTTCCCCTTCTTCCGTTTCTTGCTCCGCTGTCTCCTGGTCTTGTGCTGACACCACGTTGACTAACCTTGGCTCGTCTACTTGATGGTCCACCGTTCCTGGTGACTGCGGCGCCTTTCTTCGGACCAACATCTTTTTTGGGGTGACATAACTTGGTATTTCTACTAAAGGTGAGGTATCCTCTTCCACCGACCCATCATCGCTGATAAGATCGGTGGTCGATTGGTACGCCAGGTTTTGCCACTCGACATACCGCCTCGATCCAATCGAGACGAACCCCATCTTCCTTGGTACCTTCCCTTCTGCTAACCACATGCCGACAATAGTGTTATTGTCCAGTGTCAGCGGCTTGTCACCGATATTGGTAACACGGACAAAATCACGTCGACCAGCACTCTTTACGAAGGTCGAGACCCACCGATCGCCCCTGGTCAACCACAACTTCCTCGAACGAAAACCTTTCTCAACCGGGGTATCGGCAGACCGACCAACTGGTATAGTGAGGTCTTGGTCTCACCGGACCAGATCGGTATACGAACCATACAGAGGTCTTCGACCAGCCAACTGGACCTGGACCTCATCCGGGAGCGTAAGCACTCCATGTGACAGGTCTAGGCGAATACCAGCTGGGACCATGAAATCCATTCCTAGTAAAGCGTCTTGACCAGCCAACTTGACAACCCAAGCGCTGAAAAAGTAGACCAACGATCCCGACAAAGTAATTTTCACACGCGTTCTTCCTTCGGTCATATAAGAGTTTTCGCCGATCCCGACGCATTCTTGTCTCTTGGTATCGTCTATACGACATCCGACCTTACGAGCAAAGGCAGAGTCGATTATCGATACTTCAGCTCCAGAGTCGAACAACATCGTCGCCTTCTGGTTTTTAATCTTGCCACAGGATTTCGCCTGCTTGAACCATTTATCAGGCGCGTGATACTTCCAGTATCCGCGGGATTCTTCAGGCAGCAAGTCCAACTGCATAACCACCTTAGTCCGGGAGTACTCATCGGTCTTCAGACTGTAGACCGGATGGTCTCAGTCGACGCAATTTGGAATAGAACGTGTATTTTCGGTCTTATCCTCCTTGCCGACATATGCATAGATGTGAACCGTAGAACGCTCGGCTCGATCCAGATTCCAACCTGGCGAGCGTTCTAGTCTAACATCTTTTCTGCGTCCGGCGTCAGCATCCCCGCGTGCTTGTCCGGCACGTACCACTTGCGCATCATGTTAAAAATTCTTCAATCTTGCAGTGGCCGGCCTCGTGGATCTCTCCACATGACTTGCATACGAAGAGGCAGTGGTCCGTCGGGTGGCCGAGTCTCTCGCACTTCTTGCACACCATCTTCTTCCAGCAGTTTGGACCATCATGTTTGCTCGACCCACAGTGGGAGCACTTCTGACGAGGTCGGTCCGGATCGGACTTGCTTCCGTTCCTTCCCTTCCGGTCTACCTGTTCGGACTTCGACTTGGTCTTCGGGGCAGATCCCGCAACATAGACGTAACGATACCGGTCTTCATCCGATGACTCCTGGCTGGATTGACTTCCACTTTCCCCTTCTGACCCCGTGCTGTCATCAGCTACAATTGACTTGACCGCTCGGGTCGGTCTGGTCCAAGGTCTCTTGACCGGATCGGTCTGGGTGTTGGAACGATAGCGACCTGATCCACCAGCGGTCTTCGCTCTCATACCACGCGACTGTTGTAACGTCCGCAGGGTCTATTCGACTTCGACCGCATCCTTAAGACGCAGTAGAGTAAGCTGGTCCGCCAGTTCCTGATCGTCAAGGGTACTAATATAGTGACCCACATGTTCTAAGGCGGCACCGTTCGGCGGGTTATTCTCTTTTATTGTTATGCCGGCGCGAAGTGCAGCCACGTTAAACCGATGCAAATACTCGATCGGTGTCTCGTCGCTCCGCTTCTGCATGTGGTGGTACTTACGGGCGCTTGAAAGTCCGGAGTTACAATATTGACCTTCAAACTCCGCACATAACAGGTCCCAGTCAGACCGGACGCCCCGACCCAACTGTTGAATCCAGTTCGCAGCCGGTCCTTTTAACAAATCCAGGATGATTAAACAACGTTCGCGTTTTGGGGTCTGGTCTCACAGGAACGCAGACATGACCCGACTGAACCAAGACCGGGCCTGGTCTTCATCAGCATCCTTGCCGGTGAAGTCCTTGAGGTCGGTCGTCGCGGCCATACGGATGCGCGGAATCGCAGCAGATCCAAAGTCGTAGGCAGTAGTGGAGGCTAGGTTAGCCTTGCGCACCTTGCCTGCGCCTGTACCATCTGACCCACCATGGTCGTCAAGACCGCCGACCGACTCCATATCACAGTCACTTGTCTTGCTTGGTCTACCAAGCGGTCTTGCCGGTTGCGGCTTGCGCCTTCCCCTGCCGGTTGGTTTATCACTTCTAATAGGCTTATCCATAGATGTTACCGATTCCATATCCACATCTTTGCAAACATTGACACCTTGACAGGTAGACCGGTCTTGGACATGTGGGCGCATATGTGGTCTAACCCGTTCTTCCATGAAACGTTGCATCATCGTCTCAAACATGGCTTGGACGTTGGCTGGCGTCATGGGCAACGTGTTAATACCCTCCTTTTGCGGAACTGAG
>CM047580.1:43192922-43213926 GCA_026184515.1 Peronosclerospora sorghi | reverse complement strand
TGATCGTCAAGGGTACTAATATAGTGACCCACATGTTCTAAGGCGGCACCGTTCGGCGGGTTATTCTCTTTGATTGTTATGCCGGCGCGAAGTGCAGCCACGTTCAACCGATGCAAATACTCGATCGGTGTTTCGTCGGCCCGCTTCTGCATATGGTGGTACTTACGGGCGCTTGAAAATCCGGAGTTACAATATTGACCTTCAAACTCCGCACATAACAGGTCCCAGTCAGACCGGACGCCCCGACCCAACTGTTGAATCCAGTTCGCAGCCGGTCCTTTTAACAAATCCAGGATGATTAAACAACGTTCGCGTTTTGGGGTCTGGTCTCACAGGAACGCAGACATGACCCGACTGAACCAAGACCGGGCCTGGTCTTCATCAGCATCCTTGCCGGTGAAGTCCTTGAGGTCGGTCGTCGCGGCCATACGGATGCGCGGAATCGCAGCTGATCCAAAGTCGTAGGCAGTAGTGGAGACTAGGATAGCCTTGCGCACCTTGCCTGCGCCTGTACCATCTGACCCACCATGGTCGTCAAGACCGCCGACCGACTCCATATCACAGTCACTTGTCTTGCTTGGTCTACCAAGCGGTCTTGCCGGTTGCGGCTTGCGCCTTCCCCTGCCGGTTGGTTTATCACTTCTAATAGGCTTATCCATAGATGTTACCGATTCCATATCCACATCTTTGCAAACATTGACACCTTGACAGGTAGACCGGTCTTGGACATGTGGGCGCATATGTGGTCTAACCCGTTCTTCCATGAAACGTTGCATCATCGTCTCAAACATGGCTTGGACGTTGGCTGGCGTCATGGGCAACGTGTTAATACCCTCCTTTTGCGGAACTGAGGCCTGTGGGGCTTGCTGGAGCCCCGACTGGCAAACAGCCCCTTGCTGCCGCATATCCCTTTTTTGTTCAGACCGGGCATGGTCCACCCCCATGGTCATCCGCTCGACACCGGTCTCCAACTCTGATGAGCTGTTAAAAGCCGGTGGAGACTGGGAGATCGATTCATCATCGGAACCAATGTCAACAAGCTCTGTGGAGGCTTTGGCGACCTTCATTGCCGTGGTGGGAGTTGGGCGGCGAACCGGCCCCACCAGTGGCACCAAACGGTCGTGGAGGTCTGACATCGACGCCTCCAGTCTCCAAGCATCAAATTCAAACAATTTATTGACACCGGTGGGGTTCTGCATTTTAATGCCAACCTCCGCCAACATCGCCACCAAATTCTTGACGACCATTACTGGTCGATCACTCTGGATCGGCTCGGTAATGGGACCGAGAAGACGGTCGGGGATATGGAGGTCCAACACCCGAAAGACCTGGTTTTGGCGAACAAATCGCTTCAATTCAAAAACATAATACATCTTGTCCAGGTCTTGTTCGGTGATGGCCTCATCCCAGACCTTCGACTTTTCTTCGAAGTCGTCTTCGTCGGGTGGCATTGCCAGCCCTTTTCTGGGCACCTTGGGTACCTTGGGGACTTTAGGGATGTAGACCGGATCGTTCCAGTCAGCCTCCAAGTAATTTTCATCTTTTAGTTCTCCATCAATTTTTTCATTCATACACATAGGATCAGTACCAAGGTCCTGATCCTTTCCGGAACTATAGCAAGACCTGCTATAGTCCCGATCGTCTCCGGTGGGAGCCTTTTGGGGAGGAAAAAACTTATTAATCCCGATCTGGTCCTCCGACAGGCCAGATCGGACATCGCCATCTTTATCAACAACGAGAACGTAAGGCGATAGCCTTTCCTTACGTCCTCTCCAGAACGACTCTATATTCAAATCATTCAAATCTTCGAATCCAATTTTTGATGGAATATCAGCACGGTGATATCCACGATCACCAAGTGATCCGGGCACGCGCACCATTGTGGTGGAGTCAAGTTCGAAATCGAAAACATTAGCATCGATAACCTGACTACCACCATCGCGCCCAGCCTTCCAACTTTCGGAGGGGGTACTCCGCGGACCACCACTCGAGATCTGGTCCGATCGTCCGCTGCAAGCAGACGACCGGTCGTGATCAGAACCCACTTGGTCCGATTGTTTAGTGTCCATCTCACCTGTGTACCCGATGGAATGGGCTAGTTACACACTCGGTGGATCGGGATCGCAGATTGGATCGAACCGGTCTTGAATATAGAAGACCGATCAGGGTAGGTATCTCTGGGGAGGAACTCTTCACCCCAGACACAAACAGACCAAAAACACTTCCAAGAGATAACTTCCAATAGGTCGATCGTCCAAACGATCAAGACCTGACCAATACGAAATAATAGAGGGTAGACCGACCGTTCCGGTCTAGCCCTGACCAATACGAAATAAGACCAAAACCGGTCTAGTTTCCAACCAATATTAAAACAAGCCAATATGTCCGCGTAAATACCCAATATGCTCGTGAAACTCCACAAACGATATCTCCACGCCAAAACCAATCCAGTGAATAGCACGTTCCAAACGTACTTGAGTTGAGGTGTTGAGATCGCCAAATCGTACTCCCGTCGAGAGACTTTCGATGGGCCAAAGTGCGCGTGCGGCGCGTCTAGACCGGGTATAATGGGCGAGAGGGGATAATTCGACCCTCTGCCCCCAACACTCCGTGGCGGGCGGAGGCGACTAGTGTACGAAAAGGGAAGAACGGAGACCCCTAGCTGTGGTGTGAATCAAGACCAGAAGAGGTTTCAGCCACTTATCCGAAAGCTAAAAGATTTCCTTACTTAAAGGTATAACCTCTGTCCTAAAAGGTAAAACCACAACCAAAAGACTTCTTCTTGGAAAAACCACAACCAAAAGCCCTCTATCCGGAAAGTACACAACCAAAAGACTCTTACTTGGAAAAACCACAACTAAAATACTACTACCCTATAGTCCCTAAATGTACCCACACAAAAAATATGTAAAATACCCAAAGTCGGGTGACTCACCAAAACTTGCGTTTTTGACACTTCTTGAGTCTGATAGGCTGAAAAGCCCCCTTGTTTAAATCAATCCGAAATTAAACCAAATGCCTTGACAAAACTTGACCAGAAGTGTGCCAAATTTTGGGCACGCTTCTCCACATGACTTCGAACGTCCGCGGCTGAAGGTAGCTGGTGTAAACCGCCATGTTCTTCAGTAGAGCGTACTTGTGAAGCTCGGATGTCCCGGGGAGAACCGAAGGCGCCGGTTTCGCTGATGTCGATACTGGTGTGGCGTCACTTGGAAAACCGGTCTTCTGTTCTGACCCCAATGTCGACGCCACTTGGATGAAACTTTCACGTTAATTCGTTCGTGACTTGGACTGGATGGCGACCATAAACTCGGAATCGCAAGACCCTTCATGGAGTCCTCCTCGGACGAGACCCCTGTGTGTAACAGGACTGATCCTGTTACTGGCTTACACTGTATCTTGCGAGGAATCGAGCAATACAATTAGGGCAGGATTAGTTGGTAACAACTAATCCTATAATAAAAGTAAATATATTAATATTCACTTATCTGTTAGAACGCAAAATTAAGAGTGTTTATTTAATGGGTGGTTTAGAGGCTAATAGTATAGCAACTAACTAATTAATATAATAATATCAAGTCTTTAAGTAACTGTACTATTAGTTAACCTGCAAGATTCGGTATTTATACCGAATCGACTTTTCCTTCTTAGATTATAATAACTTATGATCTATATTTAAATTTCAGACAACGTGTCTGAAATTAAACTATGATATTCTAACTTGAATATCAATTATGTAATGGCACCCCATTACATCACCCCCACTTAAGGTTGTTGGCCAATAATAATTCTTATTTTGGCCAATCATGGGTGGAACTTGTTTGTCGGAATTTCTCATTCACCAACTGATTGAACATCGACTCGATGGTCAAAGCAAACGGCGGCGCTCTAAAGAGCGCTGCTAAAAACAATGAAGGAGCTTCTTCCTCCGCCTCAGCACCTAGTGCTGAGGTGTTGAGTGGCAACGGTGACGCTGCTAATGCAGCGTCAACTACGCAAAGGTCGGAAGACGTACCGTCTTCGACCACAGATGCTGCTATGGCGGCATCTGACAAAAAACAGGGAGATGTTGCTAATGCAACATCTCGCACGATGGCAACTTCCGAATGGCGTGTTGCCAAGAGGGCCATGTTCGGGAGTTCTGACTCCGAACAAAGTGATGGGGATACAGCTGTCCCCACTAAAGGATCTAGCGAGTCGAAACTCGCCAGGTGCTCATCGCCTAACAGCGATGACGACTCTGGTGTCGCAGTCAGCTATGACAGCGACAATGATTATCACAGGTGGTTGCGGGAACGCAGAGCCCCACCTGGACCAAGTACTTCTCCACGTCGGGGTGATTTAACCCCGGCGCGTAGTGTTGAAGTAGGCGGTGCTCCGCCTGCTAAATGGGATTGTACAGAAGCGGCGGCTGCCGCTTCTAAAGCGTATCATCGTACGGAACCACATGTTCCGTACAGAGTTGGGTTTTGGACCCCTGGCTGGGCTATTGCTCCCAACATGGCGGTCACCGTAAACGGGACTGCCAGTATGCGTTGTTCGATATCAACGTGCTGGATGAATGCGAATACATCCAGTCACGTCGATTCGATCGAAGTACAGACGATAGACGTCAGTACTTTGTTGACCTCTTTTTCCAGGTTCGATATTATTCGAGCCGGAAAGGGTCAAGGAAGAACAGGGACGATAAAGACGCCCTGAATCAGAGTTGGAATGATTTTGTTGACAACTACAACAAAAGCCCAGATGATTACGTGAATAAAGTTCACGTAATGCGCGAGCGCTTTTTAAAGCACTCATGAACAGGCAAAATGGAATACATCCATTTTGTTTGCATCAAAGAAGGGTTAAAGTGTGGTGTCCCTTCTCACCTCGTTTGCCCGCGGTGTACGCAGGGCGCTCCTCGTCTGTCAGAGGAGGAGTTGCGGGGGTACGGTGGCTTTTCCGTACCCGCCGAAATTCAGGGTTTAATTTATACCCTTAATGAATCAACACCTACTGTTGATGCTACTTCGCATTATGAGTTTGAGAATTCTTCTCAAACTCAGTCAAAAGGTCTGGGGCGTCGTCCCTCAGAACCTCAATCGGTTCCCAAGAGTCGAACTCTCGGGGATATCCCAGCCAGCGTACCAAGTACTCGGTACGCTCCCCCTTCTTCAAAGGCACCGAGCGCTTCGAGATCAAGCGCTCGAGGATATATCGCTTGTTCCCCTGATTATCAATCAGGGGCGGCGGAGGTTGAGAATTCCCTCGCCGTCGTTGTTGCGGAGCATGGTTCTTTGCTCCGCAAGCTCGAGGAGGGTTATTCCTCCTTGATCAGCGATATGTCTCACTGTGTGAAGACATATCGGTCTTATCGCGAGGATGTCCGCGACATCCTCGGGGCGCACACTTCCCTCCAGCAGAAGAATGATCTTCTGTACATTGAGCTTTCCCGCTATAAGGGAGAGCTCGATCGGCGCACGGCTGATCTTGGGCAGTCGAAGGCGGAGGTAACGACTCTCCGCTCTGATCACCAACGGCTGGAGGCCGATTACAAGTCTCTCTTGGGAGACTTGGAGAAGCACGGCATCTTCCGTGGTTCTGCGTCTCGTCGTAAGATGAAGACGAGTGATACGGCTTGAGCCGCCCAACATAGAATGTTGGGTGGAGCCGCATTGCTGTGGGAATGTCTAAGGTATAGGCATTCCCCCGAATCTCTTGGACCTTGAAAGGTTCAATGTACTTAGGAAGCAACTTCCGTGTAGGGAAGTTGCTTATTGCATGTGTAGGCAAATTAGTAGTACTTAATAATAACAATTCACCTTTAAGAAAGGAGTTTTTGTTCTTCCTTCCTTGTTTGTCAGCATTTTGCTTCTGATTATCAAAAGCAGAGGCGAGTGCATCTTTTACATAGCGTATTACAGCTTGGTGCTATAATACGAATTCATCTACTGCTTTATTAGCAGTAGGTGCATTGTCCTCGTTGTCTGCAGCCATTGCTGCAGACACATATTCATCGTATGCAGCTTCAGTTTCAATTGAAGCTGCTTCCGCTTCTACTGTATTTTCAGTAGAAGGGCCATCGTTTTGTTCACAAGTTGCATTTGAAATATATTGGCGCATTTCCGCTGCCGTGACAGCTTGGCCGAGCGGTTAAGGCGATAGACTCGAAATCGCAACTTGCGCATTGACTCGCTCAAAATTTGAGCGGGTCCCTCCCCCACTTAGATTTGGCGTACCGCCATGTAAAGCTGGGGTTCGTGGATGCCTTAAGGCATTCATGTAGAACGGTGTATGCTTAGTTGAAGCATGCACCGAATTGTTAATCGCAAATTCAGTGAGTGACAGGTAGTCACTCCACTGTCCAAAGGCATGATCGTATGATCGCAACATGTCTCCGGGAACGCGGTTAACCCGTTCCGTCTTCCCATCCGTTTCCGGATGGTCCGCAGTTGACATCTTCAGTTGGGTTCTCAACAATGAGAACGTTTCTTGCCAGAAACGTCCTGTAAATCTCGGATCTCTATCCGAGACAATGTCTTCCGGCATTCCGTGCAAACGGCATACCGTATCAACAAATATCCGCGGTGTTTGAGCGGCGTTTACGTTCGCTGATACTACAGTAAGATGTACCATCTTACTGAAACGGTCTACAAAGACCACTATTCCAGTCTTCCGACTATTGTCGGGTGGAAGACCGAATACGAAGTCCATTGAAATGGACTTCCAACACTCTGTCGGAACCGGCAGAGATTGCAGCGGAGCCTGTGCAGACTGCGCAGGCTTAACGCGCTGGCAAATCTCGCTAGCGCGTACGTATTTTCGTACCCACTTGTAAATTGACGACGACAAAGCAGTGCAACGGATCGCGTTTGCCTTGGCACCTTCGGTTATGGACTGTTTCGTCTCGTAATCGGGCCTTCGTGATAGCGCATCTTCTATCACGTTCAACTTTCCGGGTTTGTATTCAACCGTAAAGTTGTATTCAGCAAAGAATGACAGCCATCGATCCATTCTTTGAGAAATGTGTGGTGAATTCACGGCCGTGCGTAGTGACGCATGGTCAGTGTAAACCACAAACGGTCTATCTCCCAAGAGATAGATCCGAAACTTGGCCAGTGCGTACTTCATGGCAAGGAGTTCCTTGTCATGCACTGGATAGTTGCGTTCGGCTGGGCGCAACTGACGCGATTGATAGCAGATTACGCGATCACGATCATCGTGATCACGCTGCATCAAAGCACAGCCGATAGCGAAATCGTTCGCGTCGCAAACGACGTGGAACGGACGCTCGTTATCGGCTATAGCCAAGACAGGCGCTTCAGTCAAGCTTTGCTTGACTGCATCAAAAGCATCTTGGCATTGGGTATCCCAATGCCATTCGACATCTTTCTTAAGTAATTGAGAAAGAGGTCGTATTAACCCAGCATAGTTGCACGAATACTTGTGCAAATATGTTGGCAACCCAAGGAACTTTCGAAGTTCCTTAGCGTTGTTTGGCGTAGGCCATTAAACGATCACCCTGATCATTTCTGGATCAGGACGCACCCCGTTTTTGCCCACAAAGCATCCAAGAACGGGTATCTCAGGTGCACCAAAGGTGCACTTCTTCAGATTTGCATAGAGCTTATGCTTACGCATAAGCTTTAACACTCGACGTAGATGCTCCCTATGAACATCTACATCGCTTTTATCGTGTTCACCCTTACTATGGATGAACACGTCGTCGAAATAACTCGGTGCGAATTCTCGCACCGGGCGTAATAGATGCGTTACGCATCTGTTAAACGTAGAAGGGGCATTTCGAATCCCCTGCGGCATAACAAGCCACTCCCAAAGCATGCCGCTTGGGGTGATTACCGCCATGAGAGGGATATCCTTCTCACGCATTAGGATTTGATAAAATCCATCCCTTAGATCGAGAGCACTAAAGATGGCGCTCCCGCACATGCCATCTATGATGACATCGTTTCGCGGTATCGGCGTCTGCGCCGGTACCGTCGCTGCATTCAGCTTGTTGTAAGCGTGAACGATTCTCCACCCACCTGTGGACTTCTTCACACAAAAGGTGGGCGTAGAGTGCGGTGAGGTAGACTCCCGCACTTGGACTTATTTACGACGAGCTTCGAAGAACTCGTCGATCGCTTTTACCTGATCACGCGGCAATGGCCATTGCCGCGTAACACAATACTTCGTGTCTGGCACGAGATCAATCTCATGACGAGTTCCCTTATCCTAAGGGAGCTCGCTAGGTACTTCTTCTGGGAATACGTCAGCGTATTCTTGAAGTACCTCATAAAATGGGGAGTTCGCTTTAAGCTACTCCCAGCTCTGCGCTTCAAAGCTCTGAACTTTGGTTTGATCATTGGGAACCTCTTTCCCATTTTTTTCTCTTGTGATGTGGATATTCGTTCACGAATATCCACTACATCATCTGTTGCAACGATGATACAGATCTGTTCGATCTGACCATCGTGCAAGTTCCTCATAAACTTCTTCCAGCTTAGCGCTGGAAGAGTCATTACCTCCGAACCTTCTTTCGGAGGGTGTTCCATCAACAGAGACTGGGTAGCCAATCCGGTCTCCGTTTGCGTCAAGACGTTGATCGTCTCGACGGAACTGCCCATGCAATCAGACGCACTCGTCTGATTGACTGCTACACGGTGATTACGATTCACCGTGTGCGAATACTCATCATCATGGTGGCCACTGCATACCATAAAATTTTGGCGATCAGATGTGCTCGTATGATCGGCCGCCTTTTCTGCGACACGGTGGTCTTTATCACCCGTGCGCATGGCTAACGCAACGTGATGGGCACTGGCCACCACGGAGTTTTGCTCACGATTGCACTCGATCGTGAGTTCACTCTCATTAACACGGAATTCATTCGTCGTGTTGGAACCTTCGGTCGCACAGTGGGTGTTTCCCACTGTGGATACATTTTCATTCTCACGGTGGGTGGTTACCACCGTGGATATAACTTCATCTCACGTTGGTCTTTATCATCCGTGGAATGTTCCTCTCCAACACGCAACGACTCTTCTGTTGCGTGTGATAGTCCCTCTGTACTCACACCAGCGGAGTTACCTTCCGCTGATCGTGTCAGAACAGACCTGGTGGTGCCATCGCTATCCACCAGACTGTCTGACGCTGCGGTTGTATCCTCTTATACAGCCGGATTACACACAGGGTGATCAGATCCTGTGCGTCCGCTGCAGTCGATCGATCGGTTAAACCAGTCGATCGAAGGTTTAAACTCGGACATCCATGGGATTCCAAGTATCACATCGAACTTGTCATCTAAATCGAGGACGATGAATTCATCCTCAGATGACAGTTCATTCAACTCGAAGCGTGTTTTAATCACACGCTTTGGAATAGTCACGGTTGCACCTGTTGCTAACCGGACTGACAACATACTTCGTGGGGTTTCTACCTCCACGAAGCTCAACAGCGTTAGACTCTGAGTTCGAACGAAATTGTTTGACGCTCCTGTGTCAAACAAAGATCGCATGGGGACATCGCTCCCGTGCGGCTTAACCTACAGGGTGATAAGAGGCTTACCATCACCCTTCACTTTTGACAGTACATAGTTCCGTCTGGGGCTATTATCCTCACATGACCTATGTCGGCATGTGGGATAACATTCCCAGTAGGGCGCCCCGCCCCTACTGGCGATTCTCGTTTTTTGCACCAACAGGGTGATGTCTCTGTTGGTGTCGCCGTGCAGCGGACGGTTCCGTCCGCTGACTGCGTGGCACCGCACGCGGTGCCATACACTCATGGGCAAAATGCCCCATTTTCGCGCATCTATTGCAGCGAATATTCTTCTTAAATTTCGGTTGCTTCGGACACGAAGCAACCGCAACCGATAGGTCCATCGGCTCTGGACCTCCACCGCCCATGCTCCAGACGGTCTAGCAGTTGGTGTTCTCAAACTAAATTTGATTTATTGCGTAAGCAATAGTCTTGATGGGGTAGGATGTAACAGGGTTACATTCGGGTTACATTTAGTATGTGGTGTACGTGAGTACACTACGGTTGGGGTCAGTATTGACCGGTCCGAAAGGTTTTAGACCATTGGTTATTTTAACGAATCAGGGCAGGAGCCCTTGGTGGAGGCGTGGCAGCCAGCCACGTGTTAGTACACAGGTGGTGTACACTACATTTTAGCTAGGTACGAATTTAGTAAGTTCTACTTAGTATTACATATAGTTTGCATTAGTTTAAATTAATTTAGGCTAATTACATATTAAATATACATTCAGTTTACATTTCACTCAACCGACTTCAGACGCCCGACCTCTACCGGTCGCGCGTGTAGTGAGTGCAGTAGCGTAAGGGGAGTTCTCCCCTTATCTACCCCCTTAGTAAGGGAGCCTTGTGTTAAGGCATTAGCGAAAGCTAATAGTAAACCGAAGTGGGAATCTTGGCCCCTAGTAAGAGAGTTCTCTCTTACTAAGCCCTTTATAAGGTCGTATCGGCTAAGTAGCGGCGAACGCCGCTTAAAGGAAAGTCTTCCTCTGGCAAGCCGCACCGTGCGTGTACGCACCGGCTACAAGCGAATCGTCAGCACCACTAAAGGTGCTCATGGTAAGCCAGAAGTTCTGGCAGTTGGAGTTCTACAACTATAATTGATTTATTGCGTAAGCAATAGTCTTGATAGGGGAGGATGTAACATGGTTACATTTGGTTATATTTGGTTATGTTGTGTACGTAAGTATACTACGGTTGAGGTCAGTATTGACCGGTCCGAAAGGTGTTTGGACCTATTGATTATTTTAACCAATCAGGGCAGGAGCCCTTGGTGGAGGCGTGGCACTCTGCCATGTGTTGGTACACAGGTGGTGTACATTACATTTTGGCTAGGTACGAACTGAGTATGTTCTACTTAGTATTACATATAGTTTATATTAGTTTAACTAAATTAGGATAATTAAATATACATCAGTTTACAATCACACTTAAGACTGCTAGGCGCACGACCTCGACCGGTCGCGCGCGCAGTGACTGTTGTAGAAAAAGGGAGCACCTCCCTTAGCTATTCCCTTTCTAAGGGAAGCCTTGTAACAAGGCGTTAGTTAATTCTAACTAGTAAACCAAGGTAAATTGGCCCCGAGTAAGAGAGCGATATCTTACTAAGCCCTTTTATAAGGGCGTATCGGCTAAGTAGCGGCGTATCGCCGCTTTAGGAAAGTCTTCCTCTGTGTGCTAGCCGCACCGTACGTGTATGCACCTGCTACAGTCGGGGTGGTGGGTAAGGACCGCGTCGCGTCCAAAATCAATTGTCGCGTGGAACCGGGCAAGGACCGGGCCGAGCAACTCGTGAACGAGCTGAGACTACTGCAGGTACTCGCGGTACTGGTCGTGGACCGCGTTGATCTTCCAGGACGGGGATAGGCCTATTATTGAGGGGGGATACGGGTAGTGATTGGGGGGGATACGGGTAGTAATTGCCAAACAACTTGTTTTTTAGCACTTGTCTTTTTTAGCAAAAACAACTTGTTTTTTTAACAATCCCCCGTTCTTATCAGTAGCATAATTAGTGTATTAGTACTCGGTCTGAGTACACACATCTTTTTGTTATGCATACGAAATGTATACCACACAACAGATGGAAGTTTACCATAACTTCACATCTGGTACATATTTCATGTTAGGCTAACTAAACACTTGTCAATATACATTCTGTTGATTTAGTCCCTGGTCTGGATATTTTCTTCTTCTTGTTACGAACTGTCTTATGGTATTTTTTCGCTGTTAACGTGTGATTGACTGTGGAGATATCGATTTAATTGACTTTTCGTTATATTGGATACCGGATCAAGCCCGGGATGACCGCGTTTGTAATGGGGTGCCATTACATAATTGATATTCAAGTTAGAATATCACAGTTGAATTTCAGACGCGTTGTCTGAAATTCAAATAATAGATTATAAGTTATTGTAATCTACGAAGGAAAAGTCGATTCGGTATAAATACCGAATCATGCAGGTTAACTAATAGTACAGTTAGTTTAAGACTTGATATTATTATATTAGTTAGGTAATTATTATACTATTAGCCGCTAACCACCCATTTAATAAACACTCTTAATTTTGCGTTCTAAACAACAAGTAAATATTTATATTTACTTTTAGTATAGATTAGTTGTCATCAACTAATCCTACCCCTCGTGTATTGCGCGCTTCCTCGCACAACACAGTGTAAGCCTGTAACAGGACCAGTCCTGTTACAGATGTATTGGGGGGGTCAAACTTAAAGTTAAGCCCAAACGAAATAAACGTTTATATGAATCAAATATCAGGTTTATATCAAATTTGATATACCTCCCTGACATTGGGTGATTTCGTCACATTATACTTTCTGAAACCAACCAACTTGGTTTGGCCCGGGATCGAACCCGGGACCCTCCGGTCCCGCAGTGAGTAGTGAACCACTCGACCACGGTCGGATTCCTCCCTGACATTGGGCCCGTTCACCAAAGGGGGTATTTCAAAACGAAATAAACGTTCATATCGCGAGTGTTTACTTCACGAAATAAACACTTTTTTCTTATGTTTGACCCCCCCCCATTATCGAACATTTACGACTCGTCTACAAGCAAAAGTATGGACACGAACAACTTCCAACAAGTTAATTTTAACGAGCACTGTTTCGGCTGATCACGCAGAGCGAACAGCTATCCTGCTTCAACAATGACAACAAGGAATAGTTCATCTCGAAGAACAAGGTCTACGGCCACTTTCATCTGCGTGTGGCTGGTGCATGGTTTGGGAGCGCCCTCGAAGGTGTTAACGAAGACGACATTAGTCTAGCTCTAACAAACTCGTTATTAAAGCCTAAAAATACACTTGGGTGTGGCTTGAAGCGAAGGGTTTTTCGCTCGGTTACAAAAAATACTCCCATACAAAACCCAAGCTTTGGAAACTCCGGTTATAAAGCAGAATCGACTGCCGGAGGACTGCAGTTTCGATTGATAGTGACGGCTTTCGAAGTGTTTTGTGCTCGCAGCTTTTATTCCGGTACATACGTTAAACCTTGTATTTACTACTTACCTTCCAAGAACGTTTATTAATATTGGAGCAATTTGTTGTTTTGTCTGTATAACCTTTTGAAGCAGTACCCTCTCAGAACGAATCGTCATGGAACAAAGTATTGCTAATTGCCGTGAAACCTACATATAGAATTTTGGTTCCATCTCTCTCCTTTCCCACACATATCGGGTAGCACTGTGCTTGGTAATTGACGGGAATGATGCACCTACCATCCTCTAGTGAAAAGGGCCACTTGTGTCGAGGGCAAGAGACGCATGGACTGCCGTCAATGTCTTCAATTTCACCGAGGTGGAGCGAGGCACCTTGGTGAGGACATGTGTTTTGAATGGCATAAAATGCGCCTTTATACTTAAATATTGCCACTGTTTTTCCATTTATAGCCACCTTTGTCCCTGAGCGAAAAAGATGGAAATATTGTCAGTAGCTCGAACCACGAGGGAATCTACAGCACGCATCACCACGAACCCAGAGTTGTCAGCCTTGATCCTAGTTTAACACGCCTTCGACCAGTTACAGTGTATTCGTATTGTGGTCGGTGATCGGTCACTTCAACGATATCTGCACCAGTAAAAAGGTTTGGTAGATGAGCTGCCGAATCGTTTGAAATCACACAAGCGACTCACCTGACGGACGCAGGTTAGTTCTAAACCACAAAAAGCTATCGTCATCGCGGTTGCGGTAGTTTATCTGCCATCTCGGCGGAGGTTCTACCTCGACTTCCTCTTCCTCCCGGGACAGATTTAAATGTGGTTTGCTCATATTGCAGCACGCGCAATTCGAATTTGAATTTCGTAGGTACCTAATAAACAATGTACCTGCCAAAAGATATAAAGCCCTTTGAAAGGCTCTACTAAAGTGAATGGAGTAGACACTATTCTGGAATCTTTTCAAAACGTGGAGCTTAAATGGCGAGCAGGTACAGCGACGAGTTCCGTGGGCGTGGCCGAGATCGTAGCAGGGATCGCGGATATTCGGGAGGGGGCGGATCAAGTGACAGGGGGTATAGTAGCCGATCAAGTGGTGGGGCGTACGGCCGGGATCGCACGGGCGGGCGCCGTAGTGAGCAAAGTGGCGGTGGTGCTGAGCACTTGGCGCGTATTCACGGAACGGAAGAGGATCGCGTGAACTGCCCCTTTTATTTTAAAATAGGTGCATGCCGTCACGGCGACCGCTGTTCTCGATTGCACAATAAGCCCGTGTTCAGTCAGACTATCTTGGTGAGCCATATGTACCAAAATCCGATTGCACAGGTGATTGCGCAAAACGGAGATCCAGCCTCGCTGGACCAGCGTAAAGTGGACGAAGAATTCGAAGATTTCTATGAAGAGATTTTTGAAGAGCTATGCAAGTTTGGCAAGCTGGAAGAGCTGAACATTTGCGACAATCTTGGTGATCACCTGGTTGGCAATGTGTATGCTAAATATGAAGACGAAGAGCACGCAGCAGCGGCACAAAAAGCTTTGTACGGTCGATTTTACGCTGGTCGACCACTGGTTTGTGAGTTTTCACCAGTGACAGATTTTAGGGAAGCGCGCTGCCGCCAATTTGATGAGGGTACCTGCAACCGCGGTGGTTACTGCAATTTTATGCATATTAAAACGGTACCGCGTGCTATGCAGCGTGAACTTGAGAGGACTTTTAATCGTGGCCGCCGTGACAAAAGTCGCAGCAGGAGCAGGAGTAGAAGCCATAGCGGCAGCCCCGGACGAGGACGCCGTGCGCGAGGACACTCGCGTAGTCGATCGCGCGATGCTCAGAAGAGCGAGTCTCTCCGTCGTGGCAGCCACTCGCCATCGCATGCGAAGAAAACCCGGCGATGTCGCTCACGCTCTCATAGCCCGCGATCACCTGGCCGTGATTCGAGACGTTGGAGCTCGAAAGCGGATGAGAGTGTCGTGGATAAAAAGCACTGAAAATTATCTCCCTACATATCAAATTGATAATTCGTTGCTTCAGAGGTAGAAGAGGGTGGCAAGGCTTTCTTGCCTTTCCACAAGTATTCAATCCCATACTGTCTTGTCATTTCTTAAGGCATTATGTTATGTGAAGTCGAGACCAAGTGAACAAGCGATATCACTTTAGTTTTCTTACTATTACAACTCGCTAGAAAGGAGCCAGCTTGTCCAAATGTTCCTGGAAATCAACCATCGTAAAAGACGTTGTGCATATAGCATTTTCGTAAGCGATCCCCGTTGAGTTTGTTGCTACGTTTCTTCCTTGAAGTAGACTTTTTGTCGAATATATCTCTCTACTCCAAACAAAAGAGCGTCACAACGCGATTCTGAACATTTAATTAAAAGATCTGGCAACGCACCCTGTCAACTTTGCGGTCCTCTAAAGTATCAGGCAAATCCAGTATCTCCCGGAGTACACTATTGTACTTAATGTGATTTTGTAAACCACTCTGCAAACAATCCTTAAATGCTTCAAACTGCTTCACCGATCTCCACGACCTTATCTCTAGCATTTCACCCTTCACCGCAAAAGAAATATGCGGAGTTTCACCAGTCTGTCGAAATAACGTATACATTAACGTAAAAAAAAGCACCCAAAAGCACCTGGCCTCGCAATAATGAAGCCCTACAACAAATGTGGAGTTGATATCTCGAAAAACAACGCGCTGAGTCTTGCGGTCCTTCTTGCTGTTTTTCTTGTTATTGCTCTTGCTCATTTCTAAAAAGCGTTCGAGGATTTCATCTTTACAAGGTATTGAGACACAGCAATTCTGTGCGGACTCGTAAAGAAAAGCAACATTTTCACCGGCTGCCGAACGTACGTCAACGTCGTTGTGACTGAGCAAAACCAGAAGCTTCGGCACCAGTCTAACAATTGGTACGTGGAATACAGTGGTTAGCCGTTGCACACCAAGATTGATGAGAACACTTGTATAACATACCTTTCCATCTCTTCCTCGCTTGCAATTATCTCATCCGAAAGTGACGACGCAACAAGTACCCATGAATCTAGTGCAGCTTTGCAAACATCGCCAGAAATTTTCGAATCGAAATATGTCTCAAAGAGCTTTAATAGCTCTTCAGTATTTTCTTCCTCAACACTGCACACGAAGCAAATCAATGCGAGCGCACGGATCGTCTAAGCAAATGTAAAAATCGAATTACGTCGATACCTCGCACAATAGCAATGTATATATCTTACCGCCGTTTTAACCTTTCCATTTCTGGCTCTCTTCATCAATGGTTGAAGCGTGGCTTTAGATCGCTGAAGAAAGCGCTCTTCATTCCCTCCAAATATAATTGCCATGATTGTTAAGATACGTGATCCTAACAGGATTTCAGCTTCAGAAGGCTTGCGTAAACATCCGAATACATTGTTCACGAAACTGAGACAAAACATTAGACTTTAATAAAAGACTGCCCGTCATCGCGCTGCCTTACCTATCTTTAACATCTTTCGGTGCCATGTACTGCAACAAGTAGCTGGTCAGATTTTCCAGAGCTGCAATCCTCGTTGTCGTTCTTTGGCAGGTGTTTGTTAGTAGTTATGCCAATACAAGAATGCACTTCAGTAAATTTTCAATTCGGCACGTACCTCTCCTCGGTTAGATTTTCAATGGCTTCATCAATTTGTTGTTCGTCGTCCAAATCGTTTGAATACCCATCGTAGAAATCTCCACCGTCAGACATGATCGTTTCGCGGGTCTCTATCGACGCAACCGATGCAGCTTCATCCCCATCACCCTTTTCACGGCGCATTCGCCAACCTCCTGCGCCAACAGTCCACATGGTGTTATTATTTCATCATATAACAGTCCAAAAAAAATATCATACTTACATACCTGCGCGCTTCCTCCCCATATCGATTGTTCTTTGCAGTGATTACAAAACCAACATTCATTGCCTTTTATGGCTTATGAAGTTTGTGACCAATCAATGACATTAACTACCAATTAATTAAAGGGAAAATTTCATGCATGCCCTCGCTTTTCGCGGAAATAACATGCATACCCCTGTTTTTTTGAAAATAACATCCATACCCTTTTGCTTGGGCGACGAGTCGTTCCTTTTAGGGTATAATATTTCCAAATGGGCGCGGCTATTTCCACACACGCTTTTGCTATTTCCACACACGCTTTTGCTATTATTGTGGGGGGTGCCGGGTGCGTGTGGAAATAGCAATTGTGTGTGTGGAAATAGCAAAAGCGTGTGTGGAAATAGCCGCGCTCTCACAGAAATGGGATTGACAGATGAAGACGAGAAAGTTACTACGCAGCTTATCCACAAAGCGAATAACCAGGATAATGTACCATCTGGTAGGCTACGAATGGCGAGTCAAGTAACTTGGTACTATCTAATTGGTGTGCATTTCTTTGTTTCGTAGTCGTGTTTGCTGGGCGAATGAGTATGAATTGTAAACCGACGGAAGTAGGTGTGGTTCGTAGTGGTTATTGCGCCGTCCGAGCATCTGTACCGCCAGAGCTGCTTTTGCATGGCTATGAAGGGATTACAATGCGAATTATGACGGATGGGCGCATATATCATATGAACGTGCAAATGGAAAGCTGGAACCCATTTAATTTGTTCATGGTACGCGAAAGTTCTAACTTATTAGAATTTCTTTAAGGACATCACTGATCGGTGGCATTTATTAATGATACAGGGTTTTATTCGAACACCGCCAAATCAATGGGTAGACGTTGATGTGCGTTCTTCTTCGGTTTTCTTCTTTATGCTTGTCCGACACCTCCATGCTCACTTGCAATTCTGTAGCTGCCTTTTCGTGACTTCTTATTGACAGCGAAAGGCTTTGTTAAGCTTAACGACGAGACGGAACTCGATCCAGCGAAGCTCAAAACTTTACGCCAGCTTGGCGTGGTCGTTGACGTAACCTGTAGCCGGTGCGTATACGCACGGTGCGGCTAGCACAGAGGGAGACTCTTCCTTAAAGCGGTATCTACCGCTACTTAGCCGATACGCCCTTATATAGGGCTTAGTAGGAGAGCTCTCCTACTCGGGGACGAGATTCCCGGGTTGGTTTACTACTTAGCCTTAACGGCTGTGTCCCCTTTACGGGGTGTAAGTAAAGGGAGGGCTCCCTCTTACCTACGACACTCACTGCACGCGCGACCGGTCGAGGTCGCGCGACTGCACTTTAGAGTGAAATGTAAACTGAATATATTTAATATGTAATTAGCCTAAATTAATTTAAACTAATGTAAACTATATGTAATACTAAGTAGAATATACCCAATTCGTACCTAGCTAAAATGTAATGTACACACCTGTCGTAAAGCGGACTTTTTAATTAGGCAAAAATAGGGCCTAATGTTGGACATTTTATTAGGCCCATAGGGGGCTTAATATTATGACTAATGTTAGGACCTAAATTAGGGGCCTGATAGTGGACGCAGATAGTGGATACAGTAGTACATAATTAGGTACCGCCATGTGTACCACGGTGGGTACAGTAGTACGTACCACCGTGGTGTACATAGACAGAATATAGAAGGGACACGGAAGATGTGCGGATTACCTACAGGTACGCGGCGAACACCAGCGAACAAACAAGGAACAAGCGGAAAAATCAGGTCGACTGATGGACGGAAGGCGTTCCTAATGGACGACGCCGATTGGTTGAAAGTAGGAACAGGGTAGATCTAAGGGTTTAATTGCTAATAAAGTTCTCCTTATGCGTTCGATCTAGCGGATCGTTTTAGGGACGGCACCTTTGCGCCTCCCTCACTATTATATACCTCTACGTCCCGGGCGGGAGCACTTAGTGCATTTTTTGGCCCACCGGCAGACGTAGAGTGTTGGGAACTCACTCCACAACTCCGCCCGCAGTGTCTGCGGTTCTTCGTGTAAAGTTTTTTTGGTTTTGGGAACGTGATCGAGCAGTGCTCTCACCTCTTCCCCGGGAAATTAACGTTTGGCCCCTAGAGTTCGGCTGCTTTAAGCGCCCCACGGGAACTCTAGGTGGATTTTAATATAAAATATATATTCCTCGTATAGTCTAGGCTAGGAGAGCATTGATTTGGGCGTTCCTTAGCTGTTTGACGGCTTAGAGGCTCCGCGATCAGGCAGTGAAGACTTCCGCTGCCTGATCAAGTACCCCCCCCCCCTACAGATCAACACCTGATCGACACTTCTTGCAAATCGTGATCGTGATCGCTGATCGCAAATCGCGCCAACTGCTACTTGAACGAC
Organism: Peronosclerospora sorghi; assembly: GCA_026184515.1. Taxonomy (NCBI): domain Eukaryota; phylum Oomycota; class Peronosporomycetes; order Peronosporales; family Peronosporaceae; genus Peronosclerospora; species Peronosclerospora sorghi. The sequence goes on along the minus strand of CM047580.1, from coordinate 43,194,719 downwards.
TTCCGGTGCTTGATCAAGTCTGATCAAGGTATATTACGACTGGGCAGCAGCTTTTAGCCCCTGATCGAGCCTTTCAGTACCTGATCGCACTTGTGATCAAGACACCTGATCGCATCTGCGATCAAGACAGAATATTGTTGATCGAAGGTTATTAACGTCAGCCAAAGCCTGATCGCGCCTGATCACGACCGATTGGCTTCGTTTCAGCGCCTGATAGCATCGGACTGCCGCCGATCGCACTTGCGATCAAGACGGAATACTGCTGATCGTCGGTTATTAGCATCAGCCCAAACTTGATCAAGCCTGATCACGGTTAATTGACGTGGTTTAAGCACCTGATCGCACGTGATCAAGCCTGATCGCATCGGTTGTATCGTCACAAGTTATTTAATTCAATCTTGCACCAAGAATTCGCTGTGCGCTGTCCCCGCCACCTGAGGAGCGACCCACGTCTAGCCGTCGGGTACACAAGGTGAGCAAGAACACAAGCAGTCGAAGACATCCGGAGGACCCCCTTCGTTAGTCGGCAGTCTGGGCGCCGTGGTACCGCCTGATCAAGTCTCAAAAACTTCGATCAGCCGCTCCACCACAATGGTGCGCGTGCCCGGATCTTTGGGCGACGCGGGATATCACCGCGATTCTACGCAAGATAGCGCGGATGTGAAAGTGAAAACGGAAGCTGAAGCAGAGGTGAAAATCAAGGTGGAAAAGGAGGAGGAGGTTGTGACGACGGAAGGCAGTTCGCCGTCGTCATGCCTGAAGAAGAAAGTAAATGCCGATCATCAGGACCTGGGGAGGAATCCAGATGACGTAAAGGAGTAGAATCCTCAACCACCTCCCGATGCTCCTTCGGGAGCCCATGCGGATCATAACGCAAGTTATGATCCGCCAAAAATACATGTATATAATGATCCAGATTGGGATCCGATGGAGAAGTATTACAATACCGACCAACCGAAGATGTTGATCAAAGCGCCTGGGTCGGAGAGCGATGAAAGCCGATCAAGTACGCGGCCAACGGAAGCCGATCTGGTAAAGACGTTTTACCAAAAGATTTACCGAGAGCACCTGGAAGATTACCTGATGACGAACTCGATCATGAGCCTGCTCGGGGTCACGATCAGCGGGAAGCTGAGTAGAACGGTCAACCAGCCAATCCCGAAGGGAAAAGATAAGCTAACGATTGTGCTAAGGCTAATACGCCTGATCAAAAGGCTGGTCTGATAACAGGCGCCTACGATGCCGAGGAAGTATTCGATCAGGACTCCAAAGATATGGCAGAGGCCACCCAGCTGTTGTATTCCCTATTGATACCCATCGTGGGCGAAGCAGACGATAAAGATTTCCCCGGTTCACCACCACAATCCTCGTTGAAGATTGATGCAAGTCCGTCAATCAACGTAGCGGGACATTCAGGGTCATCGTGCTACGAATCTGCCCCTTCAGAGGGTGACGATCAGGGAATTTAGTCGAGTAGCGCTGGGAGTATGGAGCCCAAGATAACCAGAATGGAAGTTTGCCAAAAGGACAACGCCAAATTGCCGGTTGTCAAATGGAACCTCAGTCGATCAAGACAGAAAACGATCAAGGGCCACAGTGGCAGATGTTTTTTGACAAAGCCATGAAGAATTTTCTAGATGAAGAGAGCAGTAAGTGGGCTCCTGGAGTCGTTGGCGCCAAAATCCTCCAGCCAAATCAAGGAAGAGCTGCGTCGATCAAGGATGTCGATATGGAGTCCGTACACTCGTTGCGTGGTCAGCAGTCGAAACCAGATAGGTCGACGACGGTAAAAGATGT
>CM047580.1:43137042-43176498 GCA_026184515.1 Peronosclerospora sorghi | reverse complement strand
AACGGCCTTGGTCTTGGTCCCGGTGTAGGTCCACCAAGGCGGCCGACGCAGACCGGTCTACGCTGGAGGCAGCAACCGGATGCCGACGAGGACGCAACAGGTCAACCAAGCGCTGATGACATTCTTTTAATACCGCCCGACGACCGTTCGCTGCCTGCGTCCAATCGTTCGACTTGCGTTCACAAGACTGGACCTCCTCGGTCTGGTCTTGAATCGAAATTCGGAGCTCAGTGAGACGCCTCTCGAGGTCGTCGCTTTGAATGCTCAACGTGGTCTGGTCAAGCAGGTCTTCTGCTTGCTGCTGTTGGACCAGCACAAGCTGCTCCCGAAGATGAAGCTGATGAGCCTCCAAGCGGGTCAACCTATTGCGCGCGTTTATTAGTCCGGTCAAAATCTGACGCAGCTGGAGGTCATGCGTGTTCGACTGCCGATCGGCGGCAAGCAGGGCATTGATCGCCTTGCTGATGCCAGGAGGTATACGGGCTGGAGGTATACGGGCTGAAGCCAAACGAAGGTTAGAACAGGTCAAGGTGAAGACCGGACATGCATGCTTACGTTGTGTCGCCTGTTGAGCAATCTGCTCCTGGAGACGTGCGATCTCTTCAAGTGCGTCTTGCAACTGCGCGTCGGTCCCGGTCTGATGCCCTGCCGATGTATGAGGTGCAGTAGAACGATGGGGGCTGCCAGACCGGACCGACCGGACGGGCGAAGTGACATGCGATGACGTGGTATGCGAGGTGCCTACAAGAACGGTCGTTAAGGAAATACAAGAAGGTCAAGTCCAGCAGTTCAAGTACCTGGAACGGATGAAGAAGATGGTTGCTCCATGTCGGAAAAGTCTGAATGACCAAGGTTCAACTGAATTTGATGGACGAGGTCAGACCGTTGTCGTTGTGCGACACGGTCTGACTCAGGGGCGGCTGTGGAGAAGCGTGCCCAAAATTTGGCACACTTCTGGTAAAGTTTCGTCAAGGCATTTGGTCTAATTTCGGATTGATTTAAACAAGGGGGGCTTTTCAGCCTATCAGACTCAAGAAGTGTCAAGAACGCAAGTTTTGGTGAGTCACCCGACTTTGGGTATTTTACATATTTTTGTGTGGTTACATTTAGGGACTATAGGGTAGTAGTTTTTTAGTTGTGGATTTGCCTAAAAAAGTAGAAATCTTTTGGTTGCAGGATTTTTCTAAGTAGAAGTCCTTTGGTCTTGGTTCACACCACAGCTAGGGGTCGCCGTTCTTCCCTTTTCGTACACTAGTCGCCTCCGCCCGCCGCGGAGTGTTTGGGGGCAGAGAGTCGAATTATCCCCTCTCGCCCATTATACCCGGTCTGGACGCGCCGCCCGCGCACTTTGGCCCACCGGAAGTCCCTCGACGGGAGTACGATTTGGCGATCTCAACACCTCAACTCAAGTACGTTTGGACGTGCTATTCACTGGATTGGTCTTGGCGTGGATACATCGTTTGTGGAGTTTCACGAGCATATTGGATCTTTACGCGGACATATTGGCTTGTTTTAATATTGGTTGGGAACTAGACCGGTTTTGGTCTTATTTCGTATTGGTCAGGGGATAGACCGGAACGGTCGGTCTACGCTCTATTATTTCGTATTGGTCAGGTCTTGATCGTTTGGACGATCGACCTATTGGAAGTTATCTCTTGGAAGTGTTTTTGGTCTGTTTGTGTATGGGGTGAAGAGTTCCGCCCCAGAGATACCTACCCAGATCGGTCTTCTATATTCAAGACCGCTTCGATCCAATCTGCGATCCCGATCCACCGAGTGTGTAACTAGCCCATTCCATCGGGTACACAAGGTGAGATGGACACTAAACAATCGGACCAAGTGGGTTCTGATGACGACCGGTCGTCTGCTTGCAGCGGACGATCGGACCAGATCTCAAGTGGTGGTCCGCGGAGTACCCTCTTCGAAAGTTGGAAGTCTGGGCGCGATGGTGGTAGTCAGGTTATCGATGCTAATGTTTTCGATTTCGAACTTGACTCCACCACACGCGCGCAATAGGTTGACCCGCTTGGAGGCTCATCAGCTTCATCTTCGGGATCAGCTTGTGCTGGTCCAACAGCAGCAATCAGAAGACATGCTTGACCAGACCACGTTGAGCATTCAAAGCGACGACCACGAGAGGCGTCTCACTGAGTTCCGAATTTCGATTCAAAGCCAGACCGAGGAGGTCCGGTCTTGTGAACGCAAGTCGAACGATTGGACGCAGGCAGCGAACGGTCGTCGGGCGGTATTAAAAGAATGTCATCAGCGCTTGGTTGACCTGTTGCGTCCTCGTCGGCATCCGGTTGCTGCCTCCAGCGTAGACCGGTCGGTGTCGGCCGCCTTGGTGGACCTACACCGGGACCAAGACCAAGGCCGTTCATTGGCCGAAATTCCCCAGCCCAAATTCGTCAAAAGTCTAAGAAGCGCGCGGACGCGCTGCGTCCCTCGAGGGCGCGGGGCACAGCGCGCGACCCTGAACTCGAAGGGAAGCGTGCGGTGCCTCGTAAGCGAGCCAAGATACAGGCGCCCCTCGTGAGACCAAGCTTTGACGAGGATGACGACAGTGACATCTCCAAAAATCAAGCGCCCTCGATCGCCGGTGCTTACCGTGCCAAGTATTCAGAGGTCTCGTCCTGGGATGAATCCGGAGAAGAATCCGGTGATTCGGAGTTTGCTGTCCCCATCCCAACCAAGTCGCGAACAAGTCCACATGAAAGTTTTGTGCAAGTTGCATCGACTTCGGAGCAGACCAAGAAGAACGGTCCGCATGGTGGCGTTCCACCACCTCATGCGTCGACAAAGTCAACACCTACGGGTTTTCCTGGGACGTCCAAGCTCCACAAAGATGCTTTGTTGGCCAACGTGGCAATCGACAGTTCTTCCCTTCCGCCACGAACGCGTGAGGATACTTTGCCATGGTCGCCAGGGCAGATCGGTTGTTTACGCCGGTCCACCCTGACCAAGCAGCTCCTGGACCGGTCTTTCTCTCGTCCAGACCATTAGCTTTTCCCGCCGGCGAAGAAAGTTCCTGCCGCGTCGGAATGGCGGCCGGACTTGATCACGTCGGCACAGATCTCCTGCTTGTACGCTGACGAGCCGTGGAAGATTTTCGAGTATCCCAAGCTGGGGTTCATCTTCCACTCGACTCCGTGGGCCAATGCTTTCATGAGTCGGGTGAATTATTTTAACAAGACTCACGCTCAAGCCATCTGGGAGGCATCCCACTATCTGGTGCTTCCCCCGGAACGAGTTCGGCAAGACCCTGGCTTGGCGACCATCCAGAACAAGCGCAAGAGGCGTCGGATCAGAGCGGGTGAGGCCTGGCAGTCCCTGTGCCAATATGTTTTGGACGGGATGCTGGCCCACGAGTGCGACGTCGATGAGTTCTTATATCCAGTTGTACTTCATATGCCGCGGCGTCGCGTCGAGAGGACCCGGCTGCTGGCTGACGGTGGCACATGGTACCCCGGTCTTGGGGGTGCACTACACCGGTCTTGGACCTCAAGGATGCTTTGGTCCAACTAGACCAACAAGAACCTTGGCGTAACCAGTACCAGGACCAAGTTGAAAAGCATCCGTCGTTGACCGTCGGCCGTCTGTGGGGTGATGGTGAGTGAGTTCGTAAGTAGTCGACCAGATAACAGTTAATATATATCATCGTTCTTTTTCACATGTTCGGTCATCAAATCACTTGAGCTAATTCCACCACTTTCTCCAGAGTTGGACTAGACACGTTATCACCAAAAGTTCCACTTACATCGCGAAAAAACAATCCACGTTCGGCACTCCACTATTCCAATTCGTCGCATATTAACATTACACAATACACAATACACAAGACCTTCCACCTCTTCACGTCGGTCGGGAAGACCGATGCTACTGCATGTCTTGGTCTTGGTCTTCATGGGTCTGCATCACTGCGAAAAGGTTCCGACTGACTCGGTCCCGTTCGAATTTTCGTAGTAGTGCTCCACAGTTCAGGTCGGACTCATCGATCCAAGTTGTTTCATCATGGTCCTTCCATCGGACCATATATTCTCGGTGGGTCCGGCCGAACCTGGTCTTCTTGACCGATCGGACATCTAAGACCTTTTCCACTTCAAATTCGTCCTTCTCCAGCGGTCTTTCGAAACTGTCCTCCGGCAGTAATGCTTCATCGAAATCAAACCGTTCTGCCTCGTCTACTAGACAGGGCATTTTGGGACGATCAGGAAATTCTCGGGCCAGTTTTAACTTGGACACATGTACGATCGGGAAGACCTTGTAGTCCGTGCCGGTTGTTACTAGACGGGCAGAGTGTTCACCAATCAGATCGGCAACACGGAAAGGACCGTGCCACATGTGAGCCAGCTTCTTCGCATAGCCCTCCTTCACTCGGTCTAGGTACAACCATACCCTCGCCCCTGGTTCTATACCGTGGGGTTGGACCTGGTCGTTGTTCCGGTCTGCCCGGTCTTGTGTAGCTTGACGTAACTTTTCGTTGACAATTTCTCTTGCATGCTGGTAATTTTTCTGGACCTGCATGCGCCAACGTCGAGCATCACGATCGCGGGTCCGAGTGCATCCAATAGGTATCGCGGCTTCAAGAGTGTACCGGGGGTCCCATCCATACGCAAGATAAAAAGGCGTTTCTCCTCGGACCCGATCGGTCGACGAGTTGAGTGCAAACACCAGCCTTTATGCGTATTCGTCCCAATAGCGCTGGTCTGGATCGGCAACGTACATCTTGATTGCTCTTGTAATAGTTTGTACCATACGTTCTGCCGATCCATTCGCTTGCGGACGATATGCCATCGTCGCGCTCTGTTTCTGGCCCAGCATATTGTTAAACGACCGGAACACCTCGGCCATGAAACCAGGTTCTCGGTCGTGTCTGATGACCTCGCTGGCGCCGAACCTTCGGAACACGCATTCTTCGTAACTTTTGGCGATCTGCTCGGCAGACCGGGACGCACTTGCCTTTGGAATAACTAGGCCGGTGAACAGGTCTACCCAGATCAACAACTCAGTATTGCCATATGTTGATTTAGGCAGCGACGGTATGTGGTCCATCGCTATGACCTGGAAAGGGTAGGTAGCTTCGATATTTCCGGGCGATCGCCCCTTGATTACCGGTCTACCCTTTCCTGTCTCGCAATCCGTACAACAACCCACATATTTCTGTACACTTCGGAAAAGACCTCTCCAGTGAAAGTGGGACATGATCTTGTGATACGTTCTGCCTATGCCCTGATGCCCCCTTTCTAGACTCACATGGTAGTGATGGAGGACATCCGGCTGCAGCAACTCAGGTATCACCAATTTCGCCAATCGGTCCCGGTATGCACTGTATTGGTCAGCATCGCGGCAGTAATATAGTAAACCATCCTCATCCACTTCGTAACTGTCTGCGATCTTGGCACATTCTTTCGCTTGACCATTCGTCAACTTAGACAATTCACCGCGCAGGTAGGTCTTCAAATTCACAATCCATTCTTCTTCGTCCTGCGCCTTGAGGATCCGTTCTTCCCTTAGTCGTTGCACAACAGATTCACTCAACCGTTCCTTTGGGAACGGTTGGTGGGACTTCCGAGCTTTCGGTCTAGTCGCGACCATCACATGCACCTGGTCCGGAGCGTTCTTGGGTCCGATCACCTCGGGGAGACTGTTTATATTCATCAATTCATCAAGAACGGCCTCCTCGGTGATCGTAGCCCCGGTCTGGTCTCGCATGGCCTTGGTCGCGAGGTAGTCGGCGCTTCTGTTCCAGTCCCGTTTCACGTGCAACAGCTCGTGGTTGGGATGGTCTTTCAATGCCTTCATTACCCGATCATTTAGCGTCCGTAGTCGTGGAGCCTTGCAGTCGATCTCTCCGGTGATCTTCCTGATCACTAGGTTGGAGTCACCACATATGATGACTCGCCCCTTCTCTTGCGACGACAGCAGGTCCAGACATAGAAGTAGACCTCGGTACTCCGCCTCGTTAACAGTAATATCCGTCGTGAAATCGGCAGCGGCTGCAACTATAGACCATTGTGGCAACTTCCACAATATGGCACTATAGGCTCCGACCTTCTTCTTCACGCTTTCTGATCCGTCAAAACTTAAGACCAAGAGCTCTTCATCATGGTCGATGGTCGGTGGCGGTCTCGAAACTGACTGCCGAGGTTGCTTCCTCGGGGCAATCGCTATCAATGCCTCGTCCACTTCAGACCGAGGGGTGATACTGGCAGCTAATGTGCCCAATATCTCTTCCTCGACCCTGGTGCACTTAACGACCTCGAGGGTCCACTGCGACAATACCGCCGACCATCTGCCTAGACGTCCGTCCATCCCATTGGCTGATAATAGCCAGGCCAAAGTAGACCGCCTTGACAGGACCTTTATAGGTCGGCCGACCAGCAGGTTGTAACACACATCCAGAATTCGTAGCAACGCCAGAACTTCTTTCTCGACAATTCCATAGTTCACTTCATTTGGCTTCAGCTTTCTGCTCGTGAACGTGACCGGATGGTACACACCATCATGATCTTGTACTAGAGTGGCCGAAATGGCCCACTGACTAGCATATACAATAATGGTCGGGACCTTTTCGGGATCGAAATGCTTCAAAATCGGTGCCGTCACCATCTTAGCCTTCAACATACCAAAATAAAACTTTGCACGCTTCATATGGTCTTCGGCCTCCACTTGCGGACAATCTGCAGCAAGACCAGAGTCGGCGCCCCCATGTAAAGTTGCCCGGTCTTCTTCGCGCAACATATGGTAGTCCACTTCCCGGAGCTCATACAACACAGCCGCGTAGATAGCAAAATCTTCGATGAAGCGGCTGTAGTAGTTTAAACTTCCTAGGAAGGACTGCATTGCCTTCAGAGACTTGGGAACGGGATGTTGCTTAACGAATCCAGGTCCTTAGGATTAGCCTCTAGACCATTGTTCGAGACCATATGACCTACATAGGCGACCTTGGACATACCCCAAAAACTTTTTATGGCGCTGATAGATAGGTTCCAGCGGTCGCATGTCTCCAACAATCGTTCAACCTTCTCGCACAGATCGTTCCATGACGAGGCAGGTATCAGAATGTCGTCGATGTACGACCGCCTCCCTAGAACGGACGGTCTTCTTTCCCGATCGGATTCACCCTCTGTAAACACATCATAACTTTCTGCAGGGTCCCGATCGGTCTTGATTTTGAAGTGTCCGTACAGTGCGTTGTCTATCAACCTTTGATAGATCTGGGGTGCGTTCTTCATACCGAACTCCATACGGTTCCACTCGAAAAGACCAAACGGTGTCACAAATGCGGAAATCTCACGGGCTCGATCAGTCATCGAGACCACCCAAAATCCACTTGCCATGTCCAGCGAACAATACCACAAGGTCTTGTCCAGGTCTTCCAACAAATCATTAATCAGCGGCATCGGGTACACCATAAGTTTAGTTAACCGATTTACCAGACGATAGTCGATGCACAACCTAATGTCGACGCCGTTCTTCTTGATAACAATTACGATCGGCGAGACCCATGGCGAGGTCGACGGTCTAATAATCTTGGTAGTCAACAGTCCTTTGATAAGATCAGAAAGCTTTTCCCGGTACTGTGGCGCCACGCGTCGACATCGCTGAGCAATCGGCTTGGCATCTCCAACTTCAATATCGCAAATCGCATCACGGGCTGCAGGTGGTAAGGCATTGCCCTTTCCGATCACCAGATGTCTTTTCTTCCATATGATATTCTTTAACTGCTCGATCTGGTCTGGACTGTTAAGGTCTTGATCACCCACTTGTAAATCATCCATTGTAACTTCGGGAGAGTCGGCAGACACTTCAGGGAGGACTTCCATTTGGCTTTCCAGCTCCTGAATGTACTGTTCCCCGCCTTCATGTATACAGACTTGTTCATCTTCTGGGGTGATATCACCTAGACCATCTGGACCGGCTGAACGCCCCTGGTCTTGATCGACGGGCTGTCCTTCACTGATATCGGTCTGATTAGGAATACCGTCATGGTCCGACCTAGCAACTTCATGTTCCCCTTCTTCCGCTTCCTGCTCCGCTGTCGCCTGGTCTTGTGCTGACACCACGTTGACTAGCCTCGGATCGTCTACTTGATGGTCCACCTTTCCTGGTGACTGCGGCGCCTTTCTTCGGACCAACATCTTTTTTGGGGTGACATAACTTGGTCTTTCCACTAAAGGTGAGGTATCCTCTTCCACCGACCCATCATCGCTGATAAGATCGGTGGTCGATTGGTACGCCAGGTTTTTCCACTCGAAATACCGCCTCGATCCCAATCGAGACGAACCCCATCTTCCTTGGTACCTTCCCTTCTGCTAGCCCCATGCCGACAATAGTGTTATTGTCCAGTGTCAGCGGCTTGTCACCGATATTGGTAACACGGACAAAATCAAGTCTACCAGTACTCTTTACGAAGGTCGGGACCAACCGATCGCCCCTGGTCAACCACAACTTCCTCGAACGAAAACCTTTCTCAACCGGGGTATCGGCAGACCGACCAACTGGGATAGTGAGGTCTTGGTCCCACCGTACCAGATCGGTATACGAACCATACAGAGGTCTTCGACCAGCCAACTGGACCTGGACCTCATCCGGGAGCGTAAGCACTCCATGTGACAGGTCTAGGCGAATACCAGATGGGACTATGAAATCCATTCCTAGTAAAGAGTCTTGACCAGCCAACTTGTCAACCCAAGCGCTGAAAAAGTAGACCAGCGATCCCGACAAAGTAATTTTCACACGCGTTCTTCCTTCGGTCATATAAGAGTTTTCGCCGATCCCGACGCAGTCTTGTCTCTGGGTATCGTCTATACGACATCCGACCTTACGAGCAAAGGCGGAGTCCATTATCGATACTTCAGCTCCAGAGTCGAACAACATCGTCGCTTTCTGGTTATTAATCTTGCCACAGGATTTCGCCTGCTTGAACCATTTATCAGGCGCGTGATACTTCCAGTATCCGCGGGATTCTCCAGGCAGCAAGTCCAACTGCATAACCACCTTAGTCCGGGAGTACTCATCTGTCTTCAGACTGTAGACCGTATGGTCTCGGTCGAAGCAATTTGGAATAGAACGTGTATTGTCGGTCTTATCCTCCTTGCCGACATATGCATAGATGTGAACCGTAGAACGCTCGGCTCGATCCAGATTCCAACCTGGCGAGCGTTCTAGTTTAACATTTTTTCTGCGTCCGGCGGCAGCATCCCCGCGTGCTTGTCCGGCACGTACCACTTGCGCATCATGTTAAAAAAATCTTCAATCTTGCAGTGGCCGGCCTCGTGGATCTCTCCACATGACTTGCATACGAAGAGGCAGTGGTCCGTCGGGTGGACGCGTCTCTCGCACTTCTTGCACACAATCTTCTTCCAGCAGTTTGGACCATCATGTTTGCTCGACCCACAGTGGGAGCACTTCTGACGAGGTCGGTCTGGATCGGACTTGCTTCCGTTCCTTCCCTTCCGGTCCACCTGGTCGGACTTCGACTTGGTATTCGGGGCAGGTCCCGCAACATAGACGTAACGATACTGGTCTTCATCCGATGATTCCTGGCTGAATGGACTTCCACTTTCCCCTTCTGACCCCGTGCTGTCATCAGCTACAATTGCCTTGACCTCTCGGGTCGGTCTGGTCCAAGGTCTCTTGATCGGATCTGTCTGGGTCTTGGAACGATAGCTACCTGATCCACCAGCGGTCTTCGCTCTCATACTACGCGACTGTTGTAACGTCCGCAGGGTCTGTTCAACTTCACCCGCGTCCCTAAGACGCTGCAGAGTAAGCTGGTCCGCCAGCTCTTGATCGTCCAGGGTACTAATGTAGTGACCCACATGTTCCAGAGCAGCACCATTCGGAGGGTTATTCTCTTTAATCGTTATGCCGGCACGAAGCGCAGCCACGTTCAACCGATGCAAATACTCTATCGGTGTCTCGTCGCTCCGCTTCTGCATATGGTGATACTTGCGAGCACTCGAAAATCCAGAGTTACAATATTGCCCTTCAAACTCTGCACACAGCTGGTCCCAGTCAGACCGGACATCCCGGTCTAACTGTTGGATCCAGTTGGCAGCCGGTCCTTTCAACAAATCCCGGAAGATTAGACATCTTTCACTTTTCGGGGTCTGGTCTCGCAGGAACGAAGACTTGACCCGACTGAACCAAGACCGGGCCTGGTCTTCATCAGAATCCTTGCCGGTGAAGTCCTTGAGGTCGGTCGTCGCGGCCCTACGGATGCGCGGAATCGCAGCAGATCCAAAGTCGTAGTCAGTAGTGGAGGCTAGGTTAGACTTGCGCACCTTTGTTCGCCTGTACCATCTGACCCACCATGGTCGTCAAGACCGCCGACCGACTCCATATCACAGTCAATTGTCTTGCTTGGTCTACGCGGTCTTGCCGGTTGCGGCTTGCGCCTTCCCTTGCCGGTTGGTTTATCACTTCTAATAGGCTTATCCATAGATGTTACCGATTCCATATCCACATCTTTTCAAACATTGACACCTTGACAGGTAGACCGGTCTTGGACATGTGGGCGCATAGGTGGTCTAAACCGTTCTTCCATGAAACGCTCCATCATCGTATCAAACATGGCTTGGACGTTGGCCGGCGTCATGGGCAACGTGTTGATACCCTCCTTTGCGGAACTGAGGCCTGTGGGGCTTGCTGGAGCCCCGACTGGCAAAACAGCCCCTTGCTTGCGCATGTCCCTTTTTTGTTCAGACCGGGAATGGTCCACCCCCATGTTCATCCGCTCGACACCGGTCTCCAACTATGATGAGCTGTTAGAAGCCGGTGGAGACTGGTAGATCGATTCATCATCGGAACCAAAGTCAACAAGCTCTGTGGAGGCTTCGGCGACCTTCATTGCCGTGGTGGGAGTTGGGCGGCGAACCGCCCCCACGAGTGGCACCAAACGGTCGTGGAGGACCGACATCGACGCCTCCAGTCTCCAAGCATCAAATTCAAACAATTTATTGACACCGGCGGGGTTCTGCATTTTAATGCCAACCTCCGCCAACATCGCCACCAAATTCTTGACGAGCAGTAATGGTAGATCACGCTGGATCGGCTCAGTAGTGGGACCGAGAAGACGGTCGGGAATATGGAGGTCCAACACCCGAAAGACCTGGTTTTGTCGAACAAATCGCTTCAATTCAAAAACACAATACATCTTTTCCAGGTCTTGTTCGGTGATAGCCTCATCCCCGACCTTCGACTTTTCTTCGAGGTCGTCTTCGTCGGGTGGCATTCCCAGCCCTTTTCTGGGCACCTTGGGTACCTTGGGGACTTTAGGGAGGTAGACCGGATCGTTCCAGTCAGCCTCCAAGTAATTTTCATCTTTTAGTTTTCCATCAATTTTTTCATTCATACACAGGATCAGGACCAAGGTCCTGATCCTTTCCGGAACTATAGCAAGACCTGCTATAGTCCCGATCGGCTCCGGCGGGAGCCTTTTGGGGAGGAAAAAACTTATTAATCCCGATCTGGTCCTCCGCCAGGACAGATCGGACATCGCCATCTTTATCAACAACAAGAACGTAAGGCGATAGCCTTTCCTTACGTCCTCTCCAGAACGACTCCATATTCAAATCATTCAAATCTTCGAATCCAATTTTTGATGGAATATCAGCACGGTGATATCCACGATCACCAAGTGATCAGGGAACGCGCGCCATTTTGGTGGAGTCAAGTTCGAAATCGAAAACATTAGCATCGATAACCTGACTACCATCATTGCGCCCATCCTTCCAACTTTCGGAGGGGTACTCCGCGGACCACCACTCGAGATCTGGTCCGATCGTCCGCTGCAAGCAGACTACCGGTCGTCATCAGAACCCACTTGGTCCGATTGTTTAGTGGCCATCTCACCTTGCGTACCCGATGGAATGGGCTAGTTACAAACTCGGTGGATCGGGATCGCAGATTGGATCGAAGCGGTCTTGAATATAGAAGACCGATCTGGGTAGGTATCTCTGGGGCGGAACTCTTCACCCCAGACATAAACAGACCAAAAACACTTCCAAGAGATAACTTCCAATAGGTCGATCGTCCAAACGATCAAGACCTGACCAATACGAAATAATAGAGGGTAGACCGACCGTTCCGGTCTAGCCACTGACCAATACGAAATAAGACCTAAACCGGTCTAGTTTCCAACCAATATTAAAACAAGCCAATATGTCCGCGTAAATACCCAATATGCTCGTGAAACTCCACAAACGATATCTCTACGCCAAGACCAATCCAGTGAATAGCACGTTCCAAACGTACTTGAGTTGAGGTGTTGAGATCGCCAAATCGTACTCCCGTCGAGAGACTTCAGGTGGGCCAAAGTACGCGTGCGGCGCGTCCAGACCGTGTATAATGGGCGAGAGGGGATAATTCGACCCTCTGCCCCCAAACACTCCGCGGCGGGCGGAGGCGACTAGTGTACGAAAAGGGAAGAACGGTGACCCCTAGCTGTGGTGTGAACCAAGACCAGAAGAGGTTTCAGCCACTTATCCGAAAGCTAAAAGATTTCCTTACTTAAAGGTATAACCTCTGTCCTAAAAGGTAAAACCACAACTAAAATACTACTACCCTATAGTCCCTAAATGTACCCACACAAAAATATGTAAAATACCCAAAGTCGGGTGACTCACCAAAACTTGCGTTCTTGACACTTCTTGAGTCTGATAGGCTGAAAAGCCCCCCTTGTTTAAACCAATCCGAAATTAGACCAAATGCCTTGACAAAACTTGACCAGAAGTGTGCCAAATTTTGGGCACCCTTCTCCACACGCGTTTATTAGTCCGGTCAAAATCTGACGCAGCTGGAGGTCATGCGTGTTCGACTGCCGATCGGCGGCAAGCAGGGCATTGATCGCCTTGCTGATGCCAGGAGGTATACGGGCTGGAGGTATACGGGCTGAAGCCAAACGAAGGTTAGAACAGGTCAAGGTGAAGACCGGACATGCATGCTTACGTTGTGTCGCCTGTTGAGCAATCTGCTCCTGGAGACGTGCGATCTCTTCAAGTGCGTCTTGCAACTGCGCGTCGGTCCCGGTCTGATGCCCTGCCGATGTATGAGGTGCAGTAGAACGATGGGGGCTGCCAGACCGGACCGACCGGACGGGCGAAGTGACATGCGATGACGTGGTATGCGAGGTGCCTACAAGAACGGTCGTTAAGGAAATACAAGAAGGTCAAGTCCAGCAGTTCAAGTACCTGGAACGGATGAAGAAGATGGTTGCTCCATGTCGGAAAAGTCTGAATGACCAAGGTTCAACTGAATTTGATGGACGAGGTCAGACCGTTGTCGTTGTGCGACACGGTCTGACTCAGGGGCGGCTGTGGAGAAGCGTGCCCAGAATTTGGCACACTTCTGGTAAAGTTTTGTCAAGGCATTTGGTCTAATTGCGGATTGGTTTAAACAAGGGGGGATTTTCAGCCTATCAGATTCAAGAAGTGTCAAGAACGCAAGTTTTGGTGAGTCACCCGACTTTGGGTATTTTACATATTTTTGTGTGGGTACATTTAGGGACTATAGGGTAGTAGTATTTTAGTTGTGGATTTGCCTAAGAAAGTAGAAGTCTTTTGGTTGCAGGATTTTTCTAGGTGGAAGTCCTTTGGTCTTGGTTCACACCACAGCTAGGGATCTCCGTTCTTCCCTTTTCGTACACTAGTCGCCTCCGCCCGCCGCGGAGTGTTTGGGGGCAGAGGGTCGAATTATCCCCTCTCGCCCATTATACCCGGTCTGGACGCGCCGCACGCGCACTTTGGCCCACCGGAAGTCCCTCGACGGGAGTACGATTTGGCGATCTCAACACCTCAACTCAAGTACGTTTGGAACGTGCTATTCACTGGATTGGTCTTGGCGTAGAGATATCGTTTGTGGAGTTTCACGAGCATATTGGGTATTTACGCGGACATATTGGCTTGTTTTAAATTTTGGCTGGAAACTAGACCGGTTTTGGTCTTATTTCGTATTGGTCAGGGGCTAGACCGGAACGGTCGGTCTACCCTCTATTATTTCGTATTGGTCAGGTCTTGATCGTTTGGACGATCGACATATTAGAAGTTATCTCTTGGAAGTGTTTTTGGTCTGTTTGTTTCTGGGGTGAAGAGTTCCGCCCCAGAGATACCTACCCAGATCGGTCTTCTATATTCAAGACCGCTTCGATCCAATATGCGATCCCGATCCACCGAGCGTGTAACTAGCCCATTCCATCGGGTACACAAGGTGAGATGGCCACTAAACAATCGGACCAAGTGGGTTCTGATGACGACCGGTAGTCTGCTTGCAGCGGACGATCGGACCAGATCTCGAGTGGTGGTCCGCGGAGTACCCCCTCCGAAAGTTGGAAGGCTGGGCGCGATGGTGGTAGTCAGGTTATCGATGCTAATGTTTTCGATTTCAAACTTGACTCCACCACAGTTGCTCCTTCTTCACAGCTTGGAAGCATCGCGGGAATTCCATCCGAAAGCTCTGGCGGTACAGATGCTCGGACGGCGCAATAACCACTACGAACCACACCTACTTCCGTCGGTTTACAATTCATACTCGTTCGCCCAGCAAACACGACTACGAAACAAAGAAATGCACACCAATTAGATAGTACCAAGTTACTTGACTCGCCATTCGTAGCCTACCAGATGGGACATTATCCTGGTTATTCACTTTGTGGATAAGCTGCGTAGTAACTTTCTCGTCTTCATCTGTCAATCCCATTTCTGTGAGGGCGCGGCTATTTCCACACACGCTTTTGCTATTATTGTGGTACCCTAAAAGGAACGACTCGTCGCCCAAGCAAAAGGGTATGGATGTTATTTTCAAAAAAACAGGGGTATGCATGTTATTTCCGCAAAAAGCGAGGGCATGCATGAAATTTTCCCTTAATTAAAACACGTGGCAACAAGGTCAAGGTAGCTTCCTGTCTGTCTTTCCTTCCCAACTGTTAACCCTCTCTCATATGTAATTGTACCTATCTATTTTATAGGTCACACTAACGTTCTCTAAGAAGGTCAGTTTGTAGATGAATGGTGATCTTGGGTGTGCTCTATCTTCGCTACATACGACGTCACATAAATATCTTTCTATTGTGACGACAGATGATTTCCAATGTGGTGACGGCGGTAGATGTGAATGACACCGCGGACAGTGTGCGAAACTTGGTGCATGTCTCGGAAAATGCCACGGACGCTGACCAATCTAGCGCTACAACATTTGATGAAGGACTTTACAGCCGCCAGCTGTACGTGATGGGCCGCGATGCCCAGTTGCGCATGGGAGCATCCAACGTCCTCATCGTTGGGCTCAATGGACTTGGTGTGGAAATTGCCAAAAACGTCGTATTGGCGGGAGTGAAAAGTGTAACTCTGCATGACGAAGCTCCAGCCACGACACTCGATTTAGCCTCGCACTTTTACCTGTCCGAGGAAGATATCGGCAAGCCTCGTGCAACAGTTTCCGAAAAGAAATTGGCTGAGTTAAACCCTTATGTACCTGTTTGCTGTCATAGGGGCGATATCACTGAAGAGTTCTTGCTTGGGTTCCGGGTGCGTGGTGGTTGCGTAAATGTTATTTTTACATTATACTAATAGCGTGAAATGATGTTCGTGTTAAGGTTGTAGTACTAGTCAACGCTCCCCTGAAGGAAGCAATGCGTATTAACGCTTTTTGTCACGCGAACTCCGTTGCATTCATCTCAACCGAGGCACGTGGCGTCTTTGGCTCAGTTTTCTGCGACTTTGGAGAGGAATTCATTGTGTCGGACCGTGATGGTGTGGAGCCTGTGAGCTGCCTGATTTCTTCTATTTCCAATTCTGCACCGGCTTTGGTCACTGTTAGCGACGATACACGCCATGGTTTAGAAACAGGAGATTGTGTATCTTTTCGTGAAGTGACGGGCTATCCATTCCTGAACGATAGTAAGCCGCGAAAGGTGACCGTGACTGGACCATTCACGTTCTTCCTCGACGTTATCGACGATGCTGATAAAAAACGCTTTGAGCAGGGGCAGCCGTCGACCGGTGGTTACGTTACTCAGATTAAGCAGCCTCTAGTAGTCAAATTTAAAGACTTAGCGAATGCACTTGCGGCGCCTGGGGATTTCTTGATTAGTGATTTCGCGAAGCTTGGTCGTTCCGAACTGCTTCACGTCGCATTTCAAGCTTTGGATGCGTTTCAAGAGAAGCACCAAGGAAATTATCCGAAGCCGGGGTGTATGCAAGATGCAGAAGAAGTATTTGTTCTTGCTTCTGAGATTAACAAACAATATGCGAAAAAGAATCAGCTAAGCGTCGAGAACATTGACAGTCCTGATTCGAAAAAGATAATTCATGCGCTTGCCTTTAGCGCTACAGGTGTGATTTCACCCATGGCAGCTTTTCTTGGAGGTATCGTCGCCCAGGAAGCCCTTAAAGCTTGCAGCGGCAAATTTACTCCAATTCAGCAGTTTTTTTATTTCGACGCGGTGGAGTGCCTTCCTGACACTGTCTATGCCGGAAATCCTGACGACTTCACGCTTACTGGATCTCGGTATGACGGTCAGATTGTCGTGTTTGGGCGGAAGCTGCAGGAAAAAATTTCGAGATTGAACACGTTTCTTGTTGGTGCGGGCGCTATTGGATGCGAAATGCTGAAGAATTGGGCAATGATGGGTGTTGCATCCAACAAGGATGGCGTCATTCATGTAACAGACATGGACACAATTGAAATGTCAAATTTGAATCGGCAGTTTCTGTTTCGCGCAAAGGATGTACAGCAGCCAAAGTCGTTGGTTGCTGCTCGAGCTATTAAACAGATAAACCCAGATGTTAACGTGCGAGCTTACGTGTCTCGCGTCGGTGCTGAAACTGAAGATCAATTTAATGACGACTTTTTTGAGTCGCTCTCTGGCGTTTGCACGGCATTGGACAATTTAGAAGCACGTTTGTATATGGATCAACGCTGCTTGTTCTATGGACTTCCAATGTTCGAGTCTGGTACGTTGGGAACGAAGGGAAACACGCAAGTTGTCGTTCCTCACAAGACCGAAAACTACGGCGCTTCTCGTGATCCTCCAGAAAAGAGTATCCCGATTTGCACACTTAAAAACTTTCCAAATGCGATTGAGCATACACTCCAGTGGGCGCGCGATTGGTTCGAGGGTGAGTTTTTTCAGGCGCCGTTAGATGTTAATCATTACTTGGAAGAGCCGATATTCCTGAAGGATCTTAATGAGCAGCAAAATACTAAGGTTGAAATACTTGAGCGTCTGAAAAGCTCGCTAGTGGATGATCGTCCCATTTCGTTCGAGGACTGCATTCAATGGGCCCGTCATAAGTTTGAAGATCTCTTCAGCAGCCGTGTTAAACAATTGCTGTACAACTTCCCTCTGGATCAGGTAAGGTTCTCACTCTTTAGTCTTTGAGCGTTGACTTTACTAAGCTAAGCAAACGCCCCTTTTGTATCCAGCTGACATCGTCGGGAACTCCGTTTTGGTCTGGGCCAAAGCGGGCCCCAACGCCTATCTTGTTTGACTCAAAGGACCCTCTACATATGGACTTTATCGTTTCAGTTGCTAACAGTCGAGCGGTGAATTATGGCATTAAGGGACACAGGAATCGAGCCGCATTCGAACAGATCCTCGCCGGTATTCAGGTTCCAGAATTTACGCCGAAGAGTGGTGTGAAGATTGCTGCTTCTGATGCAGAACTTAAGGACGACAATGCTACTACGAGGCTGGAAAGCATTGATGATCAGTGTGACTCGATCTTAAAGGAGCTGCCAAAACCGTCGACTTTATCAGGCTACCGCATGCAGCCCATTGAATTTGTCAAGGACGATGATTCCCACATGGAAGTTATCGTGTCTGCTTCCAATTTGCGCGCCCGGTCTTATCAAATTCCGGAGGAAGACATGCATAAATCGCGTTTCATTGCTGGCAAGATCATTCCAGCCATCGCCACGACGACGGCGCTGGTGACAGGGCTGGTGTGCTTTGAATTTCTGAAGGTTTTTCAGGACAAGCCACTGGATTACTACAAAAATGGCTACGTCAACCTTGCTTTACCATTATTCACCTTTGCTGAGCCGATTGAGCCGAAGGCAACCAAGACAATGCTAAAGGGCAAGGAGTTCAAGTGGACGGCTTGGGACCGTCTCGAGGTGGACCAAGGCGATATGGCGCTTAAGCAGTTCCTGACATATTTCGAAAACGAGTACGATGCTGAAGTCACGATGCTATCGTACGGTGTTACGATCCTATACGCGATGTACTCGCAGAAATCGCGATCCAAAGAGCGAATGGCAATGAAGATTTCGGATCTTGTTCGCACTGTTACCAAGAAATGTATCGATCCGAAGTTGAAGTACCTCATCCTTGAAGTTTGTGCCATGAACGTGGATGGAGAGGATGTGGAGCTCCCTTATTTGCGCTATCACTACAAGCGGCATTGAGTATACATATCAACGGCCTGCGGACATGAATGCGAATCGGTGCAAGTATCGACTACTTTAATCGAATTGGCTTTTAGCTAAAATCGTTGCCCAAAAGAAATACATTCAAAAACATTTCATATCGGGATAGCATCCCACTTGGTGATAGCATTTCTTGTTTTTGAAGTTGAATCAAACACGATAAGCGATTATAAAAGGGAATTGATCGGGCCACACACACCCTTCCCTTTTATGTCCAAATGCGTAAAATATGGGTAAGTTTTGGGCTTCCAAAATGAACCATTAAATTATGCTAGCTTTATTAAGTTGACATCCGCAACCAAAATAAATAAAGGGTCGCCCTACCCGCACCCCCCTCGCACCCCCCTCGCACCCCCCACGTGACTTTCGACCAATAGAGATGAATATTGCTACTACTAATAAAGAGAGGGTATGTATCGTGCAGCGGTAAAAAAGGTATCCTGCAGCGGTAACCATCTCTTAATAATTTAGGGAATTGATCGGGCCACACCCCCCAAGTTGATCGGGCCACACACCCCTCCCTTTTATGTCCAAATGCGTGAAATATTGGTAATCGGGCTTCCAAAATGAACCTTTAAATCAGAGATAGTATCGTGCAGCGGTAAAAAAGGTATCCTGCAGCCACCTAAAGTTAACGAAGATGAGCAAAGTACTACTTGTCTTCTGAGATCTTCTTATCCTACTTCTAGTCCTATTCTGAATAAGCTACCTTTCCGCCACCTGAACCGTGCTATCCAGCTCACACAGCTAAAGATCCGCCCCATAATCCAGTGCGTGACGTTCCACGAACATCGATAGGTGCGGTTAGCAGCGTGCGCAAGCTTACGGTAGATAGCATCGCACTGCTGGAGCTGCTTGAGCCAAACTCTGTTGAGCTGGCGGCTAAACGGTCCGTGCGGCTTCGCGTGCAACAGCTGCTAAAGCAGCAGTGGCCTACGTGTCGTATTCTTCCGTTTGGCTCGTTCGAAGGGTATGCAAGCTCAATGCATAAAAGAAGCCAAAACGAAGGAATATTTGTTTATATGCTTTTCTAGGAGCGGTCTAGGCTTTGGTGGATGTGATATCGACCTCGGTATCTACCTTGAGTGTAGCAGGTGCGTATACGAACGGTGCGACTAGCGCACAGAGGAAGACTTTCCTAAAGCGGCGATGTGCCGCTACTTAACCGATACTCTGTTGGAGTCAAGTTCGAAATCGAACACGGAAGTGTCGAGAACCTGACCACCATCGTGCCCGGCCTTCCAACTTACGGGGGGGGGGGGTACCCCGCGAACCTTCGCTTTCGATCCGTTCGGATCGTCCGCTGCTGGCAGACGACCGATCATCAACACAGGACGCCTGGTCCGATTTGTTCTGCATCTCACCTTGTGTACCCGATGGATTGGGCTGGTAACACACTCGGCGGATCGGCGCTAGGAATTGACTTGTGGTCTAAATGTGGTAGACCGTGCTGGGTAATGTACCCTGGGTGGAACTCTTCACCCTGGGTACGGGTAGACCAGTTATACTTGAATTGAGTATACTCCAGAGGGCAGATCGCTGATCCGATCATAAAGCCCGACCAATATGGGAGATAAACTCCAGTAATCCAAAAGGGTCCAATATTCCAATAGGGAGATTCAAATCAGAACGTGACACACTTTACGAACGATATCTCCACGAAATAATCCAATAGACGTAATAGCACGTTCCAAACGTGTGCAACTTAAACTTGAGAGGTCGAACAAAGTGCACTCCCGTCGAGGGACTTCCGGCGGGCCAAATGCGTCTATGACGCGTCCCGTCCGGGTATAATGATCTGGAGGGGATTACTCGATCCTCCGCTCCCAAAACATTCTGCGGCGTGCAGAGGCGACTGACGTGAAAGGCGAAACGACCCCGGTTGAGTTAGAGGTCCAACGGTTTCTTAGACGAAGCTAAAGCCAAAACCTTTACGAAGCAAAACTCAAACTTGGCAAAACCCAAACTTAAAAACTACCTACCCCCTATAGTCCCCAATATGAACCAAAGATGAAAATATGTAGTACACGCAAACTCATGTGACTTACCCAAATCCGTGTTCTTGACACTCCTTGCACATGACCGGCTTAAAATCCTCCTGGATTGCCACCAATCCGATCGCTGATAAGCCGATCGGTCTTCTGCTGACCAGAAACGACCAAAATTCTTGGGTCCGCTTCACCACAGCCGCCCCTGAGTCGTGTCGCAGCCGCTCAACGGTAGCGACCCGACCTCATCATATCTATATCTTCATAGAAGCGGACTTCGCCAATGGACAGGTCTCCGAGTCCACCTTCACCAGATACTTGCCTTGCACACCCGATCTCCTTGTGACCTTTCTTGACCTTCTTTGCTGCAGGTGCCCTGCGTTTCTCATCGCCCCATCTTATTTCGCCGACCAGATCGGCCCGATCTGACAGCCCACTCAGCACTCCACTCAGCACTCCCGGGTCCGATACACCGGACCGGCATCAGATCGAGGCCGATCGGCTCCGGAAGACGGTCCGTGATCTCCAGTCCCAGTTAGACATCAAGAATTCTTCACCCCTGCAACTTCGGAAGGAGGTGGATATGTAGATCCACATGTCCACGAAGTTGCAGGAGGTGACTGCTGAAAACGCACATCTCCGGGCCCAGATCGTCCAACAAGCAACGCGAGGTAGGTCGTTCGGTCTGTTTCCATCTTGGGTCTGGTCTGACCTTCCTTTTCATGTCCGCCGATATCGCCAAAACATTCGACGCCTTATTCACGGCTGATCGGCAGTCTCATGATCATCGCGATCATCTCCGACCGATCTTGGACGGGCTGATCGTCGCACGACATGATATATCCCGCTTGGAGGCCTACCGATATCATCTCCTGGAACGGCTCGCGGTGGTCGACCGACAGATGTTAGAGGACCAGTCCGATCGGACCTTACTCCGCACCCAACATGGTGACCTGGAGAGGCAGATCAGCAAGTTAAAGGTCGTGGTCCGGGAGCAAATCGGAAGGGTCGAGTCCTTCTATGACCGATCGGACGCTTGGACCCAGGAATCAAATCGTCGCTGGGCGGCCGTAATAGATGCTACCAGCAGTTGACTGACTTGTTTCACCGGCGTCCGGCTGCCCGCTCTAATGCTGACCGGTCTGCATCGGCCGTTGTGGTCGGTACCGGACCCGACGCCACTCATTGGCCAAAAGTGACCAACCCGAAATTTTGAAAACTTCCAAGTCCTAAAAACGTAAGGACGCGCCGAAGAGCTCAAGGGCGCGGGGCATAGCGCGCGACTCCGAACTCGAGGAGAAGCGAGCGGTGCCCCAGAATAAAGCCAAGACGCTGGCGCATCTCCCAAGCCCCAAATCGGTTGCAGATGACGCGTCTATCGCCACCAAATCTCTTGCGCCCTCGCGCCCCCGTGCCGCGCACACCAAGTGCATAGAGGTCTCCTCCGGAGAGGACTCGGGGGGCGGAGCGAGTGATTCCGAATTCTTGATGACTGCGTTATCCAAGTCCCGGTCAGATCGACGCCGAGGTTCCGTTCCTGCGAATACTGCATCGGGGGCTAATAAGCCGATCAGATCCCAGGGTGATGGTGCTGCACCAACGTGCGGGTCGACCGGATCGGTACCTTCGTTCCATCCCGGCACATCTGGGCTGCACAAGCACGCCCGATTAGAAGGGTTGTTGGATGGAGGTCGGCCTCTCCCATCGCTGACTTCGGATGCCACTTCGCCATGGTTATCGTGGCAGATCGGTAGCTTGTACCAGTGTGACCTGACCAAGCAGATATTAGCCCGATCTCTGTCGAGCCCGGACTCCTGGCTTTTTCCTCCAGTCCTGACGCTTCTGCATGGAGGGCGGACCTGGTCACAGCATCACAAATCGCCCGTCTGTACGAAGATGAGCCATGGAAGGTATTCGTCCGCCCCAAACCGGGGTCCATGTTCGCGTCGACTGCGTGGATCGACTCTTTCCTAGGTCGAGTGAAGCCTTTCAAACGAAACATACAGCCAAGCGATATGGGAGTCTACGCACTATCTAGTGCTTCCTGGTCGAGTGCAACATGATCCAAGCCTGATCTTGTTCCAGAGAAACCGAAAGAGGCGCCGGAGTCGGGCAGGCGAGGCCTGGTAGACCCTATGCCAATTTGTTCTGGGAGGGATGCTGGCCCGCGAATGCGACATCGATATCTTCTTGTATCCTTTGGTTATCCATATGGCCAAGCGTTGGGTTGAGAAAGCCGGGGTGCTAGATGACGACGGCGCCTGGTATCCCGGTCTTCATTGTGACGAGCCGGTCACCGACCTCAAGGACGCTTTGGCCCAGATCGATCGGAAGGAGCCCTGGCGCAATCAGTACCAGAACCAGATCGAATACCATCCGGCACTGACTATCGGCCGTCTGTGGGGAGATAATGATCCTTGATGCAGCAGTTAGCTGACCAGATAATTCGTAATACTTGTCATCATTCTTTTCACATTCCTGATCATCCAATCACTTGACCAAATTCCATCACTTTCTCCGAACTTGTACCAACACGTTATCATATACAGTTTCCATCCACATCGCGAAGATCATCACCACGTTCATCATTCCACTACTCCAGTTCGTCACGGTTCATCACAGTTCATCACAAATTCACAAAATTCTGACCTCACACATATTCACACCGATCGATATACTGATCGGCGCTACTGTGTGTCTTGATCTTCGTGGGTCTGCATCACTGCGAAGAAGTTCCGACTGACTCGTTCTCGCTCGAACTCTCGTAGCAGTGCTCCACAATTTAGGTCGAGTTCGTCGATCCAAGTTTCGTCATCATGATCCTTCCAGAGGACCAGATATTCTCGGTGGGTGCGGCCGAAACGGGTCTTCTTGACGGATCGGACATCCAGCACCTTTTCCACCTCAATTCGTCCTCTTCCAATGGCCTTTCCCAAATGTCTTCCGGCAGCAGAGCCTCATCGAAATCGAATCACTCCGCTTCGTCCACCAGACAGGGCATTTTGGGCCGATCGGGGAACTCTCTGACCAGCTTCAGCTTGGACACGTGCACGATCGGAAAAACTTTATAATCCGTGCCGATCGTGATCAGACGGGAAGCATGCTCACCGATCAGCTCTGCTACACGGAAAGGACCGTGCCACATGTGAGCTAACTTCTTCGCATAGCCTTCCTTGACCCGATCGAGGTATAACCAGACCCTCGCCCCTGGTTCAATACCATGAGGTCGGACCTGATCGTTATTTCGGTCTGCTCGATCTTGTGTGGCCTGACGCAACTTTTCGTTGACGACTTCTTTCGCGTACTGATAGTGCTTCTGGATCTGCATACGCCAACGACGGGCATCGCGGTCGCGGGTCCGAATGCAGCCGATCGGTATCGCCGCTTCAAGTGTCGATCGAGTGTCCCATCCATATGCCAGATAAAAAGGCGTTTCTCCTCGGACCCGATCGGTTGAAGAGTTGAGTGCGAATACCAGTCTCTCTGCATACTCGTCCCAGTCACGTTGGTCCGGATCGGCCACATACATCTTGATCGCCCTCGTGATTGTCTGCACCATGCGTTCAGCCGATCCCTTCGCTTGCGGGCGATATGCCATCGTCGCGCTCTGCTTCTGGACCAGCATGTTATTGAACTATCGGAACACCTCGGCCATAAAACCGGGTTCCCGATCGTGTCTGATAGCTTCACTGGCACCAAACCTTCTGAACATGCATTCCTCGTAACTCTGGGCGATCTGCTCCGCAGATCGGGATGCACTAGCCTTTGTGATCACCAGACTAGTGGACAGGTCGACCCAGATCAGCAGCTCAGTATTGCCGCGCGTCGATCTGGGCTGCGACGGTATGTGGTCCATTGCTATCACCTGGAAAGGGTAAGTAGCCTCGATATTCCCGGGCAATCGCCCCTTGATTATCGGTCTGCCCTTTCCGGTCTCGCAATCGGTGCAACAGCCCACATATGTCTGTACGCTCCGAAAAAGTCCTCTCCAGTGAAAGTGGGCCCTGATCTTGGGATATGTCCTGCCTACGCCCTGTGTCCCCCTTCTAGACTCACATGGTAGTGATGAAGGACATCTGGCTGTAGCAACTCAGGGATTACCAGTTTCGCCAGTCGGTCTCGATCGGCACTGTCTTGGTCAACATCCCGGCAGTAATATAGCAATCCGTTGTCATCCACCTCGTAGCTGTCCGCGATATTGGCACACTCTTTTGCTTGATCATTCGTCAACTTGGCCAATTCACCGCGCAGGTATGCTTTCAGGTTGACGATCCACTCTTCTTCGTCCTGCACCTTGAGGATCCTTTCCGCCCTTAGCTGTTGCACAACGCGCTCACTCAGCCTTTCCTTCGGGAACGATCGGCGAGTCTTCTGAGTCCGCGATCCAGTAGCAGCCGTCACATGCACCTGGTCAGGTCTGTCATCGGGCTTGATCACCTCCGGGAGCCTGTTTATGTCCATAAGTTCAAGTAGAACGGCCTCCTCGGTGATCGTCACCCCGATCTGGTCCCGCATGGCTTGGGTCGCGAGGTGGTCGGCGCTTCTGTTCCAATCCCGTTTCACTTGCAATAGCTCGTGGTTGGGATAGTCTTCCAGCGCCTTCATCACCCGATCGTTTAACAACTTCAGCCGTGGTGCCTTACAGTCGATCTCCCCGGTGATCTGCCTTATCACTAAGTTGGAGTCACCACATACGATGATCCGACCTTTCTTCTGTGATGCCAGAAGATCGAGACATAGAAGGGGCCCCCGATATTCTGTCTCGTTGACCGTTATGTCCTGAGTGAGATCGGCGGTGGCTGCTACTATAGACCATTGTGGTAACTTCCACAATATGGCACTAGAGGAGCCGACCTTCTTCTTCATGCTAGCCGATCCGTCGAAACTCAAGACCAGGAGTTCCTCATCCCGATCGACGATCGGTGACGGCCGTGAGATTGATTGTCGGGGTTGCTTCCTTGGGGCAATCGCCATCAGAGCTTCATACACTTCAGACCGAGGGGTGATACTGGCAGACAACCGTGCCCAATATCTCTTCCTCTCCCTTGGTGCACTTGACGACCTCGAGGGACCACTGTGACAGGATCGCTGAACATCTGCCAAGCCGACCGTCCATCCCATTGGCTAATAACAGCCAGGCCAATGTTGACTTTCTTGATAGGACCTTTATGGGTCGGCCGACCAGCAGGTTATAGCACACATCCAAAATCCGTAGTAAAGACAGAACTTCTTTTTCGACGATCCCATAGTTGACTTCGTTCGGCTTCAACGTCCGGCTCGTAAAAGTGACCGGGTGGTACACTCCATCATGCTCTTGCACTAGAGTGGCAGAAATGGCCCACTTACTAGCATACAGAATGACGATCGGCATTTTTTTCCGGATCGAAGTGCCTGAGAATCGGTGCCGTAGCCATCTTGGCCTTCAGAATACCGAAAGCAACCTGTTCACGCTTGATGTGGTCATATGCCTCCACCGGCGAAAAAACTGCAGGCAGATCGGAGTCGCAGCCCTCTCGTAAAGTTGCCCGATCTCCTTTGCGCAACATATGATAGTCGACTTCCCGGAGCTCGTACAGAACGGCCGCGTAGACCACGAAGTCTTCAATTAAGCGGCTGTAGTAATTCAGGCTCCCTGGGAAGGACTGCATTGCCTTCAGAGATCTGGGAAACGGGAGGTTGCTCAGTGATTCCAGATCCTTAGGATTATTCTCCAGCCCACTGATTGACACCATATGACCCAGATAGGCGACCTCGGACATGCCCCAAAAACTCTTCACAGCACTGATCGACAGGTTCCAGCGATCACACGTCTCCAACAACCGTTCAACCTTCTCGAACAGATCGCTCCATGACGAAGCAGGGATCAGTATGTCGTAGATGTACGATCGCCTACCCAAAACGAACGGTATCCTTTCTCGATCGGGTTCACCCTCTGTAAATACATCATGGTTTTCGGTGGGGTCCCGATCGGTACTGATCTTGAAATGTCCATACAGTGCGTTGTCGATCAGCCTCTGGTAGATCTGGGGCGCGTTCTTCAAACCGAACGGCATACGGTTCCACTCGAACAGACCGAAAGGCGTAACAAATGCGGAAATCTCGCGAGCCCGATCGGTCATCGAAACCACCCAAAATCCACTTGCCATATCCAGCGATCAATACCATAGGGTCTTGTCCAGATCTTCCAGCAGATCTCTGATCAGCGGCATCGGGTACACCATAAGCTTGGTCAGCCGATTTACCAACCGATAGTCGATGCACAACCTGATGTCGACGCCTTTCTTCTTGATTTCAATCACGATCGTCAAGGCCTAAGACAAGGTCGACGGCTTGATAATATTGGTAGCCAACAGTCCTTTAATCAGATCTGACAATTTCTCACGGCACTGTGGCGCCACGCGTCAGCATCGCTGGGTGATCGGCTTGGCATCACCAACATCTATGTCACAGATTGCTCCGCGAGCATCAGGGGGTAAGGCATTGCCTTTCCCGATCAGCAGATGCTTCTTCTTCCAGATGATCTTCTTAAGCTGATCGATCTGGTCGGGACTGTTGACATCCCGATCACCCACTTGTAGATCGTCCGAGGTGACTTCGGGCGGATCGGCAGACACTTCAGGGAGGACTGCCATATGGCTCCCCATCTCTTGAATGTACTGATCCCCGCCCTCCTGTATGCAAACTTGATCGTCTTCTGGGGTAATATCATCCAAACCGTCCTGGTCGGTTGTACACTGCTGTTCCCGATCGGCGGGCTGCTCCTCGACGACGTCGATCTGCTTAGGCGCGCCATCGTGGTCCGCCCCAGAAATCTCATGTTCCCTTTTTCCCGTTTCTGTTTCCGGCTCCTCTGTCGCCTGTTCTTGTGGAACCACCATGTTGACGAACCTTGGCTCATCTGCTTGATGGTCCACCGTGTCCGGCGCTGCGGTGCCTTTCTTCGAACCAAAATCTTCTTCGGGGTTGCATAGCTGGGTCGTTCCACCATAAGTGAGGTATCTTCTTCCACCGGTCCATCATCGCTGACCAGATCGGTGGTCGCTTGGTATGACAAGTTCTGCCACTCGACATACCGTCTCGATCCGATCGAGACGAACCCCGCCTTTCTTGGCACCTTCCCTTCCGCTAGCCACATGCCAACAATAGTATTGTTGTCGGGCGTAAGCGGCTTGTCACCGATATTAGTGAGTCTAACGTAATCAAAGCGGCCGGCGCTCTTCACAAAGGTCGGCACCCACCGGTCGCCCCTCGTCACCCATAACTTCCTTGATCGAAAACCTTTATCGACCGGGGTATCAACGGATTGGCCGACTGGAAAGGTGACATCTTGATCCCACCTGACCAGATCGGTGTGCGATCCGTATAGGGGCCGACGACCGGCTAACTGGATCTGGCCCTCATCCGGGAGTGTAAGCACTCCATGAGACAAATCCAGGCGAATACCCGCCGGCACCATAAAATCCATGCCTAACAGGGCATCCTGACCGGCCAGCTTGCCGACCCAAGCGCTGAAGAAGTAGACCAACGAGCCCAATAGGGTGATCTTCACGCGCGTCCTTGCTTCGTTCATGTAAGAATTTTCCCCAATTCCAACGCATTCTTGTATCTGGGTATCGTCTATACGACATCCGACTTTACGAGCAAAGGTGGAATCTATAATCGAGACTTCGGCCCCAGAGTCGAACAACATCGTCGCCTTCTGGTTGTTAATCTTACCACAGGCTTTCGCCCGCTTAAACCATTTTTCGGGCGCATGATACTTCCATTATCCGCGAGACTCCCTAGGCAGCAGATCCAGCTGCATGACCACCTTCGATCGGGAATATTCATCGGTCGTAAGATTGTAGACCTGATGGCCCCGATCGACGCAATTGAGAACAGAACATGTATTGTCGGTTTTATTATCCTTGCCGACATATGCATAGATGCCAAACGTAGACCTCTCGGCTCGATCCATATTCCAACCTGGCGAGCGTTTTAGTTTAACATCTTTTCCACATCCGGTGGAAGCATCCCCGCGTGATTATTCGGCACATACCATTTGCGCATCAGATTGAAAAATTCTTCCATCTTGCACTGGCCGGCCTCGTGGATCTCTCCACATGACTTGCACACGAAGAGGCAGTGATCGGTGGGGTGGCCGCGTCTTTCGCACTTCTTGCATGTTAACTTCTTCCAGCAGTCCCCACCGTCATGATTGCTCGACCCGCAGTGAGAACACTTCTTGCGAGGTCGGTCCGGGTCGGACTTGTTCCCGCTCCTGCCCTTCCGATCTGCCTGGTTATGCGCCGATATGGTTCTTGGGGCAGGTTCCATAATGAAAATGTGGCGACACTGGTCTTCATCCGACTCCCGACTTGTAACGGGGTTACATTCGTGTTACACTGAGTGTTGGTGTACATGAGTACACCACGGTTGAGGTCAGTATTGGCCGGGTTGAAAGGTTTCGAACCTTTGGTTATTTTAACCAATCAGGGCAGGGGACCTAGGTGTGGAGGTGTGTCAGCCATCCACGTGTCAGTACACAGGTGTGTACACTAAATTTTAGCTAGGTACGAATTAAGAATATTCTACTTAGTATTACATATAGTTTATATTAGTTCAAATTAATTTAGGCCAATTAAATATTAAATATATTCAGTTTACACTTCACTCTATTTAGCGGACGCGCGACCTCGACCGGTCGCGCGCGCAGTGAGTGTCGTAGGTAAGAGGGAGTCCTCCCTCTACTTACATCCCGTAAAGGGAATACAGCTGTTAAGGCTAAATCGTAAACTAACCCGGGAATCTTGGCCCCGAGTAGTAGAGCTCTCCTACTAAGCCCTTTACAAGGGCGTATCGGCTAAGTAGCGGTAGCTACCGCTTTAAGGAAGAGTCTTCCTCTGTGCGCTAGCCGCACCGTGCGTATACGCACCGGCTACATCTGGTAGCACTTGTAGTCAATCCAACACCTGTGTTGGTAGACTAGGCATCCTCTGCAAAGGATGAATCAGGACGATTGGGATAGTTTGACCCTCGTCCAGCAGGAAGCCTTTAAAAGGCTGTTACCCTTAACGGGGGAAGAAGGCATGAAACTCCTAGTGGAGCAGGGCCTTGAGGCCGTAAAGGCAAGGGTAAATGCCCTCATCGCTCATGAGTCGAGCTGCAGTGGAGGTCATTCCACGGGGGTGCACCCTCCATTATCGTTTAAGATAAAGGAGTTCACGGAGAGAAGGGTGACAACCTTTATGTTTGGTTGCGAGAGGTCGAAACGGCCTTCGCCACAGCGAACATGACCGCTGATCACTTGCAAGTGGGACTTGCATTGACCCATATTACGGGCAAAGCCCGTACATGGGCGTTTACGTGTTCGGAGTCAGTCACGGACGTGTTTCCAACATGGAAGGTCCTTAAGCAGAAGCTCATGGACATGTACGCAACGCCTGATCTGGTTTTCCAGAATCAACTGGAGTTCCTGAGGTGCCGTCAAGGCACTAAGGACCTGGAGGTTTATATCCAGGAGCTTAAGACCCTGTTGGAAGGGATGTACGCGAAAGCGTATTCGGACGATGTGTCCATCCCGTCTTCATGGGAGGCCTGAGAGAATGGCCAGCACGTTCGGAATTGTTCCGATGCCTACCCCAATCCCTGGAGGAGGCGTTCAAGATGGCGTTCAACGCCGAGAGGAACTTCCGTTCCTCTAAGGTGGGTCCCGAACTCATGGACCTGAGTCAGGTCGAAGCGGAGGAGAAACCTCCCGCTAAGAGTCACTCTGACTCTTTTTCACAGAGCTTCTAGGCAGAGCTCTTAGCTATGTTGCAGCAGCGTGGGCAGCTGAGATGCTTCCTGTGTGGGAGCATGGATCATCTGAGGAACAGATTTCCGAAAAATCCCCAGCGAGACACTCGCTACAAGGGACCAAGGGTGGGGAAAAAGCCCTTTCCCAAGCCGTCGGGACACGACGGCTCCCAGTAGGTGCGGGGCGCCCTACTGGGGGATCCCTCAGTGCTGTTAAGCCCCAGGGTAGGGGACGACAGCACAAAGCCCCGAGGGAAGCGGCGCTTTCTAGCACCGAGTTGGTGTACCAGCCAGGTTTGCTGGTAGTCCTTGCGGACGTGAAAGGCTTTGATAATCCTTGGAGAGTCTTGATAGACTCTGGAGCGTCTGACAATTATGTCAGACGAGCTTCTGTAGAGAAGAGTCGGCTGTATGCCGAGGCCCTAGAGGCACGTTCTCGTGACGTTGTCACGGTCCGTCTTGCGACGGGCGTACAGGTTTCTGTACCCATGGTCTCGATTGACCTTAAGCTGAAGCTTGCAGACTTCGACAGCTTAGAACGTTGCCTAGTCCTGTATTTGGACTCGCGGTATGACCTCATTCTGGGCCTGAAGTGGTTGGAACGCCACGAGCCGTGGATAGACTGGAAGTCTAAGTCCATTGGCTCAACGCACCCGCGGTCGGGTGAAGCATTGGCGAGTCATGAACCCACCTTTTCTTGATCGCAAAAGTGATTCTGGCGTGAGATGCCAGAAATTGGGATGTCTGAAATGATCATTCCCAATGGCGTTAAGGAAGAGTTCCTTAACGAGGGGGATTCGGCGGTTAATCCCCGCGCCGATATAGGCGAGACTGGTGAGTCGCCAGTGATAGAGGTAGATTCCTCTGAGGGTAAGCGCGAGGCGCTTAGAGAAGAGACCCCAAGTTCGTCTCTTCTACAGGTCGGAATTGATTCCGACCACGCCGTGTCCGGCGAACAAGTTGCGACTCCAGTGGTAGGGGTAGAGACCCCTGTGGTTAAGCGCGAGGCGCTTCCAAGCGAAGAGACCCGAATTTTGTCTCTTTCGCACGTCGGAGATGATTCCGACTACGCCGTTATAGGTGAGACCGGCGAGACACCGGTGGTAGAGGTAGAGACCTCTGTGGATAGGCGCGTGGCGCTTCCAATAGATGGGTCAATTGACTCCCCCCATCTGGGTCTCGGGATGAGTCCCGAGGCCAGTAGTCAGCAGTCCTACAGGATGCTGAATAGTGTGACAGGTGTTGTCACAGAAGGCGTAAGACTGGAACGGTTGCCTGGGGTAGGCGAACTGTTGTCGTTGGAGGAGATGTCCTTCAACGAGTTTGAGACTGCTTTGAAAGCAGATGAAATCGACGAGGTTGTCGTGTTGCGTCCGGAAGAGGAGTTGAACTCTTCATCCACGATGGACGAGTCAGTTTCGGTGCAACCAAACAGGCATTAAATGCCCGAAGCGGCCTCAAGATCCTCGCGGATCCTGAGGACCCTGACCATTCCTTATTAAAGGAATTTGGAGATGTCATTAGTGACAACCCGCCGAGAGGTTACCACCGGATCGGGGAGTCCGACATGAAATTGATTTGGTTCCTGGAACCAAATACTGCGTCACTAGGCAGTGGCCTCTCCCCAAGGAACAATGCGACGTCATCGACGCATTCTTCAAGGGGAAAGAAGAGGAAGGGATGCTACGGGAGAGCGAGTCTCCCCACTCATCTCCCACTTTTTGTGTTCGTAACCGAACGGAAAGTGGAGCATTGTGCATGCGTATAACAAGCTGAATGTGGTGAAGTGTACCACAAATTTGGT
Source organism: Peronosclerospora sorghi (assembly GCA_026184515.1). Classification (NCBI taxonomy): domain Eukaryota; phylum Oomycota; class Peronosporomycetes; order Peronosporales; family Peronosporaceae; genus Peronosclerospora; species Peronosclerospora sorghi. Next base: position 43,144,497 of record CM047580.1, on the reverse strand, counting down.
CACTTTTGGTCAAGGCATTTGGTAGAATTTCGGATTGGTCTAAACAAGGGGGGCTTTTTAGCCTATCATATTCAAGGAGTGTCAAGAACGCAAGTTTTGGTGAGTCACCTGACATTGGGTATTTTACATATTTTCATGTGGGTACATATTGGGACCGTAGAGAGGTAGTATTGGTTTGAGTTGTTAATTTGCCTAAAAGAGAAGAAGTCGTTTGGAATCTTTTGGTTTTGCCTTCGGGCTAACACCTCAACAGGAGGTCGTTTAAACCTTTGCTATGTGCATCAGTCGCCTCCGCCCGCCGCGGAGTGTTTGGGAGCAGAGGGTCGAGTAATCCCCTCTGGCTCATTATACCCGGGCTGGACGCGCCACATGCGCATTTGGCCAGCCGGAAGTCCCTCGACGGGAGCACGCATTGGTCGACTTCCTCAAGTTTAAGTCAAGTACGTTTGGAACGTGATATTCACTGGATTGGTCTTTACGTGGAGATATCGTTTGTGGAGTCTCACGGGCATATTGGGTCTTCACGTGAACATATTGGCTCATTGTAACATTGGTTGGCGTTTAGACCGGTTTTGGTCTTCTCTCATATTGGTCAGGGGCTATACCGGTTGATTAGTCTACCCTCTATTATTTCGTATTGATCAGGTCTAGATCGTTTGGACGATCGACCTATTGGAATTTATCTTTTGGAAGTGTTTCTGGTCTGTACGTACCTGGGGTGAAGAGTTCCGCCCTAGGTACACCTAGCCAGCACGGTCTCCGATATTCAAGACAGAATCAGATCAATCTGCGATCCCGATCCACCGAGTGTGTAACTAGCCCATTCCATCGGGTACACAAGGTGAGATGAACTTAAGTGAATCGGACAAAGTGTCTTCGGATGATGACCGGTCGTCTGCCAGCAGCGGACGATCGGACCAGAATTCGAGTGGAGGTCCGCGGGGTACCCCCCCCCCGTAAGTTGGAAGGCTGGGCACGATGGTGGTGGTCAGGTTGTCGATACAAATGTATTCGATTTCGAACTTGACTCCAACACAATGGTGCGCGTGCCCGGATCACTTGGTGATCGTGGATATCACCGCGAGGTGTCATCAAAGATTGAATCTGAAGATTTGAATTTGGAATCGTTCTGGAGAAGGAGTAAGGAAAGGCTATCACCTTACTTCTTCGTTCTCGATAAAGATGGCGATGTCCGGTCTGGCCTGGTGGAGGACCAGATCGGGATTAATAATTTTTTTCCTCCCCAAAAGGCTCCCACCGGAGCCGATCGGGACTATAGCAAGTCCTGCTATAGTCCCGGAAAGGATCAGGACATTTGTCCTGATCCTATGTATGTACATAAAAAAGTTGATGGAAAATCAAAGACGAAAAATACTTGGAGGCTGATCAGAACGATCAGACCAACCTCCCCAAGGTCCCCAAGGTCCCCAAGATTCCCAAGAAAGGGTTGGGAATGCCGGCCGACGAAGACGACCTCGAAGAAAAGTCGCAGGTCGGAGATGGAGGCATCACTGAAGAAGACCTAAACAAGATGTATTACATTTTTGAGCTGAAACGATTTGTTTGCTTTTACGTGGTCTTTCGGGTGTTGAACCTCCAGATCCCCGACCATCTTCTCGGTCCCACTACCGAGCCGATCTAGAGTGATCGCCCATTACTGTTGGTGAAGAACTTGGTTGCGATGTTGGCGGAGGTTGGCATTAAAATGTAGAACCCCGCCGATGTCCAAAAACTATTTGAATTTGAGACTTGGAGGATGAAATCGTCGATGTCGACCTTCCACGACCATTTGGTCCCACTGGTGGGGGCGGTTCGCCGCCCAACTCCCACCGAATCAGTGAAGGTCGCTGAAGTCTACACAGAGCTTGTCGACATTGGTTCTGATGACGAATCGGTTTATCAGTCTCCACCGGCCTCTAACAGCTCATCAGAGTTGGAGACCGGTGTCGAGCGGATGACCATGGAGAAAGACCATGCCCACCCTGAACAAAAACGGGACGTGCGGCAGCAATGGGATGCTTGCCAGTCGGGGCTCCAGCAGCCCCCACAGGCCTCATTTCCGCAAAAAGGGGGGTATCAACACGTTGCCCATGACTCCTGCTAACGTCCAAGTCATGTTTGAGACGATGATGGAACGTTTCATGGAAGAACGGGTTAGACCACCTATGTGCCCACATGTCCAAGACCGGTCTACCCGTCAAAGGCTCAATTTTTGCCGGGATGTGGATATGGAATCGGTAACATCTATGGATAAGCCTACTCGAAGTGATAAACAAGTTGGCAAAGGGAAGCGCAAGCCGCAACCGGCCAGACCGCGTAGACCAAGCAAGACAAGTGACTGTGATATGGAGTCGGTCGGCGGTCTTGACGACCACTGTGGGTCAGACGGTACGGGCGCTGGCAAGCCACGAAAGGCTAAACTAGCCTCCACTACTGCCTACGACTTTGTATCTGCTGCGATTCCGCGCATCCGTATGGCCGCGACGACCGACCTCAAGGACTTCACTGGCAAGGATGCTGATGAAGACCAGGACCGGTCTTGGTTCGGTCGGGTCAAGTCTGCGTTCCTGCGAGACCAGACCCCAAAAAGCGAACGTTGTTTAATCTTCCGGGATTTGTTAAAAGGAACAGCTGCGAACTGGATTCAACAGTTGGGTCGGGGCGTCCGGTCTGACTGGGACCTGTATGTGCGGAGTTTGAAGGTCAATATTGTAACTCCGGATTTTCAAGCGCCCGTAAGTACCACCATATGCAGAAGCGGTCCGACGAAACACCGATCTAGTATTTGCATCGGTTGAACGTGGCTGCACTTCGCGCCGGCATAACAATCAAAGAGAATAACCCGCCGAACGGTGCCGCCTTAGAACATGTGGGTCACTATATTAGAACCCTTGACGATCAAGAACTGGCGGAACAGCTTACTCTACTGCGTCTTATGGATGCGGGCGAAGTCGAACAGACTCTTCGGACGCTACAGCAGTCGCGTAGCATGAGGGCGAAGAGTGCTGGTGGATCAGGTCGCTACCGATCCAAGACACAGACCCAGACCGATCCGGTCAAGAGACCTTGGCCCAGACTGACCCCAGCGGTCAAGGCAATTGTAGCTGATGACAGCACGGGGTCAGAAGGGGAAAGTGGAAGTCCATCCATCCAGGAGTCATCGGATGAAGACCAGTATCGTTACGTCTATGTTGCGGGACCTGCCCCGAAGACCAAGTCGAAGTCCGACCAGGTGGACCGGAAGGGAAGGAACGGAAGCAAGTCCGATCCAGACCGACCTCGTCAGAAGTGCTCCCACTGTGGGTCGAGCAAACATGATGGTCCAAACTGCTGGAAGAAGATGGTGTGCAAGAAGTGCGAGAGACGCGGCCACCCTACGGACCACTGCCTCTTCGTATGCATGTCATGTGGAGAGATCCACGAGGCCGTCCACTGCAAGATTGAAGAATTTTTTAACATGATGCACAAGTGGTACGTGCCGGACAAGCACGCGGGGATGCTGTCGCCGGACGCAGAAAATATGTTAAACTAGAACGCTCGCCAGGTTGGAATCTGGATCGAGCCGGGCGTTCTACGGTTCACATCTATGCATATGTCGGCAAGGAGGATAAGACCGACAATACACGTTCTATTCCAAATTGCGTCGACCGAGACCATCCGGTCTACAGTCTGAAAACCGATGAGTACTCCCGGACTAAGGTGGTTATGCAGTTGGACTTGCTGCCTGGAGAATCCCGCGGATACTGGATGTATCACGCGCCTGATAAATGGTTCAAGCAGGCGAAAGCCTGTGGCAAGATTAATAACCAGAAGGCGACTATGTTGTTCGACTCTGGAGCTGAATTATCGATAATCGACTCCGCCTTTGCTCGTAAGGTCGGATGTCGTATAGACGATACCCAGAGACAAGAATGCGTCGGGATCGGCGAAGACTCTTATACTACCGAAGGAAGAACGCGTGTGAAAATTACTTTGTCGGGATCGCTGGTCTACTTTTTCAGCGCTTGGGTTGACAAGTTGGCTGGTCAGGACGCTTTACTAGGTATGGATTTCATGGTCCCAGCTGGTATTCGCCTAGACCTGTCACATGGAGTACTTACGCTCCCGGATGAGGTCCAGGTCCAGTTGGCTGGTTGAGGACCTCTGTATGGTTCGTATACCGATCTGGTACGGTGGGACCAAGACCTCACTATCCCAGTTGGTCGGTCTGCCGATACCCCGGTTGAGAAATGTTTTCGTTCGAGGAAGTTGTGGTTGACCAGGGGCGATCGGTGGGTCTCGACCTTCGTAAAGAGTGCTGGTAGACGTGATTTTGTCCGTGTTACCAATATCGGTGACAAGCCGCTGACACTGGACAATAACACTATTGTCGGCATGTGGCTAGCAGAAGGGAAGGTACCAAGGAAGATGGGGTTCGTCTCGATTGGGATCGAGGCGGTATTTCGAGTGGCAAAACCTGGCGTACCGATCGACCACCGATCTTATCAGCGATGATGGGTCGGTGGAAGAGGATACCTCACCTTTAGTGGAAAGACCAAGTTATGTAACCCCAAAAAAGATGTTGGTCCGAAGAAAGGCGCCGCAGTCACCAGGAACGGTGGACCATCAAGTAGACGAGCCGAGGCTATTCAACGTGGTGTCAGCACAAGACCAGGCGACAGCGGAGCAAGAAACGGAAGAAGGGGAACATGAAGTTGCTAGGTCGGACCATGACGGTATTCCTAATCAGACCGATATCAGTGAAGGACAGCCCGTTGATCAAGACCAGGGGCGTTCAGCCGGTCCAGATGGTCTAGGTGATATCGCCCCAGACGATGAACAAGTCTGTATACATGAAGGAGGGGAACAGTACATTCAAGAGCTGGAAAGCCAAATGGCAGTCCTCCCTGAAGTGTCTGCCGACTCGCCCGAAGTTACAATGGATGATTTACAAGTGGGTGATCAAGACCTTAACAGTCCAGACCAGATCGAGCAGTTGAAGAATATCATATGGAAGAAAAGACACCTGCTGATCGGAAATGACAACGCCTTACCACCTGCAGCCCGTGGTGCGATTTGTGATATTGATGTTGGAGATGACAAGCCGATTGCCCAGCGATGTCGACGCGTGGCGCCACAGTACCGTGTAAAGCTTTCTGATCTCATTAAAGGACTGTTGGTCACCAAGAATATTAGACCGTCGACCTCGCCATGGGCCTCGCCGATCGTAATTGTTATCAACAAGAACGGCGTTGGCATTAGACTGTGTATCGACTATCGGCTGGTAAATCGGTTGAATAAACTCATTGTGTACCCGATGCCGCTGATTAATGATCTGTTGGAAGACCTCTACAAGACCTTGTGGTATTGTTCGCTAGATATGGCAAGTGGATTTTGGGTGGTCTCGATGACTGATCGAGCCCGTGAGATTTCCGCATTTGTGACGCCGTTTGATCTTTTCGAGTGGAATCGTATGCCTTTCGGTCTGAAGAATGCACCCCAGATCTATCAAAGGCTGATAGACAACGCATTGTACGGAAACTTCAAGATCAAGACCGATCGGGACCCTGTTGAAAATTGTGATGTGTTTAGAGAGGGTGAACCCGTTCGGAAAAGAAGACCGTCCGTTCTAGGAAGGCGGTTGTACATCGACGACATTCTGATACCTGCCTCGTCATGGAACGATCTGTGCTAGAAGGTTGAACGATTGTTGGAGACATGCGACCGCTGGAACATATCTATCAGTGCCGTGAAAGGTTTTTGGGGTATGTCCAAGGTCGCCTATTTAGGCCATATGGTCTCGAACAATGGTCTAGAGGCTAATGCCAAGGACCTGGATTCGCTGAGTAACCTCCCGTTCCCCAGATCGCTGAAGGAAATGCAGTCCTTCCTGGGAAGCTTGAATTATTATAGCCGATTCATTGAAGACTTTGCTATCTACGCGGCTGTGCTGTACGAGCTCCGGGAAGTTGACTATCATATGTTGCGCGAAGAAGACCGGGCAACTTTACAGGAGGGCGGCGACTCTTGTATTGCTGCAGTTTGTCCGCAAGTGGAGGCCGAAGATCATATGAAGCGTCCACAGTTTGCCTTTGGTATGTTGAAGGTTAAGATGGCGACGGCACCGATTATCAAGCATTTCGCTCCCGAAAAAGTGCCGACCATTATCGTACATGCCAGTAAGTGGGCTATCTCGGCCACTTTAGTGCAAGATCACGATGGTGTGTATCATCCAGTCACGTTTACGATCCGGACGCTAAAACCAAATGAAGTGAACTATGGAATTGTCGAGAAAGAAGTGCTGGCGTTGCTACGAATTCTGGATGTGTGTTACAACCTGCTGGTCGGCCGACCTATAAAGGTCCTGTCAAGGCGGTCTACTTTGGCCTGGCTATTATCAGCCAATGGGATGGACGGACGCCTAGGCAGATGGTCGGCGGTCTTGTCGCAGTGGACCCTCGAGTTCGTTAAGTGCACCAGGGGAGAGGAAGAGATATTGGGCACATTAGCTGCCAGTATCACCCCTCGGTCTGAAGTGGACGAGGCATTGATAGCGATTGCCCCGAGGAAGCAACCTCGGCAGTCAGTTTCGAGACCGCCACCGACCGTCGACCATGATGAAGAGCTCTTGGTCTTAAGTTTTGACGGATCGGCAAGCGTGAAGAAAGAGGTCGGCGCCTATAGTGCCATATTGTTGAAGTTGCCACAATGGTCTATAGTTGCAGCCGCTGCCGATTTCACGACGGATATTACTGTTAACGAGGCGGAGTACCGAGGTCTACTTCTATGTCTGGACCTGCTGTCGTCGCAAGAGAAGGGGCGAGTCATCATATGTGGTGACTCCAACCTAGTGATCAGGCAGATCACCGGAGAGATCGACTGCAAGGCTCCACGACTACGGACGCTAAATGATCGAGTAATGAAGGCATTGAAGGACCACCCCAACCACGAGCTATTGCACGTGAAACGGGACTGGAGCAGAAGCGCCGACTACCTCGCGACCAAGGCCATGCAAGACCAGACCGGGTCTACGACCACCGAGAAGGCCGTTCTGGATGAATTGATGAATATAAACAGGCTCCCAGAAGTGATCGGACCCAAGAACGCCCCAGTCCAGGTGCATGTGATGATTACATTCAGGTACTCAACGAACAGCAACGAACATCGAGGAACGACGGATAAATCAGGTTGACTGGTCGACGGAGGACGCTGGAATGAGAAGTTCTGATTGGCGAATATTAGTTAATTGGTAGTTCTTAGGATTTAAGCAATAATAAAGATCTCCTTTTGCGTACGATCTAGTGGATCGTTTAAGGGACGGCACCTTTGCGCCTCCCTCGTTAGTAAATACCTCTACGTCCCGTGCGGGGTCATTTTGTGCATTTTTGACCCACCTGTAGGCGTAGAGTGTGAGAACTGTCGCAACTCTGCCCGCTGTGTCAGCGGTTCTTCTTTTTACAGATTTGGTCTCGGAAA
>CM047580.1:43118019-43137032 GCA_026184515.1 Peronosclerospora sorghi | reverse complement strand
GCCCGCTGTGTCAGCGGTTCTTCTTTTTACAGATTTGGTCTCGGAAACGTGATTGAGCAGTGCTCTCACCTCTTCCCCGTTTGGTTCACATTTGGCCCCTTGAGTTCGGCTGCTGTAAGCGCCCCACGGGAAATCTAGGTGGATTAAGTAAGATTTACCCCCCCCTCGTATGTCTAGGCTAGGAATACAAATATTTGGGTGTTCCTTTAGCTGTTTAAGACTTCAGAGGATCCGCTATCAGGCTGTGAAGACTTCCTCTGCCTGATCAAGTACCCCCCTTGCCGATCAACACCTGATCGACACTCTGTAACTTGCGATCCGCGTTCATCTGCTCGCAACTCTCGCCAACTAGCTGATCAGCGACTATTAGCACCTTATCAAGCCTGATCACAGCAAATCAACGTCTTTTAGCACCTGAAAAAGCCGGATCAAGTCTGCGCACAGCTGATCAACGACTTCTAGCGCCTGATCAAGCCTGATCAAGTTTGATCACAGCTGATCAACGACTTTTAGCGCCTGCTCAAGCCTGATAACTGCTGATCAAACCTGATCACGCCTGATTCAAGCTTGATTGTGCCTGATCAAGCCTGATCGCATCAGTCGCTTCATCACAAGTTAGCTCAATCTTGCAACAAGGAATTGCAGCGTGCCATACCCGCAACCTGGAGAGCAACCCACGCCCAAGCCTTCGGGTACACAAGGTGAGCAGAAACACAAGCAGTCAAGGACAACCGGAGGACCCCCTTCGTTAGTCGGCAGTCCGGGAGCCTTGGTACCGCCTGATCAAGCGTCAAAAACTTTGATCGGCCGCTCCACCACACGAGTGGTTTTTGGGTCGTATCTATGACCGATCGAGCGCGTCAGATTTCGGCGTTTGTCACTCCGTTTGGATTGTTCGAATGGAATAGGATGCCTTTTGGCCTAAAAGAATGCTCCTCAAATCTACCAGCGGTTGATTGATAACGCATTATATGGGTATCTCAAGGTTAAGGACGGTACTGACGAATCGGATGATGTATTTACGGTGGGAGAGCCCGACCAAACACAGGGCCCATCTGTACTGCAGCGGCGATCATATATCGATGATATTTTGATCCCTGCACCTACCTGGACTACCCTGTGTGACAAGGTGCAACGTTTTTTTGAAAAGTGCGATCAATGGAACTTGTCGATCAGCGTGGCTAAATCGTACTGGTGGCGAAGTGAAGTTCCTATTTAGGCATCATGTCTCTAGCCGAGGTTTGGAAACAAATCCAAAAAATTTGGATGATCTGATTGATTTGCCTTTCCCTGGCACCTTACGGGCCATGCAATCGTTTTGGGGAGTTTGAACTACTACCGTCGGTTTATCGAAGATTTCGCGATCTATGCCGCTGTACTCTACGAATTAAGGGAAATGTATTATCATGAGGTAAAGAGCCAATCGTTGAGCAGGGAGAATATGGATCAGGAAGGCGATCGATTAATCAGGGCAAAAGTATCATTCAGCATGCTGAAGGCGAAGATTGTGTCAGCTCCAACCCTGCGCCACTTTGACCAGAACAAAAACGCCAGTGATCGTGGTTTACGACAGCAAGTGGGCGGTATCCGCCGCGCTGGTACAAGAACATGATCAAGTGTATTATCCCGTGGCATTCGCCAGCCGAACGTTGAAGAACGGTGAGCTGAACTACAGCCCCGTCGAAAAGGAAGTTCTGGTGCTTCTACGGGTTTTTTATGTTTACTTCACGATGCTGGTAGGAAAGACGATTACTGTCTTGTCACGTTTATTCACGTTGAAATGGTTACTAACATCCAACGGGCTGGACGGACGACTGGGCAGATGGGCTGCGATCTTATCACAATGGGACCTCGAGATCAAGAAATGCGTACAGGGAGAAGAGGAGGTACTGGGGGCGTTAGCTGCAAGTATCACTCCTCGCACCGAAATCGATGAAGCACTGATTGCGATCGCACCGAAAAAGCAACCGTGGCAGATGATTGAAGTGCCACCGCCTACGGTCGGAAAATGCGAAGAACTCTACGTTATTAGTTTCAATGGATCTGCAAGTGTCAAGCGACGTGTAGGTGCGTTCGGCGCTATCGTATGAAAATTACCGGAGTGAAAGATTATGACCGCGGTAGCCGATCATGCACCTGATATCACGGTGAATGAAGCGGAATACCATGGATTGCTTTTAAGTTTGGATATACTGTCGAGATACCCCAAAGAAAGGATGATCGTGTGTGGAGATTCGAATTTGGTAATCCGGCAAATGCGCGGTGAAATAGAGTGTAAAGCTCCTCTATTGCAAGTGTTGCAACAGCGTGCGTTTAATCTCCTTCGCGAATGGTAGGATCATGATCTAGTGAATGTCAAAAGAGAGTGGAATAAGAGTGCAGATCACATCACCACTAGGTATATGCAGGGTAGAACGAGATTTGAAATCGATGACTAGAAACAGCTGGGGAATTTGGTCGACCTCAACAGGTTGTCGGAAGTGATCACGTGGAATGAAGATCCCACTGCCCCACAGGTGCTAGTGATGACACGATCACGTAACCTCCGTCAGCCGCGACCGTCAACGTGGCCCAATATATCTATAGCCGGGATAAGGGCGGAACGGGTGAAAAAGGCACAGGACGAAGAGAAATGAATTCATGATTTGCGAAGTTATCTGTATGGTGACGTCTCACAATTAAGCGCAGACGAGGTTAAGGACTGCGCGAGAATTGCTGACAACTACGATGTCGACGAACAAGGATTGCTGATCTACTGTGGGAATGTGGCTAAAGGAAAAGCCAACGATGACAAAGACGATCAAAACGATCGACACTCTTCGATTAAGCTGGTCTTACCCGAGACCCTACATGCAGACGTCCACCACCATTATCATGTGAGCTTGGAAGGAGGACACCAAGGCATAGGGCGTACATATCAGCGGATCAGACGATACTTTCATTGGCGTGGTCTATTCCGAAGTGTACAAAGGTTTGTTGGACAATGCGTAGATTGCGAGACGGGGAAGGGCAAACCTATGATCAAGGGCATGTAGCCGGGTAATATCGAGGCTACGTACCCATTCCAAGTGATAGCCATGGATCATATCCCGTCACTACCCCGATCGACGGATGGACATACTGAACTGCTGATTTGGATGGATCTGTTCACTGGTATGGTGATAGGGAAAGCTGGATCGTTTCGCACAACGCAGAAAGTCGCTGAAAATTATGAAGAATGTGTGTTTCGACGATTCGGGGCTAGTGAGGTGATCCGGCATGATCGAGAACCGAGTTTTATGTCAGAAGTATTTCGCGCGTTCAACAAGATCGTGGGACAACGTCAGAGTGCCACTATGGCATACCGTCCACAGGCGAACGGCAAGGCTGAAAGGACGGTGCAGACGATAACACGGGAAATCAAGATGTATGTATGAAATGTCGGTCAGAAAGATTGGAGCTTGTATGCAGAGCGTCTGGTATTGGCGCTGAACTCGACCCCTGATCGCATTCAGGAGAGACACCATTTTATTTGGCGTATGGGTGGGATCCGCGATCGTCGTTGGAATCGACATTACAACTGGGTGGAATTCGGCGTAACGATCGAGATGCTCGCCGGTGGAGATATAAGTTCCAGAAAGACTACAGATACGCCCGCGACCAAGTGAGCACTAGATTGCATCAAGCGATGGCTGAGCGAGCTGAGAAGCACAATGATCAAGTGACACCACACAAGATCGAAACGGGATCAAGGGTCTGGTTATATCTCGATCGGGTGAAAGAAGGGTTCGCGAAGAAACTGGCGCATATGTGGCATGGACCCTTCAGAGTCGATGAGGTGATCGGTAATCATGCGGCGATTGGTCACAGCTGGCACCGACTATCGTATGTTCCCAGTAGTGCACCTGTACAAGTTGAAATTGGTCAAGGAGTTTCAAGATCGCCCTACTACTGTGCTAACAGTCGGGATAGGGGATCGTTTTGACTTCGATGAAGCTTTGTTACCCGAAGGCAGCTGGGAAAGGACGCTAAATCCAGATGAATTTGAAGTTGATCGTATCACCGATGTCCGATCTGGTCGAAAGACCAGGTATGGAAGGACGTTACGCGAACATCAAGTCTACTGGAAGGGTTATGCCGAGTCGTCGTGGGTGGACGAGGCAGATACTGAACTGCGATGATCTGATCAAGGACTTCGAAAGGAAGAGGATCAACAGACATCGGTTTGACGTAATGCAAGTGGACGAAGAGTCCAATTAATGCGTGATCAGCGGACTGATCATGGAATTACGATTGAAAAACCTCCGATTCAAGAAAATGATTGATGAAACTCACAATTGATGAAGAAATGATGAATGACTTGAAGTGGTGCGTTTACGATGGATATTGCGAGACTTGATGATGGAGCAAGGACAGATGAGGCGACGGAATACCAATTTATATTATTCATTGAAACGTAAGGAGGCAACAGTGGAAATGGCATGATCAAGAGTGCTTATTGGTTAAAGAAGAAACGATCAACTGACTAACCATAACCAAAGAACTTTCGACGAATACGAGCAATTTTACGGCCAGGGTGGCTTTCGGGGGGGGGAAACGATATTGAACCCGCGAAGGTTCAAAGGTATCAACCTCCCTCAACACGTCCAGTAAGGTCCGAGGTGGCGGGTCTGAAAGGAACCCGGGGTACCACGCCCCATCGTCGGCCGTGGCATACTTCAAAGGACGGTTGCGAGCACAATGGGTGATCGACGGGTCCAGGAAAATGTCGAGATCACACCTCCCGTCGATCATTCCACGCAGGACAAATTCCACAACCCTCTTCCAGGTCGCTCCGGCACGACTTCTGCGTTGGCGGCGACCGTTGTAGTAGTCCCGGAAGAAGTCATCCGTCTCGCGAAGGCCTTTCGCGATAGGGAGGTAATGTGTCGACTCCCAGATCGCCAGCGCGTGATGTTCGAGAAACGACTGGTAATTTGTCTCGAAGTCGGCGAATCAGCCGACTGAGCGAAAAAAAGGGGCGGCAACATGGTCGTGAAAACGCCCCAAGGGCATTGAGAATACAGCAGCTCCACTTCCGGATGGGTGATCAAATGACTGGACCATGAATCAGCCGGAGGGGCATGCACGGCAGCCGGGAACAGCCATCCTGCGGGGCGGGTCAAGTAGTCAAAGACCAATTGGTCCGTGACGTTACGCAGAGCAAGCCCACCAAGTTGATCCGGAGTCCACGGCAGGATGTCGGCGTCACTGGCATCATCAGACACCACGATCAACGTCTGTAAATCACCCGTACGCGGAAAAAGAGACCCGGCAGTGACTTTATCAGGTAGATCCTCGCTCCCGAACTCGATAATTGTGGGAGTAGAGGGAATGGAATCGATCGGGCCAGGAAATCCGCCTTCATCGTCCTGATCAGGACTTGGGGGATCATCGTCCTCCGTCTTCGCCTCCGAAATAGGAGAAAGGAGGCGTGACCGCTTCAACCGAGAGGAGGATCGGGAACGCTGAGTACGCCTTTTAGGCGAAGGGGCGGCGCGACTGATCGAGCCGTCGTCAGAATCAGCGGGAAGTATAGCCGGCGATGTGGCTTGATCAGAATCTGCCGGAGGGGTGCGGACAGCCGGTGTGGTCTGCATCCGCAACGACATACCAGCCAACTGATACTGAAGGTCCGAGTGAAACGACCGCAACTGCATGACTTCGTCTTGAACCTGTTGCAGTTGATTGCGTAGCGTGTCGCGTTCTGCGGAAACCTGATCGAAGCGGCATTGCACGGTGAAAAGCTCTTTCTCTAGCTGAGAATATGCGGCGTGTAGATCACCCAGTTCAGCTTGGAAGTCAGACACTCCCTTGAACCGATCAGATATTTCCTGTGTCTGGGCCATGATGGCGGTATATTCGTCCATCTTCAGGCAATTGGACTTATTCTTCTTCCGGAAGCGATTATACTGGTGTTTGCGCCTATCAATCTCGGCGGTAAGCTTGAACACCGGTTCGAACAAGCGCTGATTCCTAGAAGCAGCCCGATCGTACTCCTCTTGTAACTTGGCCATGCGCTGCTGAAGCTGATCCAGCTCTCGCGCTAGATCAGCGATAGTGTCATCATGCACCGATCGCAGATAACGATCACGGGCACGACGGCTTCCAGATAGATCTGGGCGCGTTGATCGACCATGATTTTCTCTTGATCGGCCACAGCGTATCGACGGCCTTCAACTTAGTCTGGAGATCGTTGACTGTGGTGTCAACGAAGTCACGTAATGGCTTGAGCTGTTTGAAGGCGGCCCGCTTGATCTCAGTATCTCGCTCCGCCACGGCACGTTTGGCACGAGCGAGCTGCTGCCAGAGCATCGAGATAGTGTCTTCGCTCATCGCGAGCGAGTCGGATAACATGGAGATCTGATCATCGCGCGCGTGGAGGGCCTCTTGTAAGCTGTAGGCCTGATTGATGGCAGCGATCGCCTGATCGTCAACTGCGGACCGACCCAGGGCAGGAGCGTTGGAGGTGTTCGCCGAGGTGCCATTCGTTATCGAGTGCATGATAGAAATGCAGAAATGCCTCATCTAGACATCTTGATCGTAGATGACACGGTTGATGGACGATGAACGTTGGATCGCGAGGGGCATATCACTAACGGTAACGGCCTGATAGATTGGGATCTGATCGGCGGAGAAGGGGCAGGGTGATGGGTGATGATTACCAGGTCGATGATGTCAAGATTGATGGGTGTGGACAAATCGACCAACGGTAGCATGATCCATGATATCCAACGGCATTATCGACCCTCGCCCCAACCGCTGTACGGCTGGGACGATCACGGACGGCTGTAGTAAAGTGTGATACAAAATTGGGCCTAATTAAGGGTCTGATTACGGGCACAAATTGGGTACGTAATTGTATACGATTGTGTGTGCCACAGTGTATACAGTTGCGTGTACAACCGTGGTGCTTATAGACAGGGCATAGACGGGTCATGGGAAGATGGGACGATTACGTTCAGGTACTCAGCAAACACCGACGAACACCAACGAACGACGGAGGAATCAGGTGGACTGGTGGACGGAGGACGATGGAATGGACGGTTCTGATTGGCTGAAATTAGGGAAATGGTAGATCTAAGTCTTTAAGATACTAAAGTTCTCTTTTTGGGTCCAAACACTAAGGACACCTCAGGTAAGGCAACTAGCGCCTCCCTTTAGTTGACATACACTTCTACGTCCCGGGAGGGAGCACGTTGTGCGTTTTGGCCCACCGGCAGACGTAGAGTGTTGAGAACTCACCCCGCAACTCCTCCCTCTGTGTCAGCGGTTTTTTATAAAGGTTTTTGGTTTTGGAGTGTGATTGAGCAGTGCTCTCACCTCTCCACGTTTGGTTCACGTTTGGCCCCTAGAGTCGGCTGCTGTAAGCGCCCCACGGGAGCTCTAGGTGGATTAAGGGAGATTTACCCCCCCCCTCGTAGGTCTAGGCTAGGAATAAAAGTATTTGGGTGTTCTTTTAGCTGTCTAAGGCTAAGAAGCTCCGTGATCGGGCAGTGAAGACTTCCGCTGCCTGATCAAGTAACCCCTTCGCCGATCAACACCTGATCGACACTCTGCAGCTCATGACCCGCGATCAACAACTCGGAGATCGCACCAACTTGTACCTGAGCGACTTTTAGTGCCTGATAGAGCCTGATCAAGTCTGATCTCAGCGGATCAACTACTTTTAGTGCCTGATCAAGCCTGATCAAGTCTGATCACAACTGATCAACGTCTTTCGGTACCTGATCGAGCCTGATCAAGCCTGATCACAGCTGATCAACGTCTTTCAGTACCTGATCGAGCCTGATCAAGCTTGATCACAGCTGATCAACGCCTTTTAGTGCCTGCCCAAGCCTGATCACTACTTGTCAAGCCTTATCACACCTGGTTCAAGCTTGATTGCACTTGATCACGCCTGATCAATACCTAGGTCAACTCGTTACAAGCCCCCCCCAATCTTGCATCAAGGAATTGCCGTGTTTACATCCCCGCCACCTGGAGAGCGACCCACGACTAAGCCGTCGGATACACAAGGTTAGCAGAAACACAAGCAGTCAAGGACAACCGGAAGACCCCCTTCATTAGTCGGCAGTCCGGGCGCCGTGGTAACGCCTGATCAAGCGTCAAAAACGTTGATCAGCCCCTCCACCACAAAAGCATGTTCAGAAGGTTCGGCGCCAGCGAAGTTATTAGACACGATCGGGAACCCGGTTTTATGGCTGAGGTGTTCTGATAGTTCAATAACATGCTAGGCCAGAAGCAGAGCGCGATGATGGCATATCGTCCGCAAGCGAACGGATCGGCTGAACGCATGGTGCAGACAATAACAAGGGCGATTAAGATGTATGTGGCCGATCCAGACCAACGTGACTGGGATGAGTATGCAGAGAGACTGGTATTCGCACTAAACTCTTCAACCGATCGGGTCCGAGGAGAAACGCCCTTCTATCTGGCGTATGGAGGGGACCCTCGATCGACACTTGAAGCGGCGATACCGATCCGCTGCACTCGGACCCGCGATCGCGATTCCCGTCGATGGCGCATGCAGGTCCGGAAGCACTATCAGCATGCGAAGTAAGTCGTCAACGAAAAGTTGCGTCAGGACACGCAAGATCGAGCAGATCGGAATAACGATCAGGTCCGCCCTCATGGTATTGAACCAGGGGCGTGGGTATGGTTATACCTCGATCGGGTCAAGGAAGGCTATGCAAAGAAGTTGGCTCATATGTGGCACGGTCCTTTCCGTGTGGCAGAGCTGATCGGTGAGCATGCTTCCCGTCTGATCACGAATGGCACGGATTATAAAGGTTTTCCGATCGTGCATGTGTCCAAACTGAAGCTGGTCAGAGAGTTCCCCGATCGGCCTAAAATACCCTATCTGGTGGACGAAGCGGAGAGATTCGATTTTGACGAAGCTCTGCTGCCGGAAGTCAGTTGGGAAAGGCCATTGGAAGAGGACGAATTCGAGGTGTAAAGGTGCTAGATGTCCGATCGGTCAAGAAGACGCGTTTCGGTCGCACCCACCGAGAATATCTGGTTCATTGGATGGATCATGACGAAGCAACTTGGATCGACGAACTCGATCTAAATTGTGGAGCACTACTACGAGAGTTCGAGAGAGAACGAGTCAGTAGGAATCGCTTCGCAGTGATGCAGACTCATGAACATGAAGATCAAGACACGCAGTAGCACCGATCGGTATATCGATCGGTGTGAATATGTGTAAGGTCTGAATTATTGTGAACTTGTGATGAACGTGATGAACTGGAGTAGTTGAGTGACGAACGGGGTGATAATTTTCGTGATGTGGATGGAAACTGTGTGTGATAACGTGTTGGTGCAAGTTTGGAGAAAGTGATGAAATTGGGTCAGGTGATCGGGTGATCAGGAATTTCGAAAAAAGATGACATGTATTACGGATTATCTGGTCGGCTATCTGACGCATCCAGAATTGCAATCACCCCACAGACGGCCGATAGTTAATGAAGGATGGTCTTTGATCTGGTCCGATGCTGAATACGCCAGGGCTCCTGTAGGTCGATCTGGATCAAGGCGTCCTTCAGGTCTACGACCGGCCCGTCTCACCGAAGACCGGGATACCAGATGCCGTCTTCAGTCAACGCCCCAGGTCTCTCAACGCGACGCTTGTCTATATGAAGAAGACCGGATACAAAAAGATGTCGACGTCGCACTCGCGGGCCAGCATTCCTTCCAGTATAAATTGGCATAGGGGCAGCCAAGCCTCGCCCGCCCGACTCCGGCGCTGTTTCCGGCGCTTCTGAAACAGGATCAGGTCTTGGTCACGTAACTTCCGGCCCGCGGGAAGGAGGAGATAATGGGTAGACTCCCAGATCTCCTGGTAGTGGGCTGTAATAAAAGCCCGAAGTCGACCCAGAAGCGAATCGACCCAAGGAGTCGACGCGAATATGGAGTCCAACTTGGCGCTGAGCAGCACTTCCCATGGTCGATCTGCATACAGACTGGAGATTTGCGCCCCTGTGATTAGATCCTCCCGCCACGCAGATGGGTCAGGGTTTTTTGAAGCTGGAGGGAAGAGCCAGAAGTCAGGTCGGGACATCGACCGGGCAAGATCTTGTTTGCTCAGGGCTGATCGGTGCAAGCTACCGATCTGCCCCGGTGACCATGGCAAAACGGAATCCGAAGTCAGGGACGGATGAGGCCGATCTCCAATCAACACCCCTTTCAACCGGGCGTGATGGCGCAGCTTAGATGTGCAGGGCTGGAAAGAAGGCGCCGACTCTGCTAACGCACGCGTTCGTGCAACACCATCACCCTGGGAGCTGATCACCTCATCAGCACCCGATGCAGGCTTCGCTGGAACAGGACCTCGGCGTTGATCGGATCGGGACTTGGACAAAGCAGTGTAAAAGAACTCGGAATCTCCCGATCCGTTCCCCGAGTCTTCTCAAGAGGATATCTCCATGTGCTTGGTGTGAGCAGCGCGGTGGCGCAAGGGCGCATGCGATTTGGCGATGGTAGATGTGTCGGCTGCGTCCGAGCTTGGGCTCGGAAGATGCGCCTGCGTCTTGGCCTTCTTTGGAGGCACCGCTCGCTTCTCCTCGAGTTCCGAGTCGAGCGCTATTCCCCGCGCCCTTGAGCCCTTCGACGTGTCCTTACGCTTCTCGGAAACCTTGGGAATTTTGGAATGTCGATTTTGGGCCAATGAACGGCGTCGTTTCCGATCTTGGTGCAGATCGATCAGGGCGTCCGATGCAGATCGGTCAATGCTGGAACCTGCAGCCGGACGCCGGTACAGTAAGTCGGTCAGATGTTGGTGGAACCGATTAACGGCCGCCCAACGATGGTTTGACTCCTGAGTCCAGGCGTCCGATCGGCTCTGGAAGGACTCGACCTTCTCGATCTGGTCCTTGACCAAGACTTGCAACTCGCCTATCTGCCTCTCCAGGTTACCATGTTGGGTGCGGAGTAAAGCCCGATCGGACTGATCCTCCAACCTCTGCCGGTTGACCAACGCAAGTTGCTCCCGGAGGTGTGACCTGTAGGCCTCCAAGCGAGACAGATCGTGGCTTGCACCGATCAGCCCGTCCAAGATCGGTCGGAGCTGATCGCAGTGGTCATGAGAATACCGATCAGCCGCGAGTAGGCCGTCAAACGCTCTGGCGATGTCGGTTGGCAGCCGATCTACACGCGAAGGAAGGTAAGACCAGACCCAAGATGAAGACAACGACCGATCAGCTTACCTCGCGTCGTTTGTTGGGCGATCTCGGCCCGGAGATGTGCGTTTTCGGCGATCACCTCCTGCAACTTCGTGGACATGGGTGTAACGGGGTTACATTCGGGTAACACTGAGTGTTGGTGTACATGAGTACACCACGGTTGAGGTCAGTATTTGCCGGGTTGATAGGTTTCGAACCTTTGGTTATTTTAACCGATCAGGGCATGGGCCCTTGGTGTGGTGGTGTGTCAGCCATCCACGTGTCAGTACACAGGTGTGTACACTACATTTTAGCTAGGTACGAATTAGGAATATTCTACTTAGTGTTACATATAGTTTAAATTAGTTTAAATTAATTTAGGCTAATTACATATTAAATATATTCAGTTTACTTTCCACTCCTTAGTACAGACGCACGACCTCGATCGGTCGTGCGTGTAGTGAGTGCCGTAGCGTAAGGGGAGCCCTCCCCTTAGCTACACCCTTAGTAAGGGAGTCTTGCCGTTAAGGCACTAGCAAAGGCTAGAGTAAACTAACCCGGGAATCTTGGCCCCGAGTAGGAGATCTCTCTCCTACTAAGCCCTTAATAAGGGCGTATCGGCTAAGTAGCGGCGAACGCCGCTTTAAGGAAAGTCTTCCTCTGTGCGCTAGTCGCACCGTGCGTATACGCACTGGCTACATCTGGTAGCACTTGTAGTCAATCCAACACCTGTGTTGGTAGAGTAGGCATCCTCTGCAAAGGATGAATCAGGACGATTGGGATAGTTTGACCCTCTTCCAGCAGGAAGCCTTTAAAAGGCTGTTACCCTTAATGGGTAACGAAGGCATGAAGCTCCTAGTGGAGCAGGACCTTGAGGCCTTAAATGCAAGGGTGAATGCCCTCATCGCTCATGAGGAGAGTTTCGGGGGAGGTCATTCCACGGGGGTGCGCCCTCCATTATCGTTTAAGATAAAGGAGTTCACGGAGAGAAGGGTGACAACCTTTATGTTTGGTTGCGAGAGGTCAAAACGGCCTTCGCCACAGCGAATATGACCGCTGATCACTTGCAAGTAGGACTTGCATTGACCCATCTTACGGGCAAAGCCCGTACATGGGCGTTTACATGCTCGGAATCAGTCAAGGACGTGTTTCCAACATGGAAGGTCCTTAAGCAGAAGCTTATGGACATGTACGCAACGCCTGATCTGGTTTTCCAGAATCAACTGGCGTTCCTGAGGTGCCGTCAAGGCACTAAGGACCTGGAGGTTTATATCCAGGAGCTTAAGACCCTGTTGGAAGGGATGTACGCGAAAGCGTATTCGGACGATGTGTCCATCCCCGTCTTCATGGGAGGCCTGAAAAAATGGCCAGCACGTTCGGAATTGTTCCGATGCCGACCCGAATCCCTGGAAGAGGTATTCAAGATAGCGTTCAACGCCGAGAGGAACTTCCGTTCCTCTAAGGTGGGTCCCGAACTCATGGACCTGAGTCAGGTCGAAGCGGAGGAGAAACCTGCCGCTAAGAGTCACTCTGACTCTTTTTCACAGAGCTTCTAGGCAGAGCTCTTAGCTATGTTGCAGCAGCGTGGGCAGCTGAGATGCTTCCTGTGTGGGAGCATGGATCATCTGAGGAACAGATTTCCGAAAAATCCCCAGCGAGACACTCGCTACAAGGGACCAAGGGTGGGGAAAAAGCCCTTTCCCAAGCCGTCGGGACACGACGGCTCCCAGTAGGTGCGGGGCGCCCTACTGGGGGATCCCTCAGTGCTGTTAAGCCCCAGGGTAGGGGACGACAGCACAAAGCCCCGAGGGAAGCGGCGCTTTCTAGCACCGAGTTGGTGTACCAGCCAGGTTTGCTGGTAGTCCTTGCGGACGTGAAAGGCTTTGATAATCCTTGGAGAGTCTTGATAGACTCTGGAGCGTCTGACAATTATGTCAGACGAGCTTCTGTAGAGAAGAGTCGGCTGTATGCCGAGGCCCTAGAGGCACGTTCTCGTGACGTTGTCACGGTCCGTCTTGCGACGGGCGTACAGGTTTCTGTACCCATGGTCTCGATTGACCTTAAGCTGAAGTTTGCAGACTTCGACAGCTTAGAACGTTGCCTAGTCCTGGATTTGGACTCGAGGTATGACCTCATTCTGGGCATGAAGTGGATGGAACGCCACGAGCCATGGATAGACTGGAAGTCTAAGTCCATTGGCTCAACGCACCCGCGGTCGGGTGAAGCATTGGCGAGTCATGAACCCACCTTTGCTCGATCGCAAAAGCGATTCTGGAGTGAGACGCCAGAGATTGGGATGTCTGAAATGATCATTCCCAATGGCGTTAAGGAAGAGTTCCTTAACGAGGGGGATTCTGCGGTTAATCCTCACGCCGTGAACGGCGAGACTGGTGAGTTACCTGTGGTAACTCCAGTGCTAGGGGTAGAGAACCCTGTGGTTAAGCGCGAGGCGCTTCCAAGCGAAGAGACCCGTAGTTCGTCTCTTTTGCACGTCGGAAATGATTCCGACCACGCCGTTATAGGCGAGACTGGTGAGTTACCTGTGGTAACTCCGGTGGTAGGGGTAGAGACCCCTGTGGTTAAGCGCGAGGCGCTTCCAAGCGAAGAGACCCGTAGTTCGTCTCTTTTGCACGTCGGAAATGATTCCGACCACGCCGTTATAGGCGAGACTGGTGAGTTACCTGTGGTAACTGCGGTGGTAGGGGTAGAGACCCCTGTGGTTAAGCGCGAGGCGCTTCCAAGCGAAGAGACCCGAAGTTTGTCTCTTTCGCACGTCGGAGATGATTCCGACTACGCCGTTATAGGTGAGACCGGTGAGTCACCGGTGGTAGAGGTAGAGACCTCTGTGGATAGGCGCGTGGCGCTTCCAATAGATGGGGCAATTGACACCCCAACTGTGCCTCGGGATGAGTCCCGAGGGCAGCAGTCAGCAGTCCTACAGGATGCTGAATAGTGTGACAGGTGTTGTCACAGAAGGCGTAATCCTGGAACGGTTGCCTGGGGTAGGCGAACTGTTGTCGTTGGAGGAGATGTCCTTCAACGAGTTTGAGACTGCTTTAAAAGCAGATGAAATCGACGAGGTCGTCGTGTTGCGTCCGGAAGAGGAGTTGAACTCTTCATCCACGATGGACGAGTCAGTTTTGGTGAAAACCAAACAGGCATTAAATGCCCGAAGCGGCCTCAAGATCTTCGCGGATCCTGAGGACCCTTACCATTCCTTACTAAAGGAATTTGGAGTTGTCATTAGTGACAACCCGCCGATGGGGTTACCACCGGATCGGGGAGTCCGACATGAAATTGATTTGGTTCCCGGAACCAAATACTGCGTCACTAGGCATTGGCCTCTCCCCAAGGAGCAATGCGACGTCATCGACGCATTCTTCAAGGGGAAAGAAGAGGCAGGGATGGTAAGGGAGAGTAAGTCTCCCCACTCATCTCCCACCTTTTGTGTTCGTAAACCGAACGGAAAGTGTCGCATTGTGCATGCGTATAACAAGCTGAATGCAGCTACTGTACCCATGCAGACTCCGATTCCTCGGAAGGATGTCCTCCAGAACAATATGGCGGGCTGTACGGTGTACAGTGCCTTAGATCTGGTGGACGGGTATTATCAGGTGTTCATGCGAGCGTCCGATATTCCGCTGACAGTGGTTAGCACGCCTAGTGGCATGCTGTGGGAGTGGCTTGTTATGCCACAAGGGCTTTCAAATGCACCAGCGACTTTCAATCGCTTGGTGACTCAACTCTTCCGCCCTCATAGGAAGTACGCTCAGACGTACTTCTACGATATATTCGTCCATAGTCTTGCGGAAGGCGACTCGTCTGATGTTCAGACGCATCTGATACACCTTCGAGCAGTGCTCGAATGTATGCGAGAGCATAAATTATATGCAAACGCATTCAAGTGTATCTTTGGTGCTGAGGAAATTCCTTTCCTCGGATGCTTCATCGGTAAGGATGGATTGCGGGCGGATCCCGCGAAGGTGAAAGCCATTGTGGAGTGTCCTTCGCCTGTAAATCTAAGAGATTTACGGAAGTGGCTTGGATTAGCCAACTATCTCCACAAGTACAGCGAGAACTACGCTGAAATGGCGAAGCCATTGACCGACCTTCTTAAGAAGGATGTTGATTATTGTTGGAAAACTAAACACCAAAACGCTTTTGAAGCGGGTAAGGGGAGCTTGTTAAAAGCTCCCGTTCTTGCTCTCCCAGACTCTGGGAAACCATTTAGTGTCGTCTGCGACGCCTCCGATTTCGCAATCGGATGTGATTTGTTACAAGCAGACGATGCAGGAAGGGAACGCGTAATTGCGTTTGAGTCGAGGCAGCTTAAAGCTGCAGAACGGAATTATCCCGTTCACAAGGAGCTACTTGCAATGAAGTATGCTCTTGTCAAATTTAGGGTTCACCTACTCGGCTCAAAGCCGTTCGTGGTTTATACTGACCACGCGTCCTTACGGACAGCGACAAAGTCGCCTCATCTCTCGCAACGGATGGCCCGTTGGCTCTCCTTCTTTGCGGAGTACAACTTTGAGGTTAAGTATAAACCTGGCAAGCAAAACGTGCTTGCAGACACGTTGTCGCGTTGTCCCGATTACGAGCTCGCTCACGCGACATTCGTCACCACGTCTGTGGTGGATCTCATACGCCAGGCGTATGAGAAAAACCCACAATGTACGGCGATTATCCGCGCGTTAGGTGAAAAGGGTCTTGGATCGTCATATCCAACCCTGTCAAGTCGAGCTAAAGCTCGTTTACACCGTTACAGGTACTGTGACGGTCTGCTTTTTTATAGCACGAGCGCGGAGGACACTCCGCGGGTGGTAGTTCCTCATAATGAGGAACTGAAGTATAAAGTCCTCTTTGAGGCACATGACGCCCCTACCGGGGGTCATTTAGGTCGGGATAAGACCTACAGCGCTTTAAGCGCTTTGTATTGGTGGCCCAATATGTATAAGTGGGTCGGTGCGTATATACGCACCTGTGAGACGTGTCAGAGGGTTAAACCCTCTGCAAGTTCATCTGCGCCTTTGGCGAGCTTATCGGCTCCAACGGAGTGTTGGAAATCCATTAGCATGGATTTTATCTTCGGTTTTCCGAAGGATAAGGCCGGGAACACAGGCATATTGGTCTTTGTAGACCGTTGGAGCAAGATGTCTCACCTGGCGGCGGTGCCAGAGTCCATAGATGGACAAGGAACAGCGAAAGTGTTCCTAGACCGTGTCTTTCGACAACATGGTCTACCCGATTCCGTTGTGTCGGATCGGGATCCCCGTTTACGGGACAATTCTGGGGAGCGTTGTTTAAGGTGCTAGGCACCAAGCTCCTCATGTCCACTGCGGATCATCCGCAGACGGACGATCAGACGGAACGCGTTTATCGCGTAGTGGAGGATATTCTCCGGAGTTTATGTCCGGATTCTCCAAAGAGCTGGAGTGAGATGCTCCCGATGGTTGAATTTGCTATCGACAATTCGGTACATGCATCCACGGGGTTTGTGGAGAAGCGTGCCCAAAATTTGGCACACTTCTGGTCAAGTTTCGTCAAGGCATTTGGTCTAATTTCGGATTGGTTTAAACAAGGGGGGCTTTTCAGCCTATCAGACCCAAGAAGTGTCAAGAACGCAAGTTTTGGTGAGTCAGCCGACTTTGGGTATTTTACATATTTTTGTGTGGGTACATTTAGGGACTATAGGGTAGTAGTTTTTTAGTTGTGGATTTGCCTACAAGAGTAGAAATCTTTTGGTTGCAGGATTTTTCTAAGTAGAAGTCCTTTGGTCTTGGTTCACACCACAGCTAGGGGTCTCCGTTCTTCCCTTTTCGTACACTAGTCGCCTCCTCCCGCCGCGGAGTGTTTGGGGGCAGAGAGTCGAATTATCCCCTCTCGCCCATTATACCCAGTCTGGACGCGCCGCACGCGCACTTTGGCCCACCGGAAGTCCCTCGACCAGAGTACGATTTGGAGATCTCAACACCTCAACTCAAGTACGTTTGGAACGTGCTATTCACTGGATTGGTCTTGGCATGGAGACATCGTTTGTGGAGTTTCACGAGCATATTGGGTCTTTACGCGGACATATTGGCTTGTTTTAATATTGGTTGGGAACTAGACCGGTTTTGGTCTTATTTCGTATTGGTCAGGGGCTAGACCGGAACGGTCGGTCTACCCTCTATTATTTCGTATTGGTCAGGTCTTGATCGTTTGGACGATTGACCTATTGGAAGTTATCTCTTGGAAGTGTTTTTTGTCTGTTTGTGTCTGGGGTGAAGAGTTCCACCCCAGAGAAAACTACCAGATCGGTCTTCTATATTCAAGACCGCTTCGATCCAATCTGCGATCCCGATCCACCGAGTGTGTAACTAGCCCATTCCATCGGGTACACAAGGTGAGATGAACACTAAACAATCGGACCAAGTGGGTTCAGATGACGACCGGTCGTCTGCGTGCAGCGGACGTTCGGACCAGATCTCGAGTGGTGGTCCGCGAAGTACCCCCTCCGAAAGTTGGAAGGCTGGGAGCGATGGTGATAGTCAGGTTATCGATGCTAATGTTTTCGATTTCGAACTTGACTCCACCACAATGGTGCGCATGCTCGGATCACTTGGTGATCGTGGATATCACCGTGCTGATATTCCATCAAAAATCGGATTCGAATATTTGAATGATTTGAATATGGAGTCGTTCTGGAGAGGACGTAAGGAAAGGCTATCGCCTTACGTTCTCGTTGTTGATAAAGATGGCGATGTCCGATCTGGCCTGGTGGAGGACCATATCGGGATTAATAAGTTTTTTTCCTCCCCAAAAGGCTCCCACCGGAGCCGATCGGGACTATAGCAGGTCTTGATATAGTTCCGGAAAGGATCAGGACCTTGGTCCTGATCCTATGTATAAGAATGAAAAAATTGATGGAAAACCAAAAGATGAAAATTACTTGGAGGCTGACTGGGACGATCCGGTCTACCTCCCTAAAGTCCCCAAAGTACCCAAGGTACCCAGAAAAGGGCTGGGAATGCCACCCGACGAAGACGACTTCGAATAAAAGTCCAAGGTCGGGGATGAGGCTATCACCGAACAAGACCTGGACAAGATGTATTATGTTTTTGAATTGAAGCGATTTGTTCGCCAAAACCAGGTCTTTCGGGTGTTGGACCTCCATATCCTCGACCGTCTTCTCGGTCCCACTACCGAGTCGATCCAGAGTGATCGACCATTACTGCTCGTCAAGAATTTGGTGGCGATGTTGGCGGAGGTTGGCATTAAAATGCAGAACCCCGCCGGTGTCAATAAATTGTTTGAAGTTGATGCTTGGAGACTGGAGGCGTCGATGTCGGACCTCCACGACCGTTTGGTGCCACTGGTGGGGGCGGTTCGCCGCCCAACTTCCACCACGGCAATGAAGGTCGCCGAAGCCTCCACAGACCTTGTTGACATTGGTTCCGATGATGAAACGATATACCAGTCACCACCGGCTTCTAACAGCTCATCAGAGTTGGAGACCGGTGTCGTGCGGATGACCATGGGGGTGGACCATGCCCATCCTGAACAAAAAAGGGACATGCGGCAGCAAGGGGCTGCTTGCCAGTCGGGGCTCCAGCAAGCCCCACAGGCCCCAGTTCCGCAAAAGGAGGGTATCAACACGTTGCCCATGACGCCAGCCAACGTCCAAGCCATGTTTGAGACGATGATGCAACGTTTCATGGAAGAACGGGTTAGACCACCTATCCGCCCACATGTCCAAGACCGGTCTACCTGTCAAGGTGTCAATGTTTGCAAAGATGTGGATATGGAATCGGTAACATCTATGGATAAGCCTATTAGAAGTGATAAACCAAC
>CM047580.1:43078997-43099697 GCA_026184515.1 Peronosclerospora sorghi | reverse complement strand
CAAGGGGTTGCTGGCAACTAAGATCATTCAGCCGTCAACGTCACCCTGGGCATCGCCTATAGTGATCATCGTGAAAAAGAATGGGGTCGATATACGTCTATGCATCGATTATCGCGCGGTGAATCAACTCACGCGTTTGATGGTGTACCCAATGCCCCTGATCACCGATCTACTCGAAGATTTGGATAAGCCGTTGTGGTTTTGCTCTTTGGATATGGCGAGTGGTTTCTGGGTCGTGTCTATGACCGATCGGGCACGCCAAATTTCGGCGTTTGTCACTCCATTTGGATTGTTTGAGTGGAATAGGATGCCCTTTGGCCTCAAGAATGCTCCGCAAATTTATCAGCGGTTGATCGACAATGCACTATATGGATATCTTAGGGTCAAAGACGGTGCAGATGAATCAGCTGATGTATTTACAGCAGGAGAACCCGACCAAGCGCCGGCACCGTCTGTGCTGCAACGGCGATCATATATCGATGATATATTAATCCCTGCACCTACTTGGTCCACCCTATGTGATAAGATGCGGCACTTGCTGGAAAAGTGCGATCAATGTAATTTGTCGATCAGCGTGGCTAAATCGTACTGGGGGTGAAGCGAAGTGCCCTATTTAGGACATCACTTCTCTTGCCGCGGGTTAGAAACAAATCCAAAGAACCTGGACGATCTGATCAATTTGCCTTTCCCTGGCACCTTACGTGCTATGAAATCGTTCTTGGGAAGCCTAAATTACTATCGTCGATTTATTGAAGATTTCACAATTTATGCCGCCGTGCTTTACGAATTGAGGGAGATAGATTATCAAGAGTTGAAGAAACGATCACATAGTGAGGCGGAATCAAATCACGAGGACGATCGACTAATTAGAGCAAAAGTGGCATTCAGCATGCTGAAGGCGAAGATTGCATCAGCTCCAACCCTGCGACACTTTGACCAGGACAAGACGCCGGTGATCGTGGTTTACGCTATCAAATGGGCCGTATCTGACGCTCTAGTACAAGAATACGATCAAGTGTATCATCCCGGCACATTCACTAGCCGAACGTTGAAAAGCGGTGAGCTGAATTACAGCCCCGTCGAAAAGGAAGTTCTGGCGCTTTTACGAATTTTGGATGTTTATTTCACGATGCTGGTCGGAAAGACGATGACCGTTTTATCACGTCTATCTACATTGAAGTGGTTACTAACATCTAATGGGTTGGACGGACGATTAGGTAGATGGGCTGCGATCCTATCACAGTGGGACCTCGAGATCAAGAAATGTGTGCATGGAGAAGAGGAGGTGCTAGGGGCGTTAGCCGCAAGCATCACCCCTTGCACCGAAATTGATGAAGCGTTGGTCGCGATCGCACCGAAAAAGCAACCGCGGCAGATGATCGAAGTACCACCTCCCACGGTTAAAAAAGGTGAATAACTTTACGTGATCAGTTTTGATGGATCGGCATGTGTCAAGCGACGTGTGGGTGCATTTGTTGCCAATGTGTGGAAGTTACCGGAATGGAAGATTATGATCGCGATCACCGATCATGCACCGGATATCACGGTGAATGAAGCAGAATACCACGGGTTGCTTTTAAGTATGGACTTGTTGGCACGATATCCCAAAGGAAGGGTGATTGCGTGTGGGGACTCTAATTTAGTGATCCGGCAAATGCGAGGAGAAATGGAATGCAAAGCTCCGCGATTGCAAGTGCTACAACAGCGTGCATTTAACCTCCTACGCGAGTGGAGTGATCATGATTTGGTACATGTCAAGAGAGAGTGGAATAGGAGTGCATATCACATTACCAGCATGGCTATGCAGGGTGGAACAAGATTTGAGATCGAAGATGAGAAACAGCTGGCAGGATTAGTTGATCTCAACCGTCTACCCGAAGTAATCACATGGAACGAAGATCAATCCGCCCCGCAAGTGCTAGTGACGACCCGATCACGTAACCACCGGCAACCACGACCGTCAACATGGACCGATATACCAGTAGCCGGAATAAGAATGTAACGGGTGAAAAAGGCACAGGATGAAGAGAAATGGATCCACGATTTGCGGTGTTATCTGTACGGTGACGTTATCCAATTGAGCGCAGACGAGGTGAAGGAGTGTGCGAAAATTGCTGACAACTATGGTATTGACGAACAAGTATTACTGATTTACTGTGGAAATGCGGCTAAAAGGAAAACCGGGGATGATCAGGATGATCAAGATGATCGCCGATCGTTAATTAAGCTGGTACTACCCGAGACCTTGCACGCGGATGTCCTCCACCACTATCGTGTGAGTTTGGAAGGAGGACACCAGGGTATAGGCCGCACCTATCAACGGATCAGACGGTACTTACATTGGCGGGGTCTATTCCGCAGCGTGCAAAGATTTGTTGGACAATGTGTGGATTGCGAAACGGGGAAGGGCCAGCCTACGATCAAGGGCATGTCGCCGGGGAATATCGAGGCCACGTACCCGTTCCAAGTGATTGCCATGGATCACATACCGTCATTGCCTAGATCAACTGATGGGCATACGGAATTGCTGATTTGGGTTGATCTGTTCACGGTTATGGTGATCGCGAAAGCTGGATCATCTCGCACAGCGCAGAAAGTCGCGGAAAATTACGAAGAGTGCATGTTCCGAAGATTTTGTGCAAGTGAGGTGATCAGGCACGACCGAGAGCCTGGCTTTATGTCGGAAGTATTTCGTGCGTTCAACAAGATCGTGTGACAACGGCATAGTGCCACTATGGCGTATCGTCCGCAGGCAAATGGAAAGGCAGAAAGAACGGTGCAGACGATTACGAGGGCCATCAAGATGTATGTGTCAGATGTCGGCAAGAAGGATTGGAGTGCATACGCAGAGCGACTGTTTTTTGCGTTGAATTCAACCCCTGATCGCATTCGTGGAGAAACGCCCTTTACTTGGCGTATGGGTGGGATCCACGATCATCGCTGGAATCGACATTGCAATTAGGTGGAATTCGACGCAAGGACCGTGATGCTCGCCGATGGAGGTACAAGTTGCAGAAAGATAATCGCCTCGCTCGTGATCAGGTGAACGTTCGATTACACCAAGCGATGGCTGATCGAGCTGAAAAGCACAACGATCAGGTGACGCCACACAAGATCGAGGCTGGGTCAAGGGTATGGCTATACCTTGATCGCGTTAAAGAAGGGTATGCAAAGAAATTGGCGCACATGTGGCATGGACCCTTCAGGATCGATGAGGTGATCGGTGATCATGCAGCAAGATTGGTTACAGCTGGCACGGACTATCGCATGTTCCCCGTGGTTCACCTATCCAAGTTAAAATTGGTTAAAGAGTTTCCAGATCGCCCCACCGCAGTGTTAACAGCTGGGATTGAAGAGCGGTTCGACTTTGACGAAGCCTTGCTACCCGAGGACAGCTGGGAAAGGACGCTAGATCCAGACGAATTTGAAGTTGATCGCGTCACTGATGTTCGATCTGGACGAAAGACTAGATATGGAAGGACGTTGCGTGAGTATCAAGTCTACTGGAAGGGTCATACCGAGCCGTCATGGGTAGACGAGGCGGACTTGAACTGTGATGCCCTGATCAAGGACTTTGAGAGAAGGTTGATCAACCGACATCGGTTTGATGTAATGCAAGTGGATGAAGAGTCCCAATAATGTGTGATCAGCTGATTGGTTAGGGAAATCGTGATCGACGAAGCTCCCAATGGATGACGAAGTGATGATTGACTGGAAATGGTGTTATAACGATGGATGTTGCGAGGTATGGTGATTGGATACGGCAGATGAGCCGACGGACAACCAATCTATATTATGCATTTAAGGACAAAGGACAACAGTGAAATGACATGTTCGAAAGAATGTATTGATTGAAGAAAGGTGATCGACCGACTATTCGGACCCATAGAACTTACGGCGAAGGCGAGGAATCTTACGACCAGGGTGATTTTCGGGGCAGGAACGATATTGAACCCGCCAAGGTTCAAGGTCGTCGACATCTGCCAGCGCTTCTTGTAGGCTCTGAGGTGGCGGGTCCGATAGAAACCCAGGGTACCACACTCCATCATCGGCCGGGGCAAACTTCAGCGGGCGATTGCGGGCACAATGGGTCATCGAAGGGTCCAAGAAAATGTCGAGATCACATCTCCCGTCGATAATACCCCGCAAGATGAACTCCACGACACGTTTCCAGGTCGCCCCAGCCCGGCTTCTGCGTTGGCGACGTTGGATGTAATAATCGCGGAAGAAGTCATCAATATCACGAAGATTCTTCGCGATAGGGAGATAGTGCGTTGATTCCCAAATCGGCAATGCGTGATGATCGAGGAACGTGAGATACTTGGTCTCCAGGTCAGCGAACCAGCCAGCCGAGCGAAAAGAAATAGGCGGCAACATGGTCGAAAAAATATTCCAGTGGCGCTGGGAGTATAAATGTTCAATCTCTGCCTGGGTGATCAAATGACCGGACCACGCACTAGTAGGAGGGGCCAATGCAGCTGGCGGGAACAACCATCCAGCAGGGCGGGTCAAGTAGTCGAAGACCACTTGGGCCGTGACGTTGTGTAAATTGTACATGCCGAGCTGATCCGGAGTCCAAGGCAGGATATCGGCGTCAGTGGTACCATCAGGAACCGCGATCAAGGTCTGGAAGTCACCCGTGCGAGGAAAAAGGGACCCGGTCGGGACGTGATCAGGCTGGCCCTCGCTTCCGAACTCGCTAGTGGTTGGAGTAGAAGGAATGGAGGCGATCGGGCCAGTGTCCTCGTCTTCAACGTCTTGATCGCAAGTAAGGGGATTATAATCCTCAGTCTTCGCCTCCGAAGCCGGAGAGAGAAGGCGTGGCCGCTTAGATGGAGAAGAAGATCGGGAACGCCGAATACGCTTTCCGAACGATGGAGTGGTACTGCCTACCGAGTGGGTCGTCGGAGCAGCAGAGGGACTAGCGGGCAATGGGACTTGATCAGGGCCGGCCAGAAGCTGCAGAGATATGCCCGTCAGTGCGGACTGAATATTCGATTGATGAGAGCGCCACCGCGCAACCTCGCCTTGGGCCTGTCGTAGCCGATCAAGCAATGTGTCCCGGTCCGCGGAAACTTGATCGAGGTGACGTCGTGCGGTAGTGAGTTCCGCTTCAACCCGGTCCGATATCTCAACTGTGCTTGGGCCATAATGGCAGTGTAATCTTCCATCGACGCGCGAGCAGACTCGTTCTCATTCTGGAGGCGATCGCATTGATCCTTGTACTTGTCCACCTCGATAGTGAGACTTACCGCCCATTGGACCAAGCGCACATTGCGGGAAATAACCTGATCGCGCTCGTGCTGCAACGTGGATACACGCTGTTCAAGTTGCTCCAATTCCTTCGTTTGGTATGCAATTGTGTCGTCAAGCGTTGATCGCAGGTAACGTTCACGATTGTTGCGACACTCCAGATCCCGGATCTGGACACCCTGATCGTATATGGTCCGCTCTTGATCGGCGATAGTGCTTTTGGCGTCTTTCAGCTGGGTTTCGAGCTTCTTGACCGCAGCGTTGATAAAATCGCGCAGCGGCTCCAGTTTTTTAAGGCCTCCCTCGATTACCTTCTTCCGGTCCGTCTCGTCACGTTGGGTACGAATGAGCCGCCGACGAAGCATCGCAACCGTGTCTTCACTCATGGCGAGTGAGCCAGACAACAAGGCGACCTGCTCGTTGCTGGAATGGAGAGCCTCTTGCAGATCGCAGGCCTGCTTGATCGCGGCGATCGCCTGATCCCGTGTCTTCACTCATGGCGAGTGATCCAGACAACAAGGCGACCTGCTCGTTGCTGGAATGGAGAGCTCTTGCAGATCGCAGGCCTGCTTGATCGCGGCGATCGCCTGATCAGCTGCGGCCTTATCCAAGGCAGGAACGTTGGTGATGTGGGGTGACAAGCTGTCCGTTGAAGATGGCATAGCAGACTGTGAATGCCTGATCGAGACAGCCTGATCGCAGTTGTCACGGTTGGCCTCAGTCGAGTGTTAGATCGCAGTGGACAGCCCCAACGGTAACCGCCTGATGTAACTGGGCTTGATTGAGGGGAGACGGGGCAGATGATGGGTGATGATCGACTGCTGCATAGTGACCTGATCGATGTGCAACGGCAAATTCTCCAACGGCAGTATGATCCCCAGAATCAACGGCATGATCGACCCTCGCCCCAACCGCTGTACGGCTGGGAAGAGACTCAGGGGCGGTTGTCGAAAAGCGTACTTTTTAATTAGGCAAAAATAGGGCCTAATGTTGGACATTTTATTAGGCCCATAGGGGGTCTAATATTATGACTAATGTTAGGACCTAAATTAGGGGCCTGATAGTGGACGCAGATAGTGGATACAGTAGTACATAATTAGGTACCGCCATGTGTACCACGGTGGGTACAGTAGTACGTACCACCGTGGTGTACATAGACAGGATATAGAAGGGACACGGAAGATGTGCGGATTACCTACAGGTACGCGGCGAACACCAGCGAACAAACAAGGAACAAGCGGAAAAATCAGGTCGACTGATGGACGGAAGGCGTTCCTAATGGACGATGCGGATTGGTTGAAAGTAGGAACAGGGTAGATCTAAGGGTTTAATTGCTAATAAAGTTCTCCTTTTGCGTTCGATCTAGCAGATCGTTTTAGGGACGGCACCTTTGCGCCTCCCTCACTATTATATACCTCTACGTCCCGGGCGGGAGCACTTAGTGCATTTTTTGGCCCACCGGCAGACGTAGAGTGTTGGGAACTCACTCCACAACTCCGCCCGCAGTGTCTGCGGTTCTTCGTGTAAAGGTTTTTTTTGGTTTTGGGAACGTGATCGAGCAGTGCTCTCACCTCTTCCCCGTGAAATTAACGTTTGGCCCCTAGAGTTCGGCTGCTGTAAGCGCCCCACGGGAACTCTAGGTGGATTTTAATATAAAATACCTATTCCTCGTATAGTCTAGGCTAGGAGCGCATTGATTTGGGCGTTCCTTAGCTGTTTGACGGCTTAGAGGCTCCGCGATCAGGCAGTGAAGACTTCCGCTACCTGATCAAGTACCCCCCCTACCGATCAACACCTGATCGACACTTTTTGCAAATCGTGATCGTGATCGCTGATCGCAAATCGCGCCAACTGCTACTTGAACGACTTCCTGTGCTTGATCAAGTCTGATCAAGGTATATTACGACTGGGCAGCAGCTTTTAGCCCCTGATCGAGCCTTTCAGTACCTGATCGCACTTGCGATCAAGAAACCTGATCGCATCTGCGATCAAGACAGAATATTGTTAATCGACGGTTATTAACGTCAGCCAAAGCCTGATCGCGCCTGATCACGACCGATTGGCTTCGTTTCAGCGCCTGATCGCATCGGACTGCCGCCGATCGCACTTGCGATCAAGACGGAATACTGCTGATCGTCGGTTATTAGCATCAGCCCAAACTTGATCAAGTCTGATCACGGTTAATTGACGTGGTTTAAGCACCTGATCGCACGTGATCAAGCCTGATCGCATCGGTTGTATCGTCACAAGTTAGTTAATTCAATCTTGCACCAAGAATTCGCGGTGCGCTGTCCCCGCCACCTGAGGAGCGACCCACGCCTAGCCGTCGGGTACACAAGATGAGCAAGAACACAAAGAGTCGAAGACATCCGGAGGACCCCCTTCGTTAGTCGGCAGTCTGGGCGCCGTGGTACCGCCTGATAAAGTCTCAAAAACTTCGATCAGCCGCTCCACCACAGACGCACTTGGCCCGCCGGAAGTCCCTCGACGGGAGTACGCATTGGTCGGCTTCACAAGCCCAAGTTTCACACGTTTGGAACGTGTAAGCAAGTTTTCGGATTGTTACGTGGAGATATCGTTTGTGGAGTTTTTTACGTTCTCGTTGGATCTCCATATTGGGATATTGGTCTTTTATTCTCGCATTGGCTGGGCTCTACGATAGGTTAAGCGATCTGCCCTTTGGAGTATACTTACTCTGAGTATAATTGGTCTGCCCCTACCCAGGGTGAAGAGTTCCGCCCAGGGTACATTACCCAGCACGGTCTCGTATTTTAGACCCAAATCAATTCACAGCGACGATCCACCAAGTGTGCAACCAGCCCATTCCATCGGGTACACAAGGTGAGATGGAGACGCAGAAATCGGACCAGGCGTCTTATGCTGATGATCGGTCGTCTGCTAGCAGCGGACGATCAGATCGGATCGTAGGCGAAGGTTCGCGGGGTACCCCCCACCGTCAGTTGGAAGGCTGGGCACGATGGTGGTCAGGTTCTCGACACTACGGTGTTCGATTTGAACTTGACTCTACCACATTACGGAACTGCAACATCCGACCTGTAGAATACTCAGCTCAACTTTTTTTTAAATTTACCGCTTGCATCACCTTGAAGATATATCTCGGTTGAGTCACATATTGATTTTTCCCTTATAAGACAGCACCAAAACTAAAAACACTTTTAACCTATAGCGTATCACCTGGTGTTAAGGTAAAAGTGCGCTATTTACCCAATCACATTCCCTACACACGATGTTATCAGCCAATCGCAATTGTAATGTGAGTTATTAAAGTAACGTTTTGTTGCCGAATGAGAGATCGTAAGATTTGATGTTGCTGTTTGAGGGTTCTAAGAAGTTGATGGTTAATTGGGACTCCATTACACAAAAGTCCACGCGTTCCATTAAGAGCGAGTTTGCGAAATGAGCTCAGACAACTCTCCTGAGACGGACTCCGTGCCTACGGTATGCACATGATCCTGCTCCTTAAATGCATTTACCTCGTTTGAAAGTGTCTACATCTTACAAAACAGCGAAACTGACTCTGCATCTGTTGCCATGATATACACAGACAGCAGACAAGCCATGGGAGACGGAAAAAGGCATTCGCAAAATGGCAGACATTCTGCGTGGACGCAAAGGGATGCCCTCACGCCATGCGGTGGAGCTTGGCAAGCGTGTTGAGTACTTCCGTGGCGATCGTCTGGCTACCTTCTTGCTGGCTAGTCCAAGGGCTAAGAAGTATTTCCCAGAACTAAAGACGAAAGTTGACGCTTACTCGGTGGGCCATGCTCTGTTGCAGTTCAGCTACATTCATCGCTCGGAACGCGATGCCAATAATAAGAAAGTGCTGAAACCCACATCCAAACAGGATTTTGCCCCTGATGGATACTACACATGGATGTACGAAGGATCTAAGACTCTTCGGAACATAATGACGGCGTTTCTAATCATTGGCTTCTTGACGGTCACGTGTTTTCCAATTTGGCCACAATGGGCCAAGGTAGCGCTGTGGTACATGTCCGTCACTTTCCTGATCTTCGTTGCCATCTTCGTGGTAGTGAGACTTTTCATCTTCTTCATTCTCTGGATGATTGGTTATGAGTACTGGCTGCTGCCCAACATTTTTGACGACAACCTCTCAGTAGCAGACTCATTCGTACCTCTCTACTCGCTGCGCGCGACAGACCCATCGGAGCGCATTTACCGTATAGTTGGATTTGTTGCTTTCACATGCTTTTGTGTGTGGGTTTTAAACCAGCCGACAGATTTCGACGAATACATGGAGCTGACAAAACAGTTTACCGACGATATTTACAGCGGTAAGCTGCTTAGCGATATGTCACAGAAGGACCAGGATAATATTGACGGCGTGAAGGTACCGGACCTCGAGGACCTTCTCAGGGATGATGAAGATGACGAGGACCAGGACGCCAAGGTTTCTAAGATCTTAGACGAGGATGAAGAAAATTCGAAATTCTCGCAAGCGACGAAGGAAGGAGGTGAAGAGGCTTTAGACCGAGATTTGTAAAGACAGTCAGCTGTGAGAGTATGGACACACAGACGAGCAATACAACTTAGTACTTGATCTGTTCATGTATTTTGACTGTTGCGGAACTGAGTCCTCTGCTAATTTTACGGTAAATGTTCCAGTTATCCTGTAGTTATTTCCACGTAGCCAAAGTGACCTCGTCGTAGACAACACCATTGCGATTAAGGATGAACTGCACATTCATGGACTCCTCGGTAGAGTCAACGCGAAGATAGCCCCAGTCATTAACGTGGCTCACGCTCCACTCACCTAAATCCTTCGAAAAACCTTGCTGCTCCAACCCGGCGCCTGCCGATCCAATCACAATGTGGACAGGCCCCTGGCCGTCCTTGGTACATTTGCCGTTACGTAAAGCACAGCTTCTTTCATACGAGTGCTGGTGGCCCACCAACATAAGGTTAACTTTGTACTCCCAAAGTAAATCCTCAACCTCATCGCGAAAATGCTGAGCAATTTTGTAGTCAGCTTCTTCTCCAAGCTGTGTTGTGTACATCATCCGGTGAGCTGTAATAATAATCCACGGCGTTTTCTTGCGGTCAGCACTCTTTAAGTCGTTTTTCAGCCACTTGTATTGTTTCGATTCGCGTCGCCAGTCATGCTCCGACGAAATCTGGATCACATGAATTCCCCCGTAATCGAACGAGTACCAATATATACTATTACCATTAGCAGGAGCATCCCAACGGTAAAACATCGGTACAGAGCATTCACCAGAGGAATCCTCGCCGTAATTGGCCCATTCTGGATGGAAATTCATCCTCCCATCAACTCCTGCAGCTCCACTGGGATCATTGGAGCCACCCGTTATATAGTCGTATTCGTGGTTGCCAATGCTTATCATATACGGAACACGGGTGGCGTAAGGTTCGATGATGTGAAAGAACTCGTCCCACAAGTGTGCGTGACCCCGAGCATAGCTGACATCTCCGAAGTGCAAGAGAAAGCTGTCGTAACCGTTCATTACATCTTGGTATGTACGCACAGTCGTTGACGTCGCTGCAGGTGCAGAGTTCACGCCCATGTCAGCGTACGCAATGAATTTAGCACTTTTCACCGACGCATCCGGGCGGCTCATGAACGAATAGACCGAGCTCCAGCCGTCTTTATCACTACCAAATTTGTAAAAATACCTCGTTCCGGGCTTTAATCCTTTTAAAATCACAGTATGCATATTCCCCGGGTCACGAAACCATTGCTGACTAGTAAGATTCGCCGGAGCGTGACACAAATTTGCAGCGGTATACGTCTGAAACTTACCTTCTGCACGCCCATTCAACGCAACAGGGTCGAGACCATACATGACAGCAGGTGTCTCATTTGACGCGGAGTTAAACATGACAGACATCTCATCGGCATGTTCGGTTAGGGCAATATGTCCGTGCTTGGGGGTAGTAAATGCTTCAGCCATTCCAACATGAAGTTTAGCAAGTGGGGCAAACACGTTGCCTTGAGGTTGAAAATTAAAGTATTCAACGGTGAAGTTGCAGCGCATCATATACAGCGACGGGAAGCGAACTGAGTTGGGCAAGTTCGTTCCATCAGACGCCAGTCCATTGGCATCCGTAATACCAACCTTAACTAGAAAATCTTTATCGTGAGCTTTTGGACCACAGCTAAGGCCCACAAAGTCCATCTGGTGCGCACGCTTCACCCCACTCCAAGAGATCACCAGATCTTCACCGTCCCTCAGCACTGGTGGTGTTGCAGTCAACATAACGCCTCCCACCTCTGCGACTTCATCATCACTAAAAATTCCACGAAAGAAGCCCGCAAAATCGTCCCGTTTAGGATCCCAGACTTTGGCTTCGTAGTTGACAGTAGGATACGGATCTGGGTCCAAAAATGAGTCACGCAGACTATCTGCGTCCTGGTAACTTGTTGGGGACTTTTCTGGCTTCACGACTGTGGATAGGACATCGAAGACAAGCAGAGACGAACATAGGGACTTGATCATTGTGATCACAGGTTGTCTTTTTAATTGCTCACATCAAAATCGGGATAAGAATTAGCCGAGTGAGATTATTTTCATTGTACCAACTAAGTTGTCATGAGTCAGAATAACACGCGTTGATTGGTGAAAATGAACGTATATGTATCACTTGTATTATATTGGAACTAGCATGAACTTTTGGCACTCGACACATTAGTATGTGCGCATATTTCCATTGCATCGATATTGCTGTGGTAAGTAACTCACTTATCCCTTTTGAATAGTTTATATTGGATGAAAGACGTGACCAAGACTGACCTGCGGAAGAGGAACCCGCTCGATCGCAAGCACCTAACAGATGATGAGGTGGACAGTATCCATCTTGCCAACATATCACGTGCGTGTCGATTGTGTGATCTATACGTGCTGTTATACCGAACCATACAAGCAGAATATAAACTGTGGCAAATCTGACAATTGTCTTTGTGCTAAGTGTTGGAGGAAATTGGGCCAAGATTGAGGGTTCGCCAGATTATTATTTACACGGCAATTATCTTCTATCGTCGCTTTTATCAAACGTAAAAATACCTTATGCGTGTTTTAGATTAATATTGTGGCTGACGACTAATTTTGCATGGATGTGTCCACGGTAGAAAAAGCTTTGTGAATTTTGATCCGCATTTGGTCGTCGGAACAGTATTCTTTCTCGCTTCTAAAGTGGAGGAAAGCCAGCTCTCATTAACGACAGTCGCATCTGTTCTGCATCATTACACAACAAGTATATCTGCAGAAGGTTTTATAGCTTGACTGCTTTATATAACGCTTGTTTGCTTAATTATTTCAACTTTCACAGCCGGCGTTGATGAAGACGAATCTATGTACACGTACCAAGATAAGGATATACTTGAGTGCGAGTTTTACGTTATCGAGGCGTTGCAGTTCGATTTGATATTGCACCACCCGTTTCCGTCCCTCCTCCAGTAAGTTTATCACAAACTATTTTTCTTCTTTATGGTGATTTATTTTCCTCTTCAAAAGGTTACTAGACGAGTTTGAAATTCACGAAGAGTGCCTTCAGCTTGCGTGGTAATTCTGCCTGGTCAAAATGTATTATGGTGCACATATCAATGAATCGACTTGTTGGTGTGGCAGGCAATTAGTGCAATACTCCTATCGGACCGACATTATCCTTCTCTATCCACCATTCATGGTAGCATATGCAGCTGCGTATATTTCGTGTCAGGAAGCGGGCTATGACGCTGCCCAAGTGTTTGCCTCCGTAAATATCAAAAAAGATTTGCTACTCAAAATCATCGGAGAATTTCAAGAGGCTGTTGAAGAGGAAAAGAAACTATACGCGGTCCAGGCAGCAGCATTGGAACGACTTGAAGATATTATTCCCGACGCAATTGACGCTGATGCAGAGTCAACAGTCAGTGTGTCGGGGGAAAAGTAACTCAGATAAGCCCAATGCAAAGAGGAGGCGTCGACCTGTTTAAACGAAATTGTTATTAATAGTTATCGGGTGTGAGTATTGCACCAAACTTGTTTCAACTTTTTTCGTACCTTGCCAACATCGAAGATTTCTTCGACTTTGAGTTGTTTTCAAGATAATTTACTGCTTCATACCCCAAATTCTTGTTCAAATTTTGACTCGCTTGAGCAAATTGACTGCCACAAAAAAATCGGTCTTGTACGATGATATTTTCATCAAAATTGTTTCAATTCACTGGAGACGTAGTACACCATATTTCGAGTACCAATGACTCGCTGCCTCCAACTGCTTCCGAGATTGCCACAAGATAGTAATGTTCATTCAAACCCCGTCTTGGAACATTTCTTGCTCGTAAACAGATTTACCGTTTGCGCCGCGGTAATAGTTCTGTGAAATGCGCTTAGCATCTTATTCATGTTGTGGTAAAATTGTTGGAAATTCGTTGCACCATGAATCCACTTGCCTCCACTCTGGTAGTGACTCAGCAAGTCAACCTTAATATCTTCACTTCGCTTGAATACACAACCTGATTCGTTTATCGTGACTTTCGTATAAATGCATTGCCCAGTCTTTAAAACCAGCTCCAAGTCATTGATAATCTCTTCCCGTTGAAAACGCTGTTGGAAGGGCGCGCAATTCCTGCAGCGCCCGGCGTCGCTTGAAACGTTTTGTTTTGTGACTTTTCGATAAAAACCTAGCAAACTACATATATGCATGTTATTAGTTTAGGTACTTAACACTAATAAAATCACTTTGGATTTTGTTTTTTTTCGCACGCGTGATTGATTGGAGTTTAGAAACACCGGATTGTGGGTGGAAGTTCGTAGCCGGTGCGTAAACGCACGGTGCGGCTAGCGCACAGAGGAAGACTTTCCTCAAGCGGCGATACGCCGCTACTTAGCCGATACGCTCTAATGAAAGGGCTTAGCGTGAGATTACTCTCTCGCCCGGGTCCAAGATTCCCCCAGCTTCCCGTTAGCGTACGCTAACGCTTTAGCCTTAGGCTTAACTTAGTAGGGAGTAGCTAGGTGAGGTACTCCCCCGCTACGACACTCACAGCACGCCCGGCCGTTCCCGGTCGGACGCCTAGCTGGATCTAGTGTAATTGGAAACTGATTTATTTAATATACTAATGTAAACCCTATGTAATACTAAGTAGAACTTATTTAATTCGTACCTAGCCGAAAATGTAATGTACACCACCTGTGTACCAACACGTGGCAGGCTGTCACGCCTTCACCAAGGGCTCCCGCCCTGATTGGCTAAAACAGCCAAAATGTAGCCGGTGCGTATACGCACGGTGCGGCTAGCGCACAGAGGAAGGCTTTCCTTAAAGCGGCGTTCGGCGCTACTTAGCCGATACGCCCTTATTAAGGGCTTAGTAGGAGAGAGCTCTCCTACTCGGGGCCAAGATTCCCGGGTTAGTTACTCTAGCCTGTACTAGTGCCTTAACGGCAAGGCTCCCTTACAAAGGGTGTAGCTAAGGGGAGGGCTCCCCTTACGCTACGGCACTCACTACACGCACGACCGGTCGATGTCGTGCGTCTGTACTAAGGAGTGAAAGTAAAACTGAATATATTTAATATGTAATTTTTTAAACTAATATAAACTATATGTAACACTAAGTAGAATATTCCTAATTCGTACCTAGCTAAAATGTAGTGTACACACCTGTGTACTGACACGTGGATGGCTGACACACCACCACACCAAGGGCCCATGCCCTGATTGGATAAAATAACCAAAGGTTCGAAACCTTTCAACCCGGCCAATACTGGCCTCAACCCTGGTGTACTCATGTACACCAACACTCAGTGTTACCCGAATGTAACCCCGTTACATCCTCCCCCATCAAGACTATTGCTTACGCAATAAACAAAATTTTGTTGGAGAACTCCAACGCCAGTACCTCTGGCTGTCCATTGTACACCCTCAGCGGTGCTATGGACGCAAACTATTCCGACGGCTCGGAAGTGGACGCCCTTGGGGAGCTTTCCCCAACGGCTGGCAATGTTGATAGCGCCGAACGGCGCTATCAGTCATCCAACCCATTCCCCACACGTGGGGAGAACGCACTAACTCGTGCGCCACCGTTACCCGCTAGGGGTGATACCTCCAGGTTGCCACAGGCAACCACCACCAATCAACCGTCCTTGGTTCAAGAGGCCCGACGTGCCGGACGGGCACGTAAGGGACCTCGCGACCCTCAAAAGAGGGCTAAGAACGCGGTCAAGAGAGGCTTAGCCTCTTATACCCCTGGACCAGCGGCTATTCTGCCGCGTGAAATTGCGCATCGGAACCAACTCCGGGCCCGACTACTAACGCCCAAACATTATTCCGTTAAGGCCTACCGGACGCGCCTCGGGAAACAGGCACGCGGTGCCCTCGTGGATGTTCTCCGCGAGATTCCCCTTGTTCTCCTGAGGGACGAAAGCGTCGAAGACGCAGAACAGGCGTTCCGCGCCTGGGCGGAAAGGGAGAAACACCTCCCCCGTTTCGATGCGCTGTACAACAGCTTTTCCGAACACGACGTTCGGGTAGAGAGAGCGCTACGCTTGGCCTATGCTCAGGCCAAAGCGCGAGGGCAATTGCCTGCCTCCTATTATACGCGCTCTGCTCTCGATGTGGTGCCGGAGAGCAATGCAAGCACAGCATCTGCCTCCGGCGAACTCCCAGCTATTGGGAGTGAAGGGGCTTCTTCAGCCCCTTTGGTCGTTGACTCATTGGGATTCTCCCGCTCGAAAGCGTCAACGACGTCACGGCAATCCTGCCGCAGGGGAGTCTCGTACTCCCACGAGTTCTGGGAATGTGGATACCCTTTCCACTTCACCAGGTACTGGGTCTCACCCCGGTGATGGCGTCGTGCCATCAGGCGTTCCACATGATAATGTGGCGTACCCTCGGTATCGAGCACTGGAGGAGGGGGTCGCGCACTTGCGGAGTGACTTCCACGAGCGCTGTGATCGGCACAGCCTTCGCATCCAAGATGCTCAGGAGGAACTCCGCAACGAGGGGAGTGCGAATGAACGCCTCGAGGAGCGGCTTGCCTCTCTCGAAACTCTCGTTGCGGAGCTTCAGGGTCGTATATCAACCCTGTCGGAGATGTTCTGACCTGTTGCGCCTTTCGTCTATCCGGTTTCTCACCCTCCTCCGCGAGGGGACCCGCCTCCGGGTCTTAAGCATACCCACATAAAAGGTTGGATGCG
This sequence comes from Peronosclerospora sorghi, assembly GCA_026184515.1. Classification (NCBI taxonomy): domain Eukaryota; phylum Oomycota; class Peronosporomycetes; order Peronosporales; family Peronosporaceae; genus Peronosclerospora; species Peronosclerospora sorghi. The sequence continues at coordinate 43,083,267 of CM047580.1, read as the reverse complement.
TACGCATCGCCTTCGGGATGTCTAAGGTGTACGACAAGCCCTTTCGGGCTAACACCTTAAAGGGGCCCACAAACCTGGGGCGCAGTTTATTGCGCAACACATTTGAAACTACATGTGTAGGAAGATTTTTAGCGTTTAATAAAACACTTTCTCCTACTCTGTATAACTTTTTGTTACGCCGTCCCTTCCGTTCAGCTTGCTCCTTCTGCTTGTCTTGGCTTTCCGCCATGGCATCGCAGAAGTGTCGTAAGACACTAAGGCGCGTCGATAAAAACTTATCGATGTGCTTTCGCACAGATACAGAGCTGACATCGGGGAATCATCCCCCCTCAAGCCCTGGTCCACACACACGTGGCATTAACGGAACCCTCGGATTCAACAATCCGTTCACGTAAAACGGGGTAAACCCCGTAGATGCATGTACCGAATTGTTGATAGCAAATTCGGCCATCGGGAGCATCTCACTCCAACTGTTTGGAGAATCCGGACATAAACTCCGGAGAATATCCTCCACAACGCGATTTACGCGTTCCGTCTGACCGTCCGTCTGCGGATGATCCGCAGTGGACATGAGGAGCTTGGTGCCCTGCGCCTTAAACGACGCTCCCCAGAAATGTCCCCTAAAACGGGGATCCCGATCCGACACAACGGAATCGGGTAGACCATGTTGTCGAAAGACACGGTCTAGGAACACTTTTGCTGTTCCTTGTCCATCTAGGGACTCTGGCACCGCCGCCAGGTGAGCCATCTTGCTCAAACGGTCTACAAAGACCAATATGCCGGTGTTCCCGGACTTATCCTTCGGAAAACCGAAGAAAAAATGCATGATAATGGATTTCCAACACTCCGTTGGAACCGATAAGCTCGCCAAAGGCGCAGATGAACTTGCAGAGGGTTTAACCCTCTGACACGTCTCACAGGTGCGTCTATACGCACCGACCCACTTATACATATTGGGCCACCAATACAAAGCGCTTAAAGCGCTGTAGGTCTTATCCCGACCTAAATGACCCCCGGTAAGGGCGTCATTGACTTAAAGAGGACTCTATACTTCAGTTCCTCATCATGAGGAACAACCACCCGCGGAGTGTCCTCCGCGCTCGTGCTATAATATAGCAAACCTTCACAGTGACTGTAACGGTGTAACCGAGCTCTAGCTCGACTTGACAGGGTTGGCTATGACGAGCCAAGACCCTTTTCACCCAACGCGCGGATAAGCGCCGTACATTGAGGGCCTTTTTCATACGCCTGGCGTATGAGATCTACCGCAGACGTGGTGACGAATGTCGCGTGAGCGAGCTCGTAATCGGGACGACGCGATAACGCGTCCGCAAGCACGTTTTGCTTGCCAGGTTTATACTTAACCTCAAAGTTGTACTCCGCAAAGAAGGAGAGCCAACGGGCCATCCGTTGCGAGAGATGAGGCGACTTTGTCGCTGTCCGTAAGGACGCGTGGTCAGTATAAACCACGAACGGCTTTGAGCCGAGTAGGAGAACCCTAAATTTGACAAGAGCATACTTCATTGAAAGTAGATCCTTGTCATGAACGGGATAATTCCGTTCTGCAGCTTTAATCTGCCTCGACTCAAACGCAATTACGCGTTCCCTTCTTGCATCGTCTGCTTGTAACAAATCACATCCGATTGCGAAATCGGAGGCGTCGCAGACGACACTAAATGGTTTCCCAGAGTCTGGGAGAGCAAGAACGGGAGCTTTTAACAAGCTCCCCTTAACCGCTTCAAAAGCGTTTTGGTGTTCAGTTTTTCCCAACACCAATCAACATCCTTCTTAAGAAGGTCGGTCATTGGCTTCGCCATTTCAGCGTAGTTCTCGCTGTACTTGTGGAGATAGTTGGCTAATCCTAGCCACTTCCGTAAATCTCTAAGATTTACAGGCGAAGGCCACTCCACAATGGCTTTCACCTTCGCGGGATCCGCCCGCACTCCATCCTTACCGATGAAGCATCCGAGGAAAGGAATTTCCTCAGCACCAAAGATACACTTGGATGCGTTTGCATATAACTTATGCTCTCGCATACATTCGAGCGCTGCTCGAAGGTGTATCAGATGCGTCTGAACATCAGACGAGTCGCCTTCCGCACGACTATGGACGAATATATCGTCGAAGTACGTCTTAGCGTACTTCCCATGAGGGCGGAAGAGTTGAGTCACCAAGCGATTGAAAGTCGCTGGTGCATTTGAAAGCCCTTGTGGCATAACAAGCCACTCCCACAGCATGCCACTAGGCGTGCTAACCGCTGTAAGCGCAATATCGGATGCTCGCATGAGCACCTGATAATACCCGTCCACCAGATCTAAGGCACTGTACACAGTACAGCCCGCCATATTGTTCTGGAGGACATCCTTCCGAGGAATCGGAGTCTGCATGGGTACCGTAGCTGCGTTCAGCTTGTTATACGCATGCACAATGCGCCACTTTCCGTTCGGTTTACGAACACAAAAAGTGGGAGATGAGTGAGGAGACTTACTCTCCCGTACCATCCCTGCCTCTTCTTTCCCCTTGAAGAATGCGTCGATGACGTCGCATTGTTCCTTGGGGAGAGGCCACTGCCTAGTGACGCAGTATTTGGTTCCGGGAACCAAATCAATTTCATGTCGGACTCCCCGATCCGGTGGTAACCCCATCGGCGGGTTGTCACTAATGACATCTACGAATTCCTTGAATAATGAATGGTAAGGGTCCTCAGGATCCGCGAGGATCTTGAGGCCGCTTCGGGCATTTAATGCCTGTTTGGTTTGCACCAAAACTGACTCGTCCATCGTGTATGAAGAGTTCAACTCCTCTTCCGGACGCAACACGACGACCTCGTCGATTTCATCTGCATTCAAAGCAGTCTCAAACTTGTTGAAGGACATCTCCTACAACGACAACAGTTCGCCTACCACAGGCAACCGTTCCAGGCTTACGCCTTCTGTGACAATACCTGTCACACTATTCAGCATCCGATAGGACTGCTGACTACTGGCCTCGGGACTCATTCCGAGACCCAGATGGGGGGAGTCAATTGCCCCATCTACTGGAAGCGCCACGCGCCTATCCACAGAGGTATCTACCTCTACCACCGGTGACTCGCCGGTCTCACCTATAACGGCGTAATCGGAATCATTTCCGACGTTCGAAAGAGACGAACGCCGGGTCTCTTCGCTTGGAAGCGCCTCGCGCTTAACCACAGGGGTCTCTACCCCTACCACTGGAGTCGCACTTGTTCGCCGGACACGGAGTGGTCGGAATCAATTCCTACCTGTAGAAGAGACGAACTTCGGGTCTCTTCTCTAAGCGCCTCGCGCTTACCCTTAGAGGAATCCACCTATATCACTGGCGACTCACCAGTATCGCCTATATCGGCGCGGGGATTAACCGCCGAATCCCCCTCGTTAAGGAACTCTTCCTTAACGCCATTGGGAATGATCATTTCAGACATCCCAATCTCTGGCATCTCACACCAGGATTGCTTTTGCGATCGAGCAAAGGTGGGTTCATGACTCGCCAATGATTCACCCGACCGCGGGTGCGTTGAGCCAATGTACTAAGACTTCCAGTCTATCCATGGCTCGTGGCGTTCCAGCCACTACATGCACAGAATGAGGTCATAACTCGAGTCCAAATCCAGGACTAGGCAACGTTCTAAGCTGTCGAAGTCTGCAAACTTCAGCTTAAGGTCAATCGAGACCTTGGGTACAGAAACATGTACACCCGTCGCATGACGGACCGTGACAACGTCACGATAACGTGCCTCTAGGGCCTCGGCATACAGCCGACTCTTCTCAACAGAAGCCCGTCTGACATAATTGTCAGAAGCTCCAGAGTCTATCAAGACTCTCCAAGGCTTATCAAAGCCTTTCACGTCCGCAAGGACTACCAGCAAACCTGGATGGTACACCAACTCGGTGCTAGAAAGCACCTCTTCCCTCGGGTCTTTGTGCTGTCGTCCCCTACTCTGGGGCTTAAAAGCACTGTGGGAAAGCGTGTCTTAAAATTGGCACCAATTGGGCCATTATTAGGGGGCGCTATATTGGGCCATTATTAGGGGCGTTAGTACGGGTACTATAGGGTGTATGATTGCGTGTACTGTAGTGTGTACTACTGTGTACCACTGTGTACAGTGGTTTGTACAACAGTCGAGTACATGGACAGGACATAGAAAGGACATCGGGAGATGGGACTGTTACGCAACGAACAGCGGCGAGCGACGGACTAATCAGCTCGACTGGTCGACGGACGACGTGGGAACGGGTGTATTTGATTGGTG
>CM047580.1:43068390-43078897 GCA_026184515.1 Peronosclerospora sorghi | reverse complement strand
CTCGACTGGTCGACGGACGACGTGGGAACGGGTGTATTTGATTGGTGCATATCTAGGTAATTGGTAGTTCTTAGGATATAAGGGATTTAGAATAATAAAAGTTCTTCCTTTTGCGTACGACTGCGTAGGTCGTTCATAGGGTGGGAAACTAGCCCCCCCCTCTTCGCAATTACCTCTACGTCCCTGGCGGGGGCACGAAGTGCATTTTTTGGCCCACCGGAGGCGTAGAGTGTTAGAACTCGCCGTTCAACTCCGCCCGCTGTGTCAGCGGTTATCTTCTAAGGGTTTTTGGGTCTTGGGAACGTGATTGAGCGGCGCTCTCACCTCTTCCCCATTTGGTTCACGTTTGGCCCCTAGAGTTCGGCTGCTATAAGCGCCCTACGGGAACTCTAGGCGGATTTAGTGAAGTAACCCTCGTAAGTCTAGGCGTAAGAATACATTTGATTTGGGTATTCTTTCAGCCGTTAAGGGCTAGAGGCTACGTAATCAGGCAGTGAAGACTTCCGCTGCCTGATCGAGTACCCTTCCCCTCTTCACCGGAATCAACGATCAGCAACTGCGCCTTGCGATCAGCAGCCCGCAGATCGCGTCAGCGAGTAGATCGACTACGTTTTAGTGCCTGATCGCACTTGATCAAGCCTGATCGACACCGTTTTAGTACCTGATCGCACCTGATCAAGCCTGATCGACACAGTTTTAGTACCTGATCGCACCTGATCAAGCCTGATCGACGACGTTTTAGTGCCTGATCGCACCTGATCAAGCCTGATCAACGATTTCTAGTGCCTGATCAAGCCCGATCAAGCCTGATCACTGCTGATCGCACCTGATCACACCAGATTCAAGCTTGATTGTGCCTGATCACGCCTGATCAGCACTCGGAACACTGAGTTACAAGCTATTCCCATCTTGCAGCAAGGAATTGCCGTGATTGCATCCCCGCCACCTGAAGAGCGACCCATGCCTAAGCCGTCGGGTACACAAGGTGAGCAGAAACACAGGCAGTCAAGGACAATCGGAGGACCCCCTTCGTCAGTCGGCAGTCCAGGCGCCGTGGTACCGCCTGATCAAGCCTCAAAAACTTTGATCAGCCGCTCCACCACAATGGTGCGCGTGCCCGGATCTTTGGGCGACGCGGGATATCACCGCGATTCTACGCAAGATGACGCTGATGCGGATGTGAAAGCAGAAGCTGAATTGAAGATAAAAGTGGAAATGGAGAAGGTGGTTGTGACGACGGAGGGCAATTCGCCGTCGTCATGTCTGAAGAAGAAAGGAAGTGCTGATCATCAGGGCCTGGGGAGGTACCCTGATGAAATAAAGGAGGAGAAGCCTCAACCACCTCCCAAGGCTCCTTCGGGAGCCCCTGCGGATCATAACGCAAGTTATGATCCGCCAAGTATATGTGTGTATGAAGATCCGGATTGGGACCCGATGGTAAAGTACTACAAGACCGACCAACCGAAGATGTTGTTAAAGGCGCCTGGGTCGGAGAGTGACGAAAGTCAATCAAGTACGCCTCCAACGGAACTCGATCTGGTGAAGATGTATTACCGAAAAGTGTACAAAGGAGAACTGGAAGATTTCTTATTGAAGAACGCGATCATGAACCTCCTCGGGGTTACGATCAGCCAAAAGCTGAAGGGACCAGTCGATCGTCCGATCACGAGTGGAAAAGACAAGCTTCGACTAGTGCTAGGGCTAATACGCCTGATCAAGCAAGTTGGTCTGTCGACGGGTGCCTATGATGTTGAAGAGATGTTCAATCAATATCTGGGAGACATCAAGATCGCTGTGCATCGACTCTATGAGTTGGTAGTACCTATTGTGGGTCGATCTACTGTGGAAGAGCCCCCCAGTTCTCCGCTAAAAATTCAGTCAAGTCCGGCGATTAACGCGGCCGATCACACTGGATCGTCCTGTTACGAATCTGCCCCGTCTGAAGATGATGAGCCCGAAGTGGAATCGAGCAGTGCAGGAAGCATGGAGCCCAAGGTCACCAGGATGACAGTTTACCGTGAAGATGAATCCAAGTGCCAGGTGATCAAGAAAAAACCACAATCGGTTAAGATGGAAGACGATCAAGCATATCAAGGTCCGCAGTTGCAGACACTTTTCAATAAGGCTATGGAGAAATTTCTGGCTGAAGAAAGAAGCAAGCTGGCGCATGGAGTCACTGGGCTGAAGAGCCATCAACCAAAGCCAGGAAGAGCTGCGTCGATCAAGGATATTGATATGGAATCCGTGCACTCGCTTCGCGATCAGCAGTCGAAACCAAAAGGATCGGCGACGATCAGGGATGTTGACATGGAATCGGTATACTCGCTCCATGATCAACGATCCAACGGTGATTACATTGACCCAGACGAGCCGATCACACTGCCGCGACGAGCCACAGTTGCGTCCACGTATACTGGGATGCCTGATCAACAGCCAATTCCCAGGATCTGGATGTCCGCGATCAACGATCTGAAGGAATTTTCGGGTAAAGAAAGAGATGAAGATCAGGCGCGGAACTGGATAAGTCGTCTCAAGTCAGCATTTATGCGCGATCAGACTCCTGATCACAAAAAGTGTTTAATCCTGGGCGATTTATTGAAGGGACCAGCACGTAATTGGCATCGCCAGCTGAGCAGATCTGCCCGACCAAGTTGGAATACTCTCGTGGATGAATTCGAAACCCAATATTGTGGAAGTGGACAATCAGCATCCCTCCAGTACTACTACACCAAGCAGCGATCGGATGAAACTCCGATTGAATATCTGCATCGGCTGAATGTGGCGGGATTGCGAGCTAGGTTGCCGATCAGGGAGGGATCATCTACTATTTTACGCGAACACGTGCAACACTATTTGGATAAGCTGACTAATCGTGAGCTCGCTGATCAACTGGAACTTCTGCGTTTGGATAACGCTATGGAGTTGGAAGAAACGCTGCGTGCTTATGCACGCAACAAGTCATGTCAACCAGCGGCAGCAGTGGGTGCAAGTCGATTCCGACAGCAATTTGATGATGATCGACCACCTGCCTCGGCACGTAAGCCTAAAGCTGTACGTGCGATCAAGGTGACATCAGGAAGTGAATAGTCAAGTGCTGATGATAGTGGAAGCGATGGTGATCAGCGTCGGTACATGATCGCAGCTATGCGCGATCAACAGGCGACGCCTGATCAGCCTAAAGAGCGTCGATCAGGCAGACGGAATGACGTGAATGCAGTTGATCAAGGAGCAATGAAGAAATTCAGTCACTGTGGATCAACCAAACATGACAATTTACGTTGTTGGAAACGTTTGACCTGTCTGAAGTGCGGCAGAAAGGGCCATCCAACGGATCAATGTTTTTACGTCTGCCGAGCATGCGGTAAAGTTCACGATGCGGGCAAGTGCCCTATGGAGGAATTCTATAGTCGCATCCACCAATGGTACAATCCCACCAAGCATGCTGGACTGTTACCCAAGGAAGCTGAAGATTTGTTAAACTAGGACGCTCGCCAGGTTGGAATCTGGTACGAGACGAGCGTTCTTGTTTGTGTATTTTTGCATATGTGGATAAGAAGAAGGCTGATCGAGCAGTAAACAGTGATAACGGAAAATGTGATCAGCCTGATTTACCACGTGTGGACAATTTTCATATTGATGAGTTTTCCCGATCCCCGGTGATCATGGAAGTTAACTTACTTCCCGGTGAGTCACGTGGATATTGGAAGTACCACTCGCCGCAAAAATGGTTCAAACAGGCCAAGGCGAGTGGTAAAATTAATAACGAACGAGCCACGTTGCTATTTGATTCTGGTGCTGAAGTGTCGATCATCGACTCAACCTTTTCTCGTAAGGTGGGTTGTCATATCGACTCGAGTCAGAGGCAAGAATGTGTCTGCATTGGAGAAAGTGCGTACCTCACTGAGGGGCGCACTAGAATCAAGATTACGTTAGTAGGCTCGTTGGTTTACTATTTTCATGTGTGGGTGTGTAAACTTGTCGGTCAAGAGGCTATATTGGGGATGGACTTTATGATACCAGATGGTGTTCGATTAGACGTCGCACATGGTGCATTGAGTCTGCCGGATGAGGTGATCATCCCATTAGAAGGACGTCGAAAGTTGTATGGGTCGAGCGGAAATTATATGAAGCTTGATCGGTACGAACAGATCCCAGTGGGTCGATTTGCTGAGGCTCGAATTCGCGATCAGCCATCTCGAAAGTTATGGATTACTCGTGCAAAAGGTTGGGTCCTCACTATCACTAGGGGCGTGGGTAGTTTACGCTATCTGCGTATTACGAATGTCGCTGATCATCCGATCATCGTACAAGATGATACTATTTTAGGTATCTGGATGAACAAAGACGATGTACCCCGACGCCCTGGATTTATTTCGGTGGGATCCAATCGCTATAAGGAGTGGCAAAATCTAGCGTATCAAGCTTCTACAGATTCAATGCATGACGATCAAGAGAGTGTTGATCAATGTCCAGTAGTCGAGAAGAAAGAGTATCCTACTCCGCGAAGCATTTTGGTACGAACTACGGACCCGATCGCAGCATCGGTAGCATTAGTAACCGGCCGATCACAGAAGGCACAAGAAGTACAAGAGACATGCGATCAGGAGCCGAATGTGAAAGGTCCGACCCTCGGTCACGAAGTTGGACGACCTGTTGAAGGAGATGAGCATAAGCAAGATACATGCGATCACCCCGTCTCAGCCGATCATGGCGATCTGGGTGTGATTCCGATCGACGATCAGGTTTGCTATCACGAAGGTGGAGATCTGTACGTGGAAGAATTGGAGAAGCAGCTTGATACGTTGCCGGAAATGTCCGCAAGCACCGAGGAAGTGACCAAGGATGATTTACAAGTAGGTGATCCCCTGATCAACACGGCGGAAGAAATCGACCAGCTTCGTGACATAATTTGCGCGAAGAAGCATCTGTTGATCGGGAAGGGGAACTCGCTACCGCCAGCTGCACGTGGAGTTGTGTGCGATATTGATGTAGGCAATGCGCGCCCGATCGCCCAAAAGTGCCGAAAGGTGGCGCCTCAATTTCGTGAAATGTTACCGGCCTTGATCAAGGGGCTGTTGGCCACCAAGATCATCCAGCCATCCACGTCGCCATGGGCATCACCTATAGTGATCATTGTGAAGAATAATGGAGTCGATATACGTCTATGCAACGACTATCGCGCGGTGAATCAACTCACGCGCTTGATGGTATACCCGATGCCCCTGATCTCCGATCTACTCGAGGATTTGTACAAGGCGTTGTGGTTTTGCGCTTTGGATATGGCGAGTGGTTTTTGGGTCGTGTCTATGACCGACAGAGCACGTCAGATTTCGGCGTTTGTTACTCCGTTTGGATTGTTTGAGTGGAATTGGACGCCCTTTGGATTGAAGAATGCTCCGCAAATTTATCAGCGGTTGATCGACAATGCATTGTACGGGTATCTCAAGGTTAAAGACAGTGTCGATGAATCGGCTGATGTGTTCACTATGGGAGAGCCTGATCAGGCGCCGGGCCCGTCTGTGCTGCAGCGACGGTCATATATCGATGATAGTTTGATCCCTGCGCCTACGTGGACCGCTCTGTGCGATAAGGTGCGGAATTTGCTGGAGAAGTGCGACCAGTGGAATTTGTCGATCAGCGTGGCCAAATCATACTGGGGGAGAAGTGAAGTCCCTTACTTAGGGCATCACGTCTCTATCCGCGGTTTGGAAACAAATCCCAAGAATTTGGACGATTTGATCGATTTGCCTTTTCCTGGCACCTTACGTGCTATGCAATCGTTTTTGGGAAGCCTGAATTATTATCGTCGGTTTATCGAAGAATTCGCGGTCTACGGTGCTGTGTTCAACGAATTAACAGAGATCGATTATCAAGAGCCGAAGAGCAGATCACTGATAGGAGAAAATTCGGATGATCAAGACGATCAGCTGATCAGGGCAAAAGTGGCATTCAGCATGTTGAAGGCGAAGATTGCGTCAGCTCCAACTCTACGTCATTTCGATCAAGACAAAACGCCAGTGATCGTTGTTTACGCCAGGAAGTGGGCGGTATCAGCAGCGTTTGTACAAGAACACGATCAAGTGTATTGTCCCGTCGCATTCGCTAGTCTAACGTTGAAGAGCAGCGAGCTGAATTACAGCCCTGTCGAAAAAGAGGTGCTGGCCCTTCTGCGGATGTTTTATGTTTACTTTACGATGTTAGTCGGAACGAAGATCACTGTTTTGTCTCGTTGATCCACGTTGAAGTGGTTGCTAACAGCCAACGGGCTGGATGGACGATTGGGCAGATGGGCTGCGATCCTGTCACAGTGGGATCTCGAGATCAAGAAATGTGTTCGCGGCGAAGAAGAGGTGCTAGGGGCGTTAGCTGCAAGCATCACCCCTCGCACCGAGGTTGACGAATCCCTGATCGCTATGGCACCGAGAAAGGATCCACGACAAACAATCGAAGTACCACCTCCCACGGTGGCGAAAGACGAGGAGCTTTACATGATCAGCTTTGATGGATCGGCAAGTGTCAAGCGACGTGTGGGTGCATTTGGCGCTATCATATGGAAGTTACCGGAGTGGAAAGTTGTGATCGCGATTGCTGACCATGCACCCGACATCACAGTGAACGAAGCCGAATACCATGGATTGCTATTAAGTCTGGAACTACTGTCACGATACCCTAAAGGAAGGGTGATCGTGTATGGAGATTCAAATTTAGTGATCAGGCGAATGCGCGGCGAGATAGAGTGCAAGGATACGCGATTGCAAGTGTTTCAACAGCGTGCGCTTAAACTTCTTCGTGAATGGACCGATCACGATCAAGAGAGAATGGAACAAGATCGCAGATCGTATCACCACTATGGCCATGCACGGTGGAACGAGATGCGAGATCGATGGTGAAGAACAGTTGGCAGAATTGGCCGATCTCAACAGATTGCCAGAAGTGATCACGTGGAATGAAGATCCCACGGTCCCACAAGTGCTGATAACTACACGATCACGCAACCACCGGCAACCGCGACTGTCAACGTGGTCCGATATATCCATAGAAGGGATGAGGACGGAACGTGTGAAAAAGGCGCAAGACGAGGAGAAGTGGATCCATGATCTGCGAAGTTATTTGCATGGAGAAGTTTCGCAATTGAGCGCTGACGAGGTTAAAGATTGCGCAAAGATTGCCGACAACTACGATGTCGATAATCAAGGATTGTTGATTTATTGTGGGAATACGGCCAAGGGAAAAGTCAGCGACGATCAAGATGATCAAGACGATCGACTTTCTTCGATCAAGATGGGTTTCCCCGAGACATTACAAGCGAATGTCCTCCACCACTATCATGTGAGTTTGGAAGGAGGAGACCAGGGTATAGGCCGCACCTATCAACGGATCAGACGGTACTTCCATTGGCGTGGTCTATTCCGCAGCGTGCAAATATTTGTTGGACAATGTGTGGATTGCGAAACGGGGAAGGGTCAGCCTACGATCAAGGGCATGTCGCCGGGGAATATCGAGGCCACGTACCCGTTCCAAGTGATTGCCATGGATCACATACCGTCACTGCCTCGATCAACTGATGGGCATACGGAACTGCTGATTTGGGTTGATCTGTTCACGGGTATGGTGATCGCGAAAGCTGGATCATCTCGCACAGCGCAGAAAGTCGTGGAAAATTACGAAGAGTGCGTGTTCCGACGATTTTGTGCAATTGAGGTGATCTGGCACGACCGAGAGCCTGGATTTATGTCGGAAGTATTTCGTGCGTTTAACAAGATCGTGGGACAACGGCATATTGCCACTATGGCGTATCGTCCGCAGGCAAATGGAAAGGCAGAAAGAACGGTGCAGACGATTACGAGGGCCATCAAGATGTATGTGTCAGATGTCGGCCAGAAGGATTGGAGTGCATACGCAGAGCGACTGTTTTTTGCGTTGAATTCAACCCCTGATCGCATTCGTGGAGAAACGCCCTTTACTTGGCGTATGGGTGGGATCCACGATCATCGCTGGAATCGACATTGCAATTAGGTGGAATTCGACGCAAGGACCGTGATGCTCGCCGATGGAGGTACAAGTTGCTGAAAGATAATCGCCTCGCTCGTGATCAGGTGAACGTTCGATTACACCAAGCGATGGCTGATCGAGCTGAAAAGCACAACGATCAGGTGACGCCACACAAGATCGAGGCTGGATCAAGGGTCTGGCTATACCTTGATCGCGTTAAAGAAGGGTATGCAAAGAAATTGGCGCACATGTGGCATGGACCCTTCAGGGTCGATGAGGTGATCGGTGATCATGCAGGAAGATTGGTTACAGCTGGCACGGACTATCGCATGTTCCCCGTGGTGCACCTATCCAAGTTAAAATTGGTTAAGGAGTTTCCAGATCGCCCTACCGCAGTGTTAACAGCTGGGATTGAAGAGCGGTTAGACTTTGACGAAGCTTTGCTACCTGAGGAAAGCTGGGAAAGGACGCTAGATCCAGACGAATTTGAAGTTGATCGCGTCACTGATGTTCAATCTGGTCGAAAGACTAGATATGGAAGGACGTTGCGTGAGTATCAAGTCTACTGGAAGAGTCATATCGAGCCGTCATGGGTAGACGAGGCGGACTTGAACTGTGATGCCCTGATCAAGGACTTTGAGAGAAGGTTGATCAACCGACATCGGTTTGATGTAATGCAAGTGGATGAAGAGTCCCACTAATGTGTGATCAGCTGATTGATCAGGGAAATCGTGATCGACGAAACTCCCAATGGATGACGAAGTGATGATTGACTGGAAATGGTGTTATAGCGATGGATATTGTGAATTAAGGTGATGGAGTAACAGCAGATGAGCCGAAAGAAGACCGATTTATATGCAGCATGAAAAAGTGACGAGGCAACAGCTGGAAGTGGTATGATCAAGAGTGCTTATTGATTGAAGAGAAGTGATCAGCCGACTACGTGGACGATTGGGTGGAGATAAAGATCTTGAATGTTGCTGCGGCGTTTAGGCGAAGAATCCACGCGGCGGATCGTGCCGTCTGGAGAATCATCTTGGCCGGCAGACGATGTAGCCTTATCGGCACTTGTAAACGCAATGTCGGCAGCTGGGACGCTCTGGATCTGGAGTGACAGGCCCGACAAATGAGTTTGAAGGCCGGAGTGGTATTTTCGCAATCGCTCGATCTCAACTTGTGCTTTCTGCAGCTGATCACGTAATGAATCGCGATCAGCGGAGACTTGATCGAGTTGACACTGAGTGACGGCAAGTTCACCCCCCAGCTTGTCATTGAGCTGCGATACCCCCTCGACACGATCAGCTATCTCTTGTGCCTGGGCCGCAACGGCAACAAGGTCGTCCAACTGCAAGCGGTATGACTTGTTCTCCTTCCGGAGGCGATCACGTTTTTCTTGGTATCTCTCGGCTTTCGCGTTAAGTTTCAACGCTTTCGTGGCCAAGTGGCTGTTCCTGGAGACGGCCTGATCATGCTCGGCTTGAAGCTCGTCCAAGCGCTGTCGAATCTGGGACAGTTCATCTGCTTGATCAGCGACTGTATCTTCCAATACTGCTCGCGAGTAGCGCTCCTTGCAAGGCTGTTCTCCAGATCACGGATCTTGATGCGCTGGTTCTCCAAGGAGTTTTCTTGACCAGCGATGGTAGCTTGGGCAGCAGTTAATCGGGACTTGGAATCATTTAGCGCGGAGTTGACGACGTCACGTAGTGGCCCAAAGTGGCGAAGGGCGACCTTCTCCATCTCGACATTATAGTCCGTGGGGATACGGCTGGCGCTGGCGAGCTGCTGTCAAAGCATCGCGATGGTGTCTTCACTCATAGCGAGCGAGTTGGATAGCGTGGCGACTTCATCATCACGTGCACAAAGTGCCTCCCGCAGGATATGCGATTGGTCGATCGCGGCGATCACCTGATCAGCCGCAGCACGATCAGGGGCAGAAGTGTCAGCAGCATTTGCTGGGGCGCCGTCCGTTGTCGCTCGCATGAAGGAAATGTGGAGATGCTTGATCAAGGAGACCTGATCGCCGATGTCACGGTTGGAGGAGAATAGCGCCCGATCGCGGTGTGCACCACCCAACGGTAACGACCTGATCGATTGTGACCAAGCGATGGGAGAAAGGGCAAGATGATGGGTGTTGATCGCCTGATCAAGGATGCCATCATGTAATGGTTGAAGGCAATACGGATAACGGTGGCATGATCGAACCTCGCCCCAACCGCTGTACGGCTGGGGCGAGGCTCAGGGGCGGCTGTGGGAAAGCGTGTCTTAAAATTGGCACCAATTGGGCCATTATTAGGGGCGTTAGTACGGGTACTATAGGGTGTATGATTGCGTGTACTGTAGTGTGTACTACTGTGTACCACTGTGTACAGTGGTATGTACAACAGTGGTGTACATGGACAGGCCATAGACAGGACATCGGGAGATGGGACTGTTACGCAACGAACAGCGGCGAGCAACGGACTAATCATCTCGACTGGTCGACGGACGACGTGGGAACGGGTGTATTTGATTGGTG
>CM047580.1:43037588-43068290 GCA_026184515.1 Peronosclerospora sorghi | reverse complement strand
CAAGGGCTCATGCCCTCATTGGTTAAATAACCAATGGTTCGAAACCTTTCAAACCGGTCAATACTGACCTCAACCGTAGTGTACTCATGTACACCAAAACTAAATGTAACTCAAATGTAACCCCGTTACATCCTCCCCCATCAAGACTATTAATTACGCAATACACAAAAATATGTTGGAGAACTCCAACGCCAGTTGCTCTGGCCCTCCATATGTACACCTCCAGTGGTGCTATGGCGTCTCCTCTAGAAGAGGTAGACTACTCCAAGAACTCGGAGGTGGATGCCCTTGGGGATACCTCCCCAACGGTTAACCGCTCCGACAGCGCCGAACGGCGTTGTCGGCAGCCTAATCCGTTGCCCACACGTGGGGAAAATGCGCTAACCAGTGCGCCACCCCTGCCCATATCGGATGGTACATCCGAATCGCCAAAGGCGATATTCACTAATGAGCTGGACGCAGATCAAGACACCCAACTTGCCGCACAGGCCCTAAGGGCTGCGTTACGCGCCCCCAAACGCCTGCCAAGGGCGGCTTATAATTTTGATGTCCTCGTGACCTTCCAATGTGGGCCGGGAGTTTGGTAAGGGCTGGGTTAGCGCCCTATACCCCTGGACCCGCGGCGGAACAGCCGTATCAACGCGAACGCCGTGAGAAACTCCGGCAACAACTGCTTACACAAAAGCAGTTCACTAGCGTCTCATATAGAGAGCGCTTAGACAGGCAGGCACAGGGTGCCCATGTTGAGAACCTCCGCGAGGTTCCTTTCGTTCTTTCTCCGGGAGAAAGTGCTGGTGATGCTGAGAAGAAGTTCCGCGCTTGGGCGGAAGGGGAGAAGCTTCTACCCAGCTTCAATGAGCTGCACGACAGCTATTCCCGTCGAGATATTTGGGTGGATAGGGCGTTGCGCCTGTCATTTGCCAAAGCTAAGGCGATGGAGCAACTACGTGCTCCGTATCGCACGCGCTACGCCAGCGCCCCTGTCTCCACCCTGTTGTCCGGAGACAGTGTGGTCGCCACATCTCCTCCGGCCAACTCCCACTTATTGGGAGTGATGAAGCTTCTCATGCCCCTCTGGTCGTTGACCTACAGCGGGATTCTCCCGCTCAAAAGCGTCAACGACGTCGCTGCAATCCTGCCGTAGGGGAGTCTCGAACTCCCACGAACTCTGTGAGTGTGGATAACCTTTCCACTTCACCAGATACTGGGTTTGACCCCGATGATGGCGCCGCGCCATCAGCCGCTCCACATGAAAGTGCGGAGTACTCTCCGCATCGAGCATTGGAGGAGGAGGTCGCACAATTGCGACGTGAGATTCGCGCGCGCTGTGATCGACACAGCCTTCGCATCCATGATCTCCACGAGGGGATCCGCGATGAGCGGGATGCCACTGATCGCTTCGAGAGGCGGCTTGCCTCTCTCGAGACGACCGTTGCGGAGCTTCGTGGTCGCATTTTAGCCCTTTCGGGCTTCCTTCGCCCTGCGGTGCCTTACGGCTATCCGCCTTTCCACCCTCCTCCAGGAGGGGCCCCGCCTCCGGGGCCTGGTATGGCTTAAGCATACCTACATAAAAGGTTGGATGCGTACGCATCGCCTTCGGGACGTCTAAGGTGTACGACAATCCCTTTCGGGCTAACACCTTAAAGGGACCCACAAACCTGGGGCGCAGTTTATTGCGCAACACATTTGAACTGCATGTGTAGGAAGATTTTTAGCGTTTGATAAAACAATTTCTCCTACTCTGTATACCTTTTTGTTACGCCGTCCCTTCCGGTCAGCTTGCTCCTTCTGCTTGTCTTGGCTTTCCGCCATGGCTTCGCAGACGTGTCGTAAGACACTAAGGCGCGTCGATAAAAACTTATCTATGTGCTTTCGCACAGATACAGGGCTGACATCGGGGAACCCTCCCCCCTCAAGACCTGGTACACACACAATTGGCGTCAACGGAACCCTCGGATTCACTAATCCTTTCACGTAAAACGGGGTAAACCCCGTAGATGCATGTACCGAATTGTTGATAGCAAATTCAACCATCAGAAGCATCTCACTCCAACTCTTTGGAGAATCCGGACATAAACTCCGGAGAATATCCTCCACTACGCGATTAACGCGTTCCGTCTGACCGTCCGTCTGCGGATGATCCGCAGTGGACATGAGGAGCTTGGTTCCTAGCACCTTAAACAACGCTCCCCAGAATTGTCCCGTAAAACGGGGATCCCGATCCGACACAACGGAATCGGGTAGACCATGCTGTCGAAAGACACGATCTAGGAACACTTTTGCTGTTCCTTGTCCATCTAGGGACTCTGGCACCGCCGCCAGGTGAGCCATCTTGCTCAATCGGTCTACAAAGACCAATATGCCGGTGTTCCCGACCTTATCCTTCGGAAAACCGAAGATAAAATCCATGCTAATGAATTTCCAACACTCCATTGGAACCGATAAGCCCGACAAAGGCGCAGCTGAACTTGCATAGGGTTTAACCCTCTGAAACGTCTCCCAGGTGCGTATATACGCACCGACCCACTTATACATGTTGGGCCACCAATACAAAGCGCTTAAAGCGCTGTAGGTCTTATCCCGACCTAAATGACCCCCGGTAGGGGCGTCATTTGCCTCAAAGAGGACTCTATACTTCAGTTCCTCATTATGAGGAACTACCACCCGCGGAGTGTCCTCTGCGCTCGTGCTATAAAATAGCAGACCGTCACAGTACCTGTAACGGTGTAAACGAGCTTTAGCTCGACTTGACAGGGTTGGATATGACGAGCCAAGACCCTTTTCACCTAACGCGCGGATAATCGCCGTACACTGTGGGTCTTTCTCATACGCCTGGCGCATGAGATCCACCACATACGAGGTGATGAATGTCGCGTGAGCGAGCTCGTAATCGGGACGACGCGAAAACGTGTCTGCAAGCACGTTTTGCTTTCCAGGTTTATACTTAACCTCAAAGTTGTACTCCGCAAAGAAGGAGAGCCAACGGGCCATCCGTTGCGAGAGATGAGGCGACTTTGTCGCTGTCCGTAAGGACGCGTGGTCAGTATAAACCACGAACGGCTTTGAGAAGAGTAGGTGAGCCCTAAATTTGACAAGAGCATACTTCATTGCAAGTAGCTCCTTGTCATGAACGGGATAATTCCGTTCCGCAGCATTAAGCTGCCTCGACTCAAACGCAATCACGCGTTCCCGTCCCGCATCGTCTGCTTGTAACAAAGCACATCCGATTGCGAAATCGGAGGCGTCGCAGACGACGCTAAATGGTTTCCCAGAATCTGGGAGAGCAAGAACGGGAGCTTTTATCAAACTCCCCTTAACCGCTTCAAAAGCGTTTTGGTGTTCAGTTTCCCAACACCAATTAACATCCTTCTTAAGAAGGTCGGTCAATGGCTTCGCCATTTCAGCGTAGTTATCGCTGTACTTGTGGAGATAGTTGGCTAATCCAATCCACTTCCGTGAATCTCTAAGATTTACAGGCGAAGGCCACTGCACAATGGCTTTCACCTTCGCGGGATCCGCCCGCACTCCATCCTTACCGATGAAGCATCCGAGGAAAGGAATTTCCTCAGCACCAAATATGCATTTGGATGCGTTCGCATATACCTTATGCTCTCGCATACATTCGAGTACTGCTTGAAGGTGTATAAGGTGCGTCTGAACATCAGACGAGTCGCCTTCTGCACGACTATGAACGAATATATCGTCAAAGTACGTCTGAGCGTACTTCCCATGAGGGCGGAAGAGTTGAGTCACCACGCGATTGAAATACGCTGGCGCATTCGAAAGCCCATGTGGCATAACTAGCCACTCCCACAGCATTCCACTAGGCGTGCTAACCGCTGTAAGCGCAATATCGGATGCTCGCATGAGCACCTGATAATACCCGTCCACCAGATCTAAGGCAATGTACACAGTACAGCCCGCCATATTGTTCTGGAGGACATCCTTCCGAGGAATCGGAGTCTGCATGGGTACAGTAGCTGCATTCAGCTTGTTATACGCATGCACAATGCGCCACTTTCCGTTCGGTTTACGAACACAAAAAGTGGGAGATGAGTGGGGAGACTTACTCTCCCGTACCATCCCTGCCTCTTCTTTCCCCTTGAAGAATGCGTCGATGACGTCGCATTGTTCCTTGGGGAGAGGCCACTGCCTAGTGACGCAGTATTTGGTTCCAGGAACCAAATCAATTTCATGTCGGACTCCCCGATCCGGTGGTAACACCATCGGTGGGTTGTCATTAATGACATCTCCAAATTCCTTTAATAAGGAATGGTAAGGGTTGGGCATTCAATGCCTGTTTGGTTTGCACCAAAACTGACTCGTCCATCGTGCATGAGGAGTTCAACTCCTCTTCCGGACGCAACACGACGACCTCGTCGATTTCATCTGCTTTCTAAGCAGTCTCAAACTCGTTGAAATACATCTGACCCAACGACAGCAGTTCGCCTACCCCAGGCAACTGTTCCAGGCTTACGCCTTCCGTGACAACACCTGTCACGCTATTCATCATCCTGTAGGACTGCTGACTACTGTCCTCGGGACTCATCTCGACACCTAGATGGAAGGGGGCAATTGCCCCATCTATTGGAAGCGCATCGCGCCTATCCACAGAGGTCTCTACCTCTACCACCGGTGTCTCGCCGGTCTCACCTATAACGGCGTAGTCGGAATCATTTCCGACGTGCGAAAGAGACAAACATCGGGTCTCTTCGCTTGGAAGCGCCTCGCGCTTAACCACAGGGGTCTCTACCCCTACCACTGGAGTCGTCTCAGAGGAATCCACCTGTGCCACTGGCAACTCACCAGTCTCGCCATTCACGGCGTGGGGATTAACCGCCGAATCCCCCTCGTTAAGGAACTCTTCTTTAACGCCATTCGGAATGATCATTTCAGACATCCCAATCTCTGGCATCTCACGCCAGAATCGCTTTTGCGATCGAGAAAAGGTGGGTTCATGACTCGCCAATGCTTCACCCGACCGCGGGTGCGTTGAGCCAATGGACTTAGACTTCCAGTCTATCCATGGCTCGTGACGTTCCAGCCACTTCATGCCAAGAATGAGGTCATACCTCGAGTCCAAATCCAGGACTAGGCAACGTTCTAAGCTGTCGAAGTCTGCAAACTTCATCTTAAGGTCAATCGAGACCTTGGGTACAGAAACCTGTACACCCGTCGCAAGCCGGACTGTGACAACGTCACGAGAACGTGCCTCTAGGGCCTCGGCATACAGCCGACTCTTCTCAACAGAAGCCCGTCTGACATAATTGTCAGACGCTCCAGAGTCTATCAAGACTCTCCAAGGCTTATCAAAGCCTTTCACGTCCGCAAGGACTACCAGCAAACCTGGCTGGTACATCAACTCGGTGCTAGAAAGCACCGCTTCCCTCGGGGCTTTGTGCTGTCGTCCCCTACCCTGGGGCTTAACAGCACTGAGGGGTCCCCCAGTAGGGCGCCCCGCACCTACTGGGAGCCGTCGTTTCCCGACGCCTTGGACAAGGGCTTTTTCCCCACCCTTAGTCCCTTGTAGCGAGTGTCTCGCTGGGGATTTTTCGGACATCTGTTCCTCAGATGATCCATGCTCCCACACAGGAAGAATCTCAGCGGCCCACGCCGCTGCAGCATAGCCAAGAGCTCTGTCTCGAAGCTCTGTGTAAAAGAGTCCGAATGAATCTTAGCGGGAGGTTTCTCCTCCGCTTCGACCTGACTCAGGTCCATGGGTTCGGGACCCACCTTAGAGGAGAGGAAATTCCTCTCGGCGTTGAACGCCATCTTGAATGCCTCTTCCAGGGATTAGGGTCGGCATCGGAACAATTCCGAACGTGCTGGTCCTTCTCTCAGGCCTCCCATGAAGACGGGGATGGACACATCGTCCGAATACTCTTTCGCGTACATCCCTGCCAACAGGGTCTTAAGCTCCTGGATATAAACCTCCAGGTCCTTAGTGCCTTAACGGCACCTCAGGAACGCCAGTTGATTCTGGAAAACCAAATCAGGCGTTGCGTACATGTCCATAAGCTTCTGATTAAGGACTTCCCAGGTTGGAAACACGTCCTTGACTGATTCCGAGCACGTAAACGCCCATGTACGGGCTTTGCCCGTAATATGGGTCAATGCAAGTCCCACTTGCAAGTGATCAGCGGTCATGTTCGCTGTGGCGAAGGCCGTTTCGACCTCTCGCAACCAAACATAAAGGTTGTCACCCTTCTCTCCGGTGACTCCTTTATCTTAAACGATAATGGAGGGCGCACCCCCGTGGAATAACCTCCACCGCAACTCGCCTCATGAGGGATGAGGGCCTTTACCCTTCCATTTACGGCCTCAAGGCCCTGCTTCACTAGGAGCTTCATACCTTCTTCCCCCGTTAAGGGTAACTGCCTTTTAAAGGCTTCCTGTTGGACGAGGGTCAAACTATCCCAATCGTCCTGATTCATCCTTTGCAGAGGATGTCTTGTCTACCAACACAGGTGTTGGATTGACTACAAGTGTTACCAGATGTAGCCGGTGCGTATACGCACGGTGCGGCTAGCGCACAGAGGAAGGCTTTCCTTAAAGCGGCGTTCGCCGCTACTTAGCGTATACGCCCTTATTAAGGGCTTAGTAGGAGAGAGCTCTCCTACTCGGGGCCAAGATTCCCGGGTTAGTTTACTCTAGCCTGTACTAGTGCCTTAACGGCAAGGCTCCCTTACAAAGGGTGTAGCTAAGGGGAGGGCTCCCCTTACGCTACGGCACTCACTACACGCACGACCGGTCGAGGTCGTGCGTCTGTACTACGGAGTGGAAAGTAAACCGAATATATTTAATATGTAATTAGCCTAAATTAATTTAAACTAATATAAACTATATGTAACACTAAGTAGAATATTCCTAATCCGTACCTAGCTAAAATGTAGTGTACACACCTGTTTACTGACACGTGGATGGCTGACACACCACCACACCAAGGGCCCATGCCCTGATTGGTTAAAATGACCAAAGGTTCGAAACCTTTCAACCCGGCCAATACTGGCCTCAACCGTGGTGTACTCATGTACACCAACACTCAGTGTTACCCGAATGTAACCCCGTTACACAAAAGGACCAAACCTTTCGGACCGGCCAATACTTGTGTGGTGGTACGGCCGATCAAAGTTTTTGACGCTTGATCAGGCGGTACCACGGCGCCCGGACTGCCGACTAACGAAGGGGGTCCTCCGGTTGTCTTTGACTGCTTGTGTTTCTGCTCACCTTGTGTACCCGACGGCTTAGGCGTGGGTCGCTCTTCAGGTGGCATGGATGTAAACACGGCAATTCCTAGATGCAAGATTGGGGAACTTGTAATGAGTTGATCGAGGTGCTGATCAGACGTGATCCGGTATAATAGACCTCGAATCAGGTGCGAACAGGCTTGATCAGCAGTGATCAGGCTTGGGCAGTGTAACGGGGTTACATTTGAGTTACATTTAGTGTTGGTGTACATGAGTACACTACGGTTGAGGTCAGTATTGACCGGTTTGAAAGGTTTCGAACCATTGGTTATTTAACCAATGAGGGCATGAGCCCTTGGGTGGTGGTGTGTCAGCCATCCACGTGTCGGTACACAGGTGTGTACATTACATTTTAGCTAGGTACGAATTGGGTATATTCTACTTATAATTACATATAGTTTACATTAGTTTAAATTAATTTAGGCTAATTACATATTAAATATATTCAGTTTACATTCACTCGAAAGTGCAGATGTGCGACCTCGACCGGTCGCGCGTGCAGTGAGTGTCGTAGGTAAGACGGAGCCCTCCCTTTACTTATACCCAGTAAAGGGAACACAGCCGTTAAGGCTAAGTAGTAAACCAACCCGGGAATCTTGGCCCCGAGTAGGAGAGCTCTCCTACTAAGCCCTTTATAAGGGAGTATCGGCTAAGTAGCGGTAGATACCGCTTTAAAGAAGATTCTTCCTCTGTGCGCTAGCCGCACCGTGCGTATACTCACCGGCTACAGGCAGGGACCGAAAGTCGTTGTTCAGACTTGATCAGACTTGATCAGACTTGATCAGACTTGATCAGACTTGATCAGGCACTAAAAGTAATTGATCCGCTGAGATCAGACTTGATCAGGCTTGATCAGGCACCAAAAGTAGTTGATTAGCTGAGATCAGACTTGATCAGGCTTGATCAGGCACTAAAAGTAGTTGATCCGCTGAGATCAGACTTGATCAGGCTCGATCAGGCACTAAAAGTAGTTGATCAGCTAAGATCAGACTTGATCAGGTGCCAAAAGTCGCTCAGGTACAAGTTGGTGCGATCTGCGAGTTGTTGATCGCGGGTCACGAGTTGCAGAGTGTCGATCAGGTGTTGATCGGCGAAGGGGGTACTTAATCAGGCAGTGTAAGTCTTCACTGCCTGATCACGGAGCCTATGGAGTCTTCAACAGCTAAAGGAACACCCAAATATCTGTATTCCTAGCCTAGACCTACGAGGGGGGGGGTAATTTTCACTTAATCCACCTAGAGTTCCCGTGGGGCGCTTATAGCAGCCGAACTCTAGGGGCCAAACGCGAACCAAACGTGGAGAGGTGAGAGCACTGCTCAATCACACTCTCAAAACCAAAAAACTTTACTGAAGAACCGCTGACACAGCGGGCGGAGTTGCGGAGTGAGTTCTCAACACTCTACCTCTGCCGGTGGACCAAAAATGCACAAAGTGCTCCCGCCCGGGACGTAGAGGTATATACTAATAAGGGAGGCGCAAAGGTGCCGTCCCGAAAACGATCTGCTAGATCGAACGCAAAGGTGAACTTTATTGTTGCTTAAATACTAAGAACTACCAATTACCTAATATCCACCAATCAGAACTACCCGTTCCAGCGTCCTCCGTCGACCAGTCGACCTGATTTATCCGTCGTCCGTCGCTGTTCGTCGGTATTCGCTGAGTACCTGTATGTGATCGTCCCATCTTCCTATGCCCTGTCTATGTCCCGAATATGTGCACCACGGTTGTACACGCAACTGTATACGCCGTGGTACACACAATCGTATACGATTACGTACCCGATTTTTTGTCCGTAATCGGCCCCCCTAATTTAGGCCCATAATTAGGCCCTATAATAAGGCCCGTTATTGGGCCCAATTATAACACGCTTTACGACAGCCGCTCCCGATCCTCGTCCCCGCCGTACAGCGGTTGGGGCGAGGGTCGATCATGCCGTTAGATATCGTGGATCATGCTACCTTTGGTCGGCTTGTCCACCATGACGTCATCGGTCAGGTGATAATCACCCATCAATCTGCCTGCCCCTTCTACCGCCGATCAGGTCCCGTTCTATCAGGCTGTTACCGTTAGTGGTACGCCCCTCGCGATCCAACGTTCACCCTTCACGAACCGTGTCATTTGCGATCAAGCTGTCTCGATCAGGCATTCCTGCATTTCCATCATGCAAGCGATAACGGACGGCACCCCGACAAACACCACCGACACTGCTGCCCTGGATCGGGCCGCAGCTGATCAGGCGATCGCTGACATCAATCAGGATCAGGATTACAGCTTGCTAGAGGCTCTACACGCGCGTGATGATCAGATCGCCATGTTATCCGACTCGCTCGCGATGAGTGAAGACACTGTCACGATGCTTCGGCAGCAGCTCGCTCGTGCCAAACGCGCCGTGGTGGAGCGAGATATTGCGATCAAGCGGGACGCCTTCAAACAGCTCAAACCATTGCGTGATTTCGTCGACACCACAGTCAATGATCTCCAGACTAAGTTGAAGACCGTCGAAAGCGCTATGGCCGATCAAGAAAAACGCATGGTCGATCAGCGCGCACAGATCCGGGATCTGGAAGGCCGTCATGCCCGTGATAGTTATCTGCGATCGGTACATGAAGTAACTATCGCTGATCAAGCGCGGGAGCTGGATCAACTTCAGCAGCGCATAGCCAAGTTACAAGAAGAATACGATCGGGCTGCTTCTTGGAATCAGCGCTTGTTAGAAGAGGCGCTCAAGCTCGCCTCCGAGGTTAAACGGCGCAAAAGCCAGTACAGTCGCCTCCGAAGGAAGAGAAAGTCCAATTGCATGAATATGTACGTGTATACCGCCATCGTGGCCCATACGCAGGAAATATCCGACCGGGTTGCGGGAGTGTCGGCCCTCCAAACTAAGCTGGACGATCTGCACGCCGCATATTCTCAGCTGGAGAACGAACATTCCTCCATGTAATACCGCTTCGATCAAGTTTCCGTAGAACGCGACACGTTGCGCAATCAGCTGCAGGAGGTTCAGGGCGAAGTCACACAGTTGCGCTCGTTTCACGCGGACCTTCAGTCTCAGTTGGCTGGTATGTCGTTGCGGATGCAGACCACACCGGCTGTCCGCACCCCTCCGGCAGATTCTGATCAAGCCACATCGCCGGCTATACTTCCCGCTGATTCTGCCGACGGCTCGATCAGCCGCGCCGCCCCTTCGCCTAAAAGGCGTACTCAGCGTTCCCGATCCTCCTCTCGGTTGAAGCGGTCACGCCTCCTTTCTCCTATTTCGGAGGCGAAGACGGAGGACGATGATCCCCCAAGTCCTGATCAGGACGATGAAGGCGGATTTCCTGGCCCGATCGCTTCCATTCCCTCTACTCCCACAATTATCGAGTTCGGGAGCGAGGATCTACCTGATAAAGTCACTGCCGGGTCTCTTTTTCCGCGTACGGGTGATTTCCAGACGTTGATCGCGGTGTCTGATGATGCCAGTGACGCCGACATCCTTCCGTGGACTCCGGATCAACTTGGTGGGCTTGATCTGCGTAACGTCACGGACCAATTGGTCTTTGACTACTTGACCCGCCCCGCAGGATGGTTGTTCCCAGCTGCCGTGCATGCCCCTCCGGCTAATTCATGGTCCAGTCATTTGATCACCGTTCCGGAAGTGGAGCTGCTGTATTCTCAATGCCCTTGTGGCGTTTTCACGACCATGTTACCACCCCTTTCTTTTCACTCAGTCGGTTGGTTCGCCGACTTCGAGACAAATTACCGGTCGTTTCTCGAACATCACGCGCTGGCGATCTGGGAGTCGACACATTACCTCCCTATCTCGAAAGGCCTTCGCGAGACGGATGACTTCTTCCTGGACTACTACAACGGTCGCCGCCAACGCAGAAGTCATGCCGGAGCGACCTGGAAGAAAGTTGTGGAATTTTTCCTGCGGGGAATGATCGACGGGAGGTGTGATCTCGACATTTTCCTGGACCCGTCGATCACCCATTGTGCTCGCAACCGTCCTTTGAAGTATGCCACGGCCGACGATGGGGCGTGGTACCCCGGGTTCCTTTCAGACCCGCCACCTCGGACCTTACTGGACGTGTTGAGGGAGGTTGATACCTTTGAACCTTCGCGGGTTCAATATCGTTTCCCCCCCGAAAGCCACCCTGGCCGTAAAATTGCTCGTATTCGTCGAAAGTTCTTTGGGTATGGTTAGTCAGTTGATCGTTTCTTCTTTAACCAATAAGCACTCTTGATCATGCCATTTCCACTGTTGCCTCCTTACGTTTCAATGAATAATATAAATTGGTATTCCGTCGCCTCATCTGTCCTTGCTCCATCATCAAGTCTTGCAATATCCATCGTAAACACACCACTTCAAGTCATTCATCATTTCTTCATCAAATGTGAGTTTAATCAATCATTTTCTTGAATCGGAGGTTTTTCAATCGTAATTCCATGATCAGTCCGCTGATCACGCATTAATTGGACTCTTCGTCCACTTGCATTACGTCAAACCGATGTCTGTTGATCCTCTTCCTTTCGAAGTCCTTGATCAGATCATCGCAGTTCAGTATCTGCCTCGTCCACCCACGACGACTCGGCATAACCCTTCCAGTAGACTTGATGTTCGCGTAACGTCCTTCCATACCTGGTCTTTCGACCAGATCGGACATCGGTGATACGATCAACTTCAAATTCATCTGGATTTAGCGTCCTTTCCCAGCTGCCTTCGGGTAACAAAGCTTCATCGAAGTCAAAACGATCCCCTATCCCGACTGTTAGCACAGTAGTAGGGCGATCTTGAAACTCCTTGACCAATTTCAACTTGTACAGGTGCACTACTGGGAACATACGATAGTCGGTGCCAGCTGTGACCAATCGCCGCATGATTACCGATCACCTCATCGACTCTGAAGGGTCCATGCCACATATGCGCCAGTTTCTTCGCGAACCCTTCTTTCACCCGATCGAGATATAACCAGACCCTTGATCCCGTTTCGATCTTGTGTGGTGTCACTTGATCATTGTGCTTCTCAGCTCGCTCAGCCATCGCTTGATGCAATCTAGTGCTCACTTGGTCGCGGGCGTATCTGTAGTCTTTCTGGAACTTATATCTCCACCGGCGAGCATCTCGATCGTTACGCCGAATTCCACCCAGTTGTAATGTCGATTCCAACGACGATCGCGGATCCCACCCATACGCCAAATAAAATGGTGTCTCTCCTGAATGCGATCAGGGGTCGAGTTCAGCGCCAATACCAGACGCTCTGCATACAAGCTCCAATCTTTCTGACCGACATTTCATACATACATCTTGATTTCCCGTGTTATCGTCTGCACCGTCCTTTCAGCCTTGCCGTTCGCCTGTGGACGGTATGCCATAGTGGCACTCTGACGTTGTCCCACGATCTTGTTGAACGCGCGAAATACTTCTGACATAAAACTCGGTTCTCGATCATGCCGGATCACCTCACTAGCCCCGAATCGTCGAAACACACATTCTTCATAATTTTCAGCGACTTTCTGCGTTGTGCGAAACGATCCAGCTTTCCCTATCACCATACCAGTGAACAGATCCATCCAAATCAGCAGTTCAGTATGTCCATCCGTCGATCGGGGTAGTGACGGGATATGATCCATGGCTATCACTTGGAATGGGTACGTAGCCTCGATATTACCCGGCTACATGCCCTTGATCATAGGTTTGCCCTTCCCCGTCTCGCAATCTACGCATTGTCCAACAAACCTTTGTACACTTCGGAATAGACCACGCCAATGAAAGTATCGTCTGATCCGCTGATATGTACGCCCTATGCCTTGGTGTCCTCCTTCCAAGCTCACATGATAATGGTGGTGGACGTCTGCATGTAGGGTCTCGGGTAAGACCAGCTTAATCGAAAGGTGCCGATCGTCTTGATCATCTTTGTCATCGTTGGCTTTTCTTTTAGACATGTTTTCACAGTAGATCAACAATCCTTGTTCATCGACATCGTAGTTGTCAGCAATTTTCGCGCAGTCCTTAACCTCGTCTGCGCTTAATTGTGAGACGTCACCATACAGATAACTTCGCAAATCATGAATCCATTTCTCTTCGTCTTGTGCCTTTTTCACCCGTTCCGCCATTATCCCGGCTATAGATATATCGGGACACGTTGACAGTCGCGTCTGACGTAGGTTACGTTATCGTGTCATCACTAGTACTTGTGGGGTAGTGGGATCTTCATTCCACGTGATCACTTCCGGCAACCTGTTGAGATCGGTAAATTTCTCCAGCTGTTTCACGTCATCGATTTCAAATCTTGTTCAACCCTGCATAGCCCTAGTGGTGATGTGATCTTCACTCTTATTCCACTCTCTTTTGACATGCACTAGATCATGATCCGACCATTCGCGAAGGAGATTAAACGCACGCTGTTGCAACACTTGCAATCGCGGAGCTTTACACTCTATTTCGCCGCGCATTTGCCGGAATACTAAATTCGAATCTCCACACACGATCATCCTTCCTTTGGGGTATCTCGACAGTAGGTCCAAACTTAAAAGCAATCAATGGTATTCCTCTTCGTTCACCGTGATATCACAGGTGCATGATCGGCCACCGCGGTCATAATATTTCACTCCGGTAATTTCCATACGATAGCGCCGAACGCACCTACACGTCGCTTGACACTTGCAGATCCATTGAAACTAATCACGTAGAGTTCTTCGCATTTTCCGACCGTAGGCGGTGGCACTTCAATCATCTGCCACGGTTGCTTTTTCGGTGCGATCGCAATCAGTGCTTCATCGATTTCGGTGCGAGGAGTGATACTTGCAGCTAACGCCCCCAGTACCTCCTCTTCTCCCTGTACGCATTTCTTGATCTCGAGGTCCCATTGTGATAAGATCGCAGCCCATCTGCCCAGCCGTCCGTCCAGCCCGTTGGATGTTAGTAACCATTTCAGCGTGGATAAACGCGACAAGACAGTGATCGTCTTTCCGACCAGCATCGTGAAGTAACATCCAAAACCCTTAGAAGCACCAGAACTTCCTTTTCGACGGGCTGTAGATCATCTCACCGTTCTTCAACGTTCGGCTGGCGAATGCCACGGGATAATACACTTGATCATGTTCTTGTACCAGCGCGGCGGATACCACCCACTTGCTATCGTAAACCACGATCACTGGCGTTTTTGTTCTGGTAAAAGTGGCGCAGGGTTGGAGCTGACGCAATCTTCGCCTTCGGCATGCTGAATGCTACTTTTGCCCTGATTAATCGATCACCTTCCTGATCCATATTCTCCTTGCTCAACGATCGGCTCTTTAACTCATGATAATACATTTCCCTTAATTCGTAGAGCACAGAGGCATAGATCGCGAAATCTTCGATAAACCGACGGTAGTAGTTCAAACTCCCCAAAACGATTGCATGGCCCGTAAGGTGCCAGGAAAAGGCAAATCAATCAGATCATCCAAATTTTTTGGATTTGTTTCCAAACCTCGGCTAGAGACATGATGCCTAAATAGGAACTTTACTTCGCCCCCAGTACGATTTAGCCACGCTGATCGACAAGTTCCATTGATCGCAATTTTCCAATAAACGTTGCACCTTGTCACACAGGGTAGTCCAGGTAGGTGCAGGGATCAAAATATCATCGATATATGATCGTCGCTGCAGTACAGACGGGCCGGTGTTTGGTCGGGCTCTCCCACCGTAAATACATATTCCGATTCGTCAGCACCGTCCTTAACCTTGATATACCCATATAATGCGTTATCAATCAACCGCTGGTAGATTTGCGGAGCATTCTTTAGGCCAAAAGGCATCCTATTCCATTCGAAAAATCCAAACGGAGTGACAAACGCCGAGATCTGACGCGCTCGATCGGTCATAGATACGACCCAAAAACCGCTCGCCATACCCAAAGAGCAAAACCATAGCGCTTTATCCAAATCTTCGAGTAGATAAGAGATCAGGGGCATTGGATATACCATCAGGCGCGTGAGTTGATTCACCGCGAGATAGTCGATACATAGACGAATATCAACCCCATTCTTTTTCACAATGATCACTATAGGTGATGCCCGGGGTGACGTAGACGGTTGAATGATCTTGGTAGCCAATAGCCCTTTGATCAAAGCCGATAACTTCTCGCGAAATAGCGGAGCCACCTTACGACACTTTTGGGCGATCGGGCGAGATTGCCTACATCGATATCACAAACAACTCCATGTGCAGCAGGAGGTAGTGCGTTCCCCTTTCCGATCAACAGATGTTTCTTCGCCCAAATTATATCGCGAAGCTGATTAATTTCTTCTGGCGTGTTGACCAAAGGGTCTCCGACTAGCAAATGTTCCCTGTTACTTCTTCGGTGCTTGCAGATACTTCGGGCAACGTAGCAAGCTGCTTCTCCAGTTCTTCCACATACAAATCTCCACCTTCATGGTAACAAACTTGATCATCGATATGGATTACACCTTCGCTAGGATCGGCTGAGACAGGGTGATCAAGCGTGTCTTGAATAGACGTATCTCTTACAGCAGATTGCTTAACTCCGTGATCCGGGGTCGGACCTTTCATCTCCGGCTCCTGATTGCACCGCGCTTGCACCTCTAGCACTTTTTGCGAACCTCCGGTTACCAGTGCCACAGATGTGACGATCGAGTCCGTAGGACGTACTAGAATACCTCGAGGAGTGGGGTATTCCCTCTTCTCGACTAAGGGACCTTGATCAACACTCTCTTGATCGTCATCCACAGAATCGGTAGACGCTTGATACGCGAGATTTTGCCACTGCTTATAGCGATTGGACCCCACCGAAATAAATCCAGGGCGACGGGGCACATCTTCTCTGTTCATCCAGAGACCTAAAATCGTATCGTCATGTACGATGATCGGATGATCAGCAACATTCGTAATACACAGTTACCGTAAATTACCCACGCCCCTAGTAATAGTGGGACCCAATCTTTTCCGCGAGTAATCCACAACTTCCGAGATCGCTGATCACGAATTCGGACCTCAGCATATCGCCTACTGGGATCTGTTCGTACTGATCGAGTTTCATGTAGTTTCCACTCGATCCGTACAACTGTCGACGTCCTTCTAATGGGATGATCACCTCATCAGGAAAACTTAGCGCACAGTGGGCGATGTCTAATAAAACACCAGCTGGTATCATAAAATCCATACCCGGTATACCATCTTGACCGACAAGTCTGCCCACCCATGCATGGAAATAATAAACTAACGAGCCTGCTAACGTGATCTTGATTTTAGTGCGCCCCTCCGTGAGAAACGCGCTTTCTCCAATGCCACACATTCTTGTGTTTGACTCGTGTCGATCTGACAACTCACCTTACGAGCAAAGGTTGAGTCGATGATCGACACTTCGGCACCAGAATCAAATAATAGCGTGGCACGTTCGTTATTGATTTTACCGCTCTCCTTGGCTTGTTTAAACCATTTCTTTGGCGAGTGGTATTTCCAATATCCGCGCGATTCACCTGGAGGTAGATCAACCTCCATGATCACCGGGGACCGAGAAAACTCATCAATACGAAAATTAGCCAAACGTGGTCGATCATTCTGATCACATTTATCATTATCTCTTTCTGCTGCTTGATCAACCCTCTTCTTATCCACATATGCAAAAATACACAACCCAGAACGCTCGTCTCGTACCATATTCCAACCTGGCGAGCGTCATAGTTTAACAAATCTTCAGATTCCTTGGGCAGCATTCCAGCATGCTTGGTGGGATTGTACCACTGGAGGATGCGGTTGTAAAATTCTTCCATAGGACACTTGCCTGCATCGTGAACTTCGCCGCAGGCTCGACAGACGTATAAACAATGATCGGTCAGATGTCCCTTCTTGCCACAATTGAGACAGGTCAGGCGCTTCCAGCAACGAATATTATCGTGCCTGATCGATCCACAATGACTGCACTTCTTCATCTCCTCTTGATCGACAGCACTTGAATCACTTCGATTAACCTATCGGGACTCACCAGGTTGATCGGGTGCCCCTGGTTGATCGCGTATAGCAGCAATCATGTAACGGCGCTGATCTCCATCGCTTCCACTGGCGTCGGCACTTGATTCTTCACTCCCAGACGTCATCTTGATCGTTTGGACTGCCTTGGGCTTTCGCGCCGGGGCAGGTTCCCGATCATCGCCGAATTTCTGGCGGAATCGTCTGGTACCTACGGCCGCTGTTGGATGGTACCACCTATTGCGTGCATACGCCCGCAATGTCTCTTCCAGGTCTGCCGCGGTGTCCAACCGCAAAAGCGCCAGTCGATCAGCGAGCTCGCGATTGGCCAATGTATCCAAAAAATGCTGCACATGTTCACGTAAAGTCGTAGGCGATCCATCCCTGATCGGCAACTTGGCTCGCAATCCCTCCACATTCAACCGGTGCAGATATTCGATTGGGCTTTCATCCGATCGCTGCTTCGTGTAATAGTACTGGCGGGATGCCGATTGCCCACTTCCACAATATTGAACTTCAAACTCATCCACAAGATTTTTCCAACTTGATGGAGTGCTTCTACTCAGATGGCGATGCCAATTGCGCGCTGGTCCTTTTAGTAGATCGCCTAGGATCAGACACTTTTCAGGATCAGAAGCTTGATCCCACATAAATGCTGACTTGAGGCGACTAATCCAATTACGCGCTTGATCTTCATCTCCTTCCTTTCCAGAAAATTCTTTTAGATCACTGATCGCCGACATCCGAATCCTGGGAATCGTCTCTTGATCAGGCATCCCAGTGTATGCGGACGCAACGGTGGCTCGTTGTTTCAGATTGATCGGCTCATATGGGTTAATATACTCGCTCTGGATCGTTGATCATGGAACGAATACACGGATTCCATGTCAACGTCCTTGACCGTTGCCGATCTTTCTGGCTTCGAGTGCTGCTGACGAAGTGAATGCACAGATTCCATGTCAACGTCCTTGATCGACGCAGCTGTTCCCGTCTTTAGCTGGCGGTTTTTCCCGCCGACGACTCCAGGTGTCAGCTTGAGTCTTTCCTCAGCCAGAAACTTCTCCATAGCCTTATCAAAGAATGTCTGCAGCTGTGGACTTTGCGATAATTGATCATCTTCTGCCTTGATCGATTGAGGTTCCATCTTGATAACCGAAAACTTGGATTCATCCTTCTGGCAAACTGTCATCCTGGTGATCTTGGGCTCTATACTCCCAGCACTACTCGACTCCGCTCTTCACATTCATCGCCATCGGAAGGGGGAGATTCGTAGCATGATGATCCCGTGTGTTCTGCTGCGTTGTTCGACGGACCTGCTTCAATCTTCAACTGAGATTGCAAGGGTTAAAACTTAGTGGTTTGGCCCACGATAGGTAGCAATAGATGAAACAACTGCTGGGTAGCTTCTGACAGATCTTCTGGATCCTGATCAAACACCTCTTCAGCATCGTAGGCGCCTGTCGTCAGACCTGCCTGCTTGATAAGGCGTGTTAGCCTCAGTTCGATCGTAAGCTTGTCCCTCCCATCCGTAACTGGCTGATCGACCGGTCCGTTCAGCTTCCCGCTGATCATGACCCCAAGTAGGCTCATGATCGAATTCGTCAATAAGAAATCTTCCAGTTTTCCTTTGTAAACCTTTCGGTAAAACGTCCTCACCAGATCAGCTTCCGTTGGTGGCGTACTTGATCGACTTTCGTCGCTCTCCGACCCAGGCGCCTTCATCAACACCTTCGGCTGGTCGGTCTTGTAATACTTCGCCACCGGATCCCAATCCGGATCATTATACACACATATTTTTGGCGGATCATAACTTGCGTTATGATCCGCATGGGCTCCCGAAGGAGCCTCGGGAGGTGGTTGAGGCTTCTCCTCCTTTATCTAATCAAAATTCTCCCCAGGTCCTGATGATCAGCATTTCATTTCTTCTTCAGGCATGACGACGGCGAACTGCCTTCCATCGTCACATACCACCTCCTCCTTTTCCACATTTATCTTCATTTCTGCTTCCGCTTCCGTTTTCACTTCCGCATCAGCGCCATCTTGCGTAGAATCGCGGTGATATTCCGCGTCGCCCAAAGATCCGGACACGTGCGCCATTGTGGCGGAGCGGCCGATCAAAGTTTTTGACGCTTGATCAGGCGGTACCACGGCGCCCGGACTGCCGACTAACGAAGGGGGCCTCCGGTTGTCCTTGACTGCTTGTGTTTCTGCTCACCTTGTGTACCCGACGGCTTAGGCGTGGGTCGATCTTCAGGTGGCGGGGATGTAAACACGGAAATTCCTAGATGCAAGATTGGGGAACTTGTAATGAGTTGATCGAGGTGCTGATCAGACGTGATCAGGTGTAATCGAGCTCGAATCAGGTGCGAACAGGCTTGATCAACAGTGATCAGGCTTGGGAAGGCACCGAAAGTCGTTGATCAGATGTAATCAGACTTGATAAGTCTTGATTAGGAACTAAAAGTAGTTGATCAGCTGAGATCAGACTTGATCAGGCTTGATCAGGCACTAAAAGTAGTTGATCAGCTGAGATCAGACTTGATCAGGATTGATCAGGCACGAAAAGTAGTTGATGAGCTAAGATCAGACTTGATCAGGTGCCAAAAGTCGCTCAGGTACAAGTTGGTGCGATCTGCGAGTTGTTGATCGCGGGTCACGAGTTGCAGAGTGTCGATCAGGTGTTGATCGGCGAAGGGGGTACTTGATCAGTCAGTGGAAGTCTTCACTGCCTGATCACGGAGCCTCTGGAGTCTTCAACTGCTAAAATAACACCCAAATATCTGTATTTCTAGCCTAGACCTACGAGGGGGGGGGGTAAATCTCCCTTAATCCACCTAGAGCTCCCGTGGGGCGCTTACAGCAGCCGACTCTAGAGGCCAAACGTGAACCAAACGTGGAGAGGTGAGAGCACTGCTCAATCACACTCCAAAACCAAAAACCTTTATAAAAACCGCTGACACAGAGGGCGGAGCTGCGGGGTGAGTTCTCAACACTCTACGTCTGCCGGTGGGCCAAAACGCACAACGTGCTCCCTCCCGGGACGTAGAGGTGTATGCCAACTAAAGGGAGGCGCTAGTTGACTTACCTGAGGTGTCCTTAGTGTTTGGACGCAAAAAGAGAACTTTAGTATCTTAAAGACTTAGATCTACCATTTCCCTAATTTCAGCCAATCAGAACCGTCCATTTCCATCGTTCTCCGTCCACCAGTCCACCTGATTCCTCCGTCGCTCGTCGGTGTTCGTCGGTGTTCGCTGAGTACCTGTACGTAATCGTCCCATCTTCCTATGCCCTGTCTATGTCCCGAATATGTGCACCACGGTTGTACACGCAACTGTATACGCCGTGGTACACACAATCGTATACGATTACGTACCCGATTTTTTGTCCGTAATCGGCCCCCCTCATTTAGGCCCATAATTAGGCCCTATAATAAGGCCCTATAATAAGGCCCGTTATTGGGCCCAATTATAACACGCTTTACGACACTTGACCTTAACCGTTGTGTATTTACATACACCAACGTAACTAAATGTAACCCCGTTAAAGTTTCTCGCTGTTAATTACGTGGATTGTGGAATAAGTTACGGTTTTCTCGTTCGAGTTACGTAGTGGATTAATAAGTTTGGACGTGGATAATACAAGTTTATTTGCGCTTTATTTATTGGAATTACGTTACTTCCTCTGTCTCTGTTGCTCGCTAGTGGAAACGTTGCGCTAGTACATACTGCTTCTGTTGGAACGCGTGTCTGCAAATACGCTGGTGAAAATGAGCGACAGCGAACAAACACGTATCGAATGTTTACACTCTTTGGTCGAAGATGTGTCTTGTGAGCATGTTGCGCACCTAGATTTTGTGCCGGAAGGTTTCTATCTCCGGCTTTTTTATAATTTTCACTCGTTTCATGAAAATTTATGGGATATTTTGGGTGTACTTTCAAGAGATGCCATGCCTATTTTAGAAACCGATATCTACATCCAAATCGGTACCCTTCGTACCGACGGGGCCGGCGGCCCGGCGCCCAGTGAGGGTACTCTATAAATACGTATACTCTGCACTTTTACAAATCTTGCTCCAACTGCAACCCCCCCAAATCTCTTTCAAGTATTAGGGTAGTGAACAAAAATAGGGTAGCATAGGGCTAGAACCACCCGGGAAGTTCTAGTTCTATGTTTTCGCGACTTTTTGGCTAGCTACCCAGCCCAGCTCCCCCATGTAGCCTAAAAAAACGAAAATCGTGATTTGCCTCAGACAGACAGAAAGAGCCGGTCAAGTGTAGTACCCGGTCGTACCGACGGGATGGAGGGTATATACGGTTAAACCATAGAATCAACCACGTGACAGGTAACGTGACAGGGACGGAAAACCTCTTAATAGGTAGATGTTAAAGCGCTATTTCTAACTAATTATATACTCGTTAATACTGATCTACATGTCAATAATATTACCACGGATTAGTCTTCAACAGAGCGATGATTTTTGAAACCAAAACTGTATTTTATGTTTTTGTCAGATAGTTTTCACTTCACTGTAAAAGAGCTATTTATAAATTCAAACTGAATTAGGTCCAATTTATAGTATAGTTCGGATTCATTACGTACCTCAAAAATCGACGGTTTTATATTATAGAAGTAGATATGCACGTGAACTTTCCAACTTGTACAAAGCTCCGTAGTTCCACCTAACATCTCTACCAATTTTATTTCTTTAGCACCGATAACTGTCGTCTTGCATTCTTCCGGGTTGCCCTTGTTCGTTGTCACTCAATTTCGTCGACGCGTACTGCTACGTGCACGTTCCAACTACCTTGAGAGTACTTATGCGCGTGGCTCCACAACAAGACGTATGCAGAGAAGTGTAACAACAGTAATACAGCGAAAGCAACTTTATTATCCACGTTATATCCACTTGTCAATCCACTTCAATCGAAGCGGTACCGTGACAAACTCCACACTCCACGAAACGGAGAAACTTCCAGCTGAAAAGTCAGCGTACTTCGCTCCACTCCAGTACTTGCGCGAGATAAGTCAAAATTCAAAGTGATTTTATTAGTACTAAGATTAAGACTTAAACTAATAATATGCATCTATGTAAGTCGATGTACCTAACGCAACTTATGTACATCACACCATGATTTCATCGAAGAGTCGTCAAATACCAATTGACGCGACGCGTAGTGCCGCAGGATTTGCGCGCCCTTCCAACAGCCCTCGCTGCCCGAATCATTGCCATTTGTGCTATAACTTGTTTGAATGCAGCTCTATGTTTCCATAATGCGCTTCAAACTCGAATTCCACGTATTATTCACCTGCGCCAGCTACGACCAATCCAAGACAACTCCAACAGGGCTTAGTTAATCAGATATATATTAAAAAAAGTGTTATAATACATTAATGCAATATGCACTCGAATGAGCGTCCCATTAGTTTCCTACTTGCGCCTTCTTCCGAAAATATTTGTGCGAGGTGTAAAAAATATTTTCTTTTTCATATAAAATTTTGTGTAGAACCAAAAGTTAGAAACGAACGTGTCGTAAGACTTAAGTTTTATTTTCGCATTAGGAGACAAGTTCGTTGTCTCCTAATGCGAAAATCAAACTTAACTTTTACGACAAATTATAATTCCTTGATCAGCTTGCGGAATGATTTTGTTCCCAATACGTCAAGTCGACCAATTAGGTTTTACTTCTGCTACGCTCCAGAAATATATTACAGCAGGAAGGTGGACCTGTGGTGGACTGAAAACCCTACAATTTGCTGTGGTGAAGTGGAAAAGAAAGTATACGACCAGTTTGTACCGGTATACCGCCAATCAGTTTGGAGCGATCGGGAAGGTTAAAGAGTTTTGGGCCAATCGTGTGTCAGAAGTGTCAAGTACGCAGTTTTAGGTGAGTCACACGATGTTTCATGTATTTTTCATATTAGATTTTTAGTGGATATTAAATACAATCTGTGTGTTCTTGTTTCTTTAGTTTACGCATAAGTCTCCCTCTCCTACCTCGGAGTATTTGGGAGAGGAGGATTAGAGGAGTCCCCACCAGCTCAACTTACCCGGCCGGGACGCGTTACGGACGCACTTGGCCCGCCAGAAGTCCGACGACGGGAACGATTAGTCAACACTAGTACTTACTCTCAGGTGGCACACGTTTGGAACGTGTCACTGTTATTGGAAAGGTTACGTGGAGATATCATTGGTGGAGCCCCAAGCTATTGGTTACGTTTGTTTGGATGTTCCGGATTGGTCCATCGATCTCTCGTTTTGGTTGGGCTCTACGATCGGCTATACGCGATCCTCCCTGAACATATATTGGATTAAGTATATCGTTGGCCATTGACGTGTTTAGGGTATATTTTTCCTCCCTAGATACACCCTGCCCCAGAAGTGTAACGATCCATATCGATCACCCCTAAATCCATATCGCGCGACGGTCCACCGAGTGTGTAGCCACCCAAACCAATGGGTACACAAGGTGAGAAGCGTCGAAGTAAATTGTACCAGGCGTCCTGCAATACCGATCGTTCATCCGATCGGAGTGCAGGCGAAGGTTCGCGGGGTACCCCCTCCGTAAGTTGGTCGGCTGGGCACGATGGTGTTCGGTTTCAGTACACTTCGGTGTTTGATTTTGAACTCGACTCCACCACAATGGTGTGCGTGACAGGACCACTTGGTGACCGTGGATATCACCACGATTTCTCGGAAAGTGTGGATTTTACAAGTTTCAGTATGGATTCGCTCTGGAGAGGACACAAGGAGTGCTTATCGCCTTGTGTCCTTGTCGTTGAAAAGGAAGCGATGTTCGGTCTGGCCAGGTGGAGGGGAGGACCAGGTCAAAATTAATAAAGCTTTTCCTCCCCATAAGACCCCTACCGGATCCGATGTTCGATCTTGCCAGGAAGAGGACCAGGTCGAAGTTAATAAAGTTTTTCCTCCCCATAAGGCTCCTATTGGTGCCGATCGGGGCTATAGAAAGTTTTGCTATATTTCCGGAAAGGATCAGGACTTTGTTCCCGATCCTATGCGTTTCGATGTTAAAATTCATAAAAAAGTGGAAGAGACTGTGGGGCTGACCTTTCGGATCAGCCCAAATTATCTATGAAAAAACCTAAACAGAGGCTCACGATGCTCTCGGATGAATACGACTTGGAAGAAAAGTCGTCGATCGGTGATGGAGTCGTCAACGACGAAGATCTGACCAAGATGTATTACATTTACGAATTATAGAGATATATTTGGGAGAATAAGGTCACGTAGATCGCCAACCCCTTAGCTCCCGATAGTTTTCATGGCCCTAATACAGAACGGATTGCCTCGGATCTACCGCTGGAACTGGTGAACAATTTTCTAGCGATGTTGGTTGAGGTCTGGATGAAAGTCCAGAACCTCGACGGTGTCAGCAAGTTGTTCGAGGGTACACATGGAAGCTAAAATTAGCGATTTCAACCTTACATGAACATTGGTACCGTTGGTGGGTGCGGCACACCGCCCAACTCCAACAATTGCTCTGGAAGCCTGCAACTCACTGCATCACATGGAGAATCTTTACCTTCTGATAGCAGTTCACTTTACGGGTCTCCACCTTCCTCTAAGGACTCGTCGGAGTGGATCGGATGACTATGGGTTTCAATAACAATCACACGGAACATAAAAGGACGTGCGATATCGTGTGGCGGCATGCCAGTCGGGAGCCCAGAGGCGCCCACAGGTATCGACCCCCCCCCAAAAGGACCCAGTCACCTTGACCGAAACTTAAGGAAGCATACAGGCCCTGTTTGAGGCTATGATGAAACGTTTCATTGAAGATCAGCGCCGATCATCTCAGCTCCTTCCTGCCAAAAGCCGGCCGGTCCGGCAAAGCGACCGAAATTTGCAGGGACGTCGATATGGAGTCGGTCGCATCAGCGGAAAAGGTGGTTGAAGATAAAGAAGTAGTTTACAAGGTCAAGCGCAAGTCGCAACTAGCCTGCTCTCGCCGATCGACAAGTAGAAGCGATTTTGACATGGAGTCGACTGGCGATATTGACGATGACTATGGTGGTACGGGCATAGCAGGGAGCGCAAGGCGAACTTAGCCTCAACTACGACTTTCGACTTTAGTTCGGCGGCGATCCCACTGATTCGTATGGCTCTAACCACAAAATTGAAGGATTTTACGGAGAAAGATGACGATGAAGAGCAAGCCCGATCGTGGTTAAGCCGAACAAAGTCCGCCATCCTCCGTTACCAGACACCGAAGAAAGAACGGCGTCTGATCTTCCGACATTTGATGAAGGGAAGGGCTGCGAACTGGATTCAACAACTAAGTCGGGAAGTCCGGTCTGATTGGGACCTATTATGTGTGGAATAGGAAGGGCAGTATTGCCACTCCAGCTTTTCTACCGCCAGAAAATACCATCACATGAAGAAAGGGGGCGATGAAACGCTGATTTTTGAGTTCCTACATCGTCTGAACGTGGCCGCGACGCGTGTAGTAATCCCGAACAAGGAGACCGCTCCCCCGACCGGCGCCGCCAGGGAACATGTTGGTCACCTTATCAGCACGCGGGACGATCAGGAGCTGGCCTATCAGCTTACCTTACTGCGTCTCAAGGATATAGGAGAAGTGTAACAAACACTGCATATGTTGCGCCACTCCCGCAGTATTAGAAAGAAGGTTGCTGTCGGATCAAACCAATTCCGATCGAAGACGCAAGCTGATCCAGTGAAGAGGCCCACGGCCAGGTCGGCCCGAGCGATTAAAGCGATCGTGGCCAATGATAGCACCGGATCAGAAGAGGAGTGTAGCCGGTGCGTATACGCACGGTGCGGCTAGCGCACAGAGGAAGACTCTTCCTTAAAGCGGTAGCTACCGCTACTTAGCCGATACGCCCTTGTAAAGGGCTTAGTAGGAGAGTTCTCCTA
This sequence comes from Peronosclerospora sorghi, assembly GCA_026184515.1. Lineage (NCBI taxonomy): Eukaryota > Oomycota > Peronosporomycetes > Peronosporales > Peronosporaceae > Peronosclerospora > Peronosclerospora sorghi. The sequence goes on along the minus strand of CM047580.1, from coordinate 43,042,198 downwards.
CTCGGGGCCAAGATTCCCGGGTTAGATTACGACTTAGCCTTAACGGCTGTATTCCCTTTACGGGATGTAAGTAAAGGGAGGGCTCCCTCTTACTTACGACACTCACTGCGCGCGCGACCGGTCGAGGCCGCACGTCCGCAAAATAGAGTGAAATGTAAACTGAATATATTTAATATGTAATTAGCCTAAATTAATTTAACTAATATAAACTATATGTAATACTAAGTAGAATATTCCTAATTCGTACCTAGCTAAAATGTAGTGTACACACCTGTGTACTGACACGTGGATGGCTGACACACCACCACACCAAGGGACCCTTCCCTGATTGGTTAAAATAACCAAAGGTTCAGAACCTTTCAAACCGGCCAATACTGACCTCAACCGTGGTGTACTCATGTACACCAACACTCAATGTAACCCGAATGTAACCCCGTTACATCCTCCCTCATCAAGACTATTGATTACGCAATAATCAAAATATTGTTGGAGAACTCCAACGCCAGTACCTATGGTTGTCCATTTTTCACCTTCAGCGGTGCTATGGACGCAAACTATTCCGACAACTCGAAAGTGGACGCCCTCGGGGAGCTCTCCCCAACCGCTGGCCATGTTGATAGCGCCGAACGGCGCTATCAGTCATCCAACCCATTTCCCACACGTGGGGAAAATGCACTAACTCGTGCGCCACCGTTACCCGCTAGGGGTAATATCTCCAGGTTGCCACAGGCAACCACCACCAATGAACCGTCCTTGGTTCAAGAGGCCCGACGTGCCGGACGGGCACGGAAGGGACCTCGAGACCCTCAAAAGAGGGCTAAGAACGCGGTCAAGAGAGGCTTAGCCTCTTATACCCCTGGACCAGCGGCTATACTGCCGCGTGAAATTGCGCATCGGAACCAACTCCGGGCCCGACTACTAACGCCCAAACATTATTCCGTTAAGTCCTACCGGACGCGCCTCGGGAAACAGGCACGCGGTGACCTCGTGGATATTATCCGCGAGATTCTCCTTGTTCTCCAGAGGGATGAAAGCGTCGAAGACGCAGAACAGGCGTTCCGCGCCTGGGGGGAAAGGGAGAAACGCCTCCCCCGTTTCGATGCGCTGTACAACAGCTTTTCCGAACACGACGTTCGGGTAGAGAGAGCGCTACGCTTATCCTATGCTCAGGCCAAAGCGCAAGGGCAATTGCCTGCCTCCTATTATAAGCGCTCTGCTCTCGATGTGGTGCCGGAGAGCAATGCAAGCACAGCATCTGCCTCCGACGAACTCCCAGATATTGGGAGTGAAGGGGCTTCTTCAGCCCCTTTGGGCGTTGACTCTCAGTGGGATTCTCCCGCTCGAAAGCGTCAACGACATCACGGCAATCCTGCCGCAGGGGAGTCTCGTACTCCCACGAGTTCTGGGAATGTGGATACCCTTTCCACTTCACCAGGTACTGGGTCTCACCCCGGTGATGGCGTCGTGCCATCAGGCGTTCCACATGATAATGTGGCGTACCCTCGGTATCGAGCACTGGAGGAGGGGGTCGCGCACTTGCGGAGTGACTTCCACGAGCGCTGTGATCGGCACAGCCTTCGCATCCAAGATGCTCAGGAGGAACTCCGCAACGAGGGGATTGCGAATGAACGCATCGAGGTGCGGCTTGCCTCTCTCGAGACTCTCGTTGCGGAGCTTCAGGGCCGTATATCAACCCTGTCGGAGATGTTCCGACCTGTTGCGCCTTTCGACTATCCGGTTTCACACCCTCCTCCTAGAGGGGACCCGCCTCCGGGTTCTGGTATGGCTTAAGCATACCCACATAAAAGGTTGGATGCGTACGGATCGCCTTTAGGATGTCTAAGGTGTACGACAAGCCCTTTCGGGCTAGTACCTTAAAGGGTCCCACAAACCTGGGGCGCAGTTTATTGCGAAACATATTTGAAACTGCATGTGTAGGAAGATTTTAGTGCTTAATAAAACACTTTCTCCCACTTTGTACACCCTTTTGTTACGCCGCCCGTTGCGGGCGGCTTGCTCCTTCTGCTTGTCTTGGATTTCCGCCGTGGCATCGCAGACGTGTCGTAAGACACTAAGGCGCGTCGATAAAAACTTATCGATGTGCTTTCGCACAGATACATGGCTGACATCGGGGAATCCTCCCCACTCAAGCCCTGGGCCACACACACGTGGCGTCAACGGAACCCTCGGATTCACCAATCCGTTCACGTAAAACGGGGTAAACCCCGTAGATGCATGTACCGAATTGTTGATAGCAAATTCAACCATCGGAAGCATCTCACTCCAACTCTTTGGAGAATCCGGAGAATGTCCTCCACAACGCAATTAACGCGTTCCGTCTGACCGTCCGTCTGCGGATGATCCGCAGTGGACATGAGGAGCTTGGTGCCTAGCACCTTAAGCAACGCTCCCCAGAATTTTCCCGTAAAACGGGGATCCCGATCCGACACAATGGAATCGGGTAGACCATGCTGTCGAAAGACACGGTCTAGGAACACTTTCGCTGTTCCTTGTCCATATATGGACTCTGGAACCACCGCCAGGTGATCCATCTTGCTCAAACGGTCTACAAAGACCAATATGCCGGTGTTCCCGGCCTTATCCTTCGGAACACCGAAGATAAAATCCATGCTAATGGATTTCCAACACTCCTTTGGAACCGATAAGCTCGCCAAAGGCGCAGCTGAACTTGCAGAGGGTTTAACCCTCTGACACGTCTCACAGGTGCGTATATACTGCTCGCCAAAGGCGCAGCTGAACTTGCAGAGGGTTTAACCCTCTGACACGTCTCACAGGTGCGTATATATGCACCGACCCACTTATACATGTTGGGCCACCAATACAAAGCGCTTAAAGCGCTGTTGGTATTATCCCGACCTAAATTACCCCCGGTAGGGGCGTCATTTGCCTCAAAGAGGACTCTATACTTTAGTTCCTCATCATGAAAAACTACCACCCGCGGAGTGTCCTCCGCGCTCGTGCTATAAAAATAGCAGACCGTCACAGTACCTGTAACGGTGTAAACGAGCTTTAGCTCGACTTGACAGGGTTGGATATGACGAACCAAGACCCTTTTCACCTAACGCGCTGATTAGCGCCGTACACTGTGGGTCTTTCTCATAACCCTGGCGTATGAGATCCACCACATACGAGGTGATGAATGTCGCGTGAGCGAGCTCGTAATCGGGACGACGCGACAACGTGTCTGCAAGCACGTTTTGCTTGCCAGGTTTATACTTAACCTCAAAGTTGTACTCCGCAAAGAAGGAGAGCCAACGGGCCATCCGTTGCGAGAGATGAGGCGACTTTGTCGCTGTCCGTAAGGACGCGTGGTCAGTATAAACCACGAACGGCTTTGAGACGAGTAAGTGAACCCTAAATTTGACAAGAGCATACTTCATTGCAAGTAGCTCCTTGTCATGAACGGGATAATTCCGTTCCGCAGCTTTAAGCTGCCTCGACTCAAACGCAATCACGCGTTCCCGTCCCGCATCGTCTGCTTGTAACAAAGCACATCCGATTGCGAAATCGGAGGCGTCACAGACGACGCTAAATGGTTTCCCAGAATCTGGGAGAGCAAGAACGAGGTCTTTTAACAAGCTCCCCTTAACCGCTTCAAAAGTGTTTTGGTGTTCAGTTTCCCAACACCAATCAACATCCTTCTTAAGAAGGTCTGTCAATGGCTTCGCCATTTCAGCGTAGTTCTCGCTGTACTTGTGGAGATAGTTGGATAATCCAAGCCACTTCCGTAAATCTCTAAGATTTACCGGCGAAGGCCACTCCACAATGGCTTTCACCTTCGCGGGATCCGCTCGCACTCCATCCTTACCGATGAAGCATCCTAGGAAAGGAATTTCCTCAGCACCAAAGATACTCTTGGATGCGTTTGCATATAACTTATGCTCTCGCATACATTCGAGCACTGCTAGAAGGTGTATCAGATGCGTCTGAACATCAGACGAGTCTCTTTCCGCACGACTATGGACGAATATATCGTCGAAGTACGTCTGAGCGTACTTCCTATGAGGGCGGAAGAGTTGTGTCACCAAGCGATTGAAAGTCGCTGGTGCATTTGAAAGCCCTTGTGGCATAACAAGCCACTCCCACAGCATGCCACTAGGCGTGCTAACCGCTGTCACCGGAATATCGGACGCTCGCATGAGCACCTGATAATACCCGTCCACCAGATCTAAGGCACTGTACACAGTACAGCCCGCCATATTGTTCTGGAGGACATCCTTCCGAGGAATAGGAGTCTGCATGGGCACAGTAGCTGCATTCAGCTTGTTGTACGCATGTACAATGCGCCACTTTCCGTTCGGTTTACGAACACAAAAGGTGGGAGATGAGTGAGGAGACTTGCTCTCCCGTACCATCCCTGCCTCTTCTTTCCCCTTGAAGAATGCGTCGATGACGTCGCATTGTTCCTTGGGGAGAGGCCACTGCCTAGTGACGCAGTATTTGGTTCCGGGAACCAAATCAATTTCATGTCGGACTCCCCGATCCAGTGGTAACCCCATCGGCGGGTTGTCACTAATGACATCTACGAATTCCTTGAATAATGAATGGTAAGGGTCCTCAGGATCCGCGAGGATCTTGAGGCCGCTTCG
>CM047580.1:43027051-43037488 GCA_026184515.1 Peronosclerospora sorghi | reverse complement strand
CGTGCTATTCACTGGATTGGTCTTGGCGTGGAGATATCGTTTGTGGAGTTTCACGAGCATATTGGGTCTTTACGCGGACATATTGGCTTGTTTTAATATTGGTTGGAAACTAGACCGGCTTTGGTCCTATTTCGTATTGGTCGGGGGCTAGACCGGAACGGTCGGTCTACCCTCTAATATTTCGTATTGGTCAGGTCTTGATCGTTTGGACGATCGACCTATTGGAAGTTATCTCTTGGAAGCGTTTTTGGTCTGTTTGTGTCTGGGGTGAAGAGTTCCGCCCCAGAGATATCTACCCAGATCGGTATTCTATATTCAAGACCGCTTCGATCCAATCTGCGATCCCGATCCACCGAGTGTGTAACTAGCCCATTCCATCGGGTACACAAGGTGATATGGACACTAAACAATCGTACCAAGTGGGTTCTGATGACTACCGGTCGTCTGCTTGCAGCGGACGATCGGACCAGATCTCGAGTGGTGGTCCGCGGAGTACCCCCTCCAAAAGTTGGAAGGCTGGGCGCGATGGTGGTAGTCACGTTATCGATGCTAATGTTTTCTATTTCGAACTTGACTCCACCACAAGTACGTCTGAGCGTACTTCGTATGAGGGCGGAAGAGTTGAGTCACCAAGCGATTGAAAGTCGCTGGTGCATTTGAAAGCCCTTGTGGAATAACAAGCCACTCCCACAGCATCCCACTAGGCGTGCTAACCGCTGTCAGTGGAATATCGGATGCTCGCATGAGCACCTGATAATACCCGTCCACCAGATCTAAGGCACTGTACACAGTACAGCCCGCCATATTGTTCTGGAGGACATCCTTCCGAGGAATCGGAGTCTGCATGGTCACAGTAGCTGATTCAGCTTGTTGTACGCATGCAAAATGCGCCACTTTCCATTCGGTTTACGAACACAAAAGGTGGGAGATGAGTGAGGAGACTTGCTCTCCCGTACCATCCCTGCCTCTTCTTTCCCCTTGAAGAATGCGTCGATGACGTCGCATTGCTCCTTGGGGAGAGGCCACTGCCTAGTGACGCAGTATTTGGTTCCAGGAACCAAATCAATTACATGTCGGACTCCCCTATCCGGTGGTAACCCCATCTGTGGGTTGTCACTAATGACATCTCCAAATTCCTTTAATAAGGAATGGTAAGGGTACTCAGCATCCGCGAGGATCTTGAGGCCGCTTCGGGCATTCAATGCCTGTTTGCTTTGCACCAAAACTTATTTGTCCATCGTGGATGAAGAGTTCAACTCCTCCTCCGGACGCAACACGACGACCTCGTCGATTTCATCTGCTTTCAAAGCAGTCTCAAACTCGTTGAAGGACATCTCCTCCAACGACAACAGTTCGCCTACCCCAGGCAACCGTTCCAGGCTTACGCCTTCTGTGACAATACCTGTCACACTATTCAGCATCCGATAAGACTGCTTAATACTGGCCTCGGGAGTCATCCCGAGACCCAGATGGGGGGAGTCAATTTCCCCATCTATTGGAAGCGCCACACGCCTATCCACAGAGATCTCTACCTCTACCACCGGTGACTCGCCGGTATCACCTATAACGGCGTAGTCGGAATCATTTCCGACGTGCAAAAGAGACAAACTTCGTATCTCTTCGCTTGGAAGCGCCTCGCGCTTAACCACGGGGGTCTCTACCTCTACCACCGGTGTCTCGCCGGTCTCACCTATAACGGCGTAGTCGGAATCATTTACGACGTGCGAAAGAGACAAACATCGGGTCTCTTCGCTTGGAAGCGCCTCGCGCTTAACCACAGGGGTCTCTACCCCTACCACTGGAGTCGTCTCAGAGGAATCCACCTGTGCCACTGGCAACTCACCAGTCTCGCCATTCACAGCGTGGGGATTAACCGCCGAATCCCCCTCGTTAAGGAACTCTTCTTTAACGCCATTCGGAATGATCATTTCAGACATCCCAATCTCTGGCATCTCACGCCAGAATCGCTTTTGCGATCGAGCAAAGGTGGGTTCATGACTCGCCAATGCTTCACCCGACCGCGGGTGCGTTGAGCCAATGGACTTAGACTTCCAGTCTATCCATGGCTCGTGACGTTCCAGCCACTTCATGCCAAGAATGAGGTCATACCTCGAGTCCAAATCCAGGACTAGGCAACGTTCTAAGCTGTCGAAGTCTGCAAACTTCATCTTAAGGTCAATCGAGACCTTGGGTACAGAAACCTGTACACCCGTCGCAAGACGGACTGTGACAACGTCACGAGAACGTGCCTCTAGGGCCTCGGCATACAGCCGACTCTTCTCAACAGAAGCCCGTCTGACATAATTGTCAGACGCTCCAGAGTCTATCAAGACTCTCCAAGGCTTATCAAAGCCTTTCACGTCCGCAAGGACTACCAGCAAACCTGGCTGGTACATCAACTCGGTGCTAGAAAGCACCGCTTCCCTCGGGGCTTTGTGCTGTCGTCCCCTACACTGGCGCTTAACAGCACTGAGGGGTCCCCCAGTAGGGCGCCCCGCACCTACTGGGAGCCTTCGTTTCCCGACGGCTTGTACAAGGGCTTTTTCCCCACCCTTGGTCCCTTGTAGCGAGTGTCTCGCTGGCGATTTTTCGGATATCTGTTCCTCAGATGATCCATGCTCCCACACAGGAAGCATCTCAGCGGCCCATGTCGCTGCAGCATAGCTAAGAGCTCCGCCTCGAAGCTCTGCGGAAAAGAGTCAGTGTGACTCTTAGCGGGAGGTTTCTCCTCCTCCTCGACCTGACTCAGGTCCATGGGTTCAGGACCCACCTTAGAGGAACGGAAATTCCTCTCGGAGTTAAGCGCCATCTTGAACGCCTCCTCCAGGGATTGGGGTAGGCATCGGAACAATTCCGAACATGCTGGCCCTTCTCTCAGGCCTCCCATGAAGACGGGATGGACACATCGTCCGAATACGCTTTCGCGCACATCCCTGCCAACAGGGTCTTAAGCTCCTGGATTTAAATCTCCAGGTCCTTAGTGCCTTGACGGCACCTCAGGAACGCCAGTTGATTCTGGAAAACCATATCAGGCGTTGCGTACATGTCCATGAGCTTCTGCTTAAGGACCTTCCATGTTGGGAACACGTCCGTGACTGACTCCGAACACGTAAACGCCCATGTACGGGCTTTGCCCGTAAGATGGGTCAATGCAAGTCCCACTTGCAAGTGACCAGCGATCATATTCGCTGTGGCGAAGGCCGTTTCGACCTCTCGCAACCACACTTAAAGGTTGTCACCCTTCTCTCCGGTGAACTCCTTTATTTTGAATGATAATGGAGGGCGCACCCCCGTGGAAGGACCTCCACTACAACTCGCCTCATGAGCGATGAGGGCATTTACCCTTGCCTTTACGGCCTCAAGGCCCTGCTCCACTAGGAGCTTCATGCCTTCTTCCCCCGTTAAGGGTAACAGCCTTTTAAAGGCTTCCTGCTGGACGAGGGTCAAACTATCCCAATCGTCCCGATTCATCCTTTGAAGAGGATGCCAGTCTACCAACACAGGTGTTGGATTGACTACAAGTGCTACCAGATGTATCCGGTGCGTATACGCACGGTGCGGCTAGCGCACAGAGGAAGACTCTTCCTTAAAGCGGTATCTACCGCTACTTAGCCGATACGCCCTTGTAAAGGGCTTAGTAGGAGAGTTCTCCTACTCGGGGCCAAGATTCCCGGGTTAGATTACGACTTAGCCTTAACGGCTGTATTCCCTTTACGGGATGTAAGTAAAGGGAGGGCTCCCTCTTACCTACGACACTCACTGCGCGCGCGACCGGTCGAGGCCGCACGTCCGCAAAATAGAGTGAAATGTAAACTGAATATATTTAATATGTAATTAGCCTAAATTAATTTAAACTAATATAAACTATATGTAATACTAAGTAGAATATTCCTAATTCGTACCTAGCTAAAATGTAGTGTACACACCTGTGTACTGACACGTGGATGGCTGACACACCACCACACCAAGGGACCCTTCCCTGATTGGTTAAAATAACCAAAGGTTCAGAACCTTTCAACCCGGCCAATACTGACCTCAACCGTGGTGTACTCATGTACACCAACACTCACTGTAACCCGAATGTAACCCCGTTACAAGGAGAGTAGTGGTCGATCCAGCCTGGTGTCAGACGAGGAGCAGTATCGACATGTTTTCGTAACGGAGTCTGCGCCGAGAAACCGGCCGGTGTCAAGCCACGTCGAACGGAAGTGAAGAGGTGGCAACAAATAGGACCCAGATCGCCGGCGTAGGAAGTGTACACATTTCGAATCGACTAAACATGATGATTGAGGCTGCTTGAAAAAGATGACCTGTAAGAAGTGGGAAAGACGCGGTCACCCTACCGATCACTGTTTTTGTTTGTATGCAAGACGTGTGGAGAAATTCACGATTATGGAAAGTGCAAGAATGAAGATTTTTTAAACCAGATGCACAAGTGGTATGTGCCGGACAAGCATGCAGGGATGTTGCCGCCGGACGTGGAAAAGATGACTAAACTAGGTCGCTCGCCAGGTTGGAATCTGGGTCGAGCTGAGCGATCTACGTTTATCATCTATGCATATGTCGGAAAATACGGCAGCTCAACGGCAAAAAGGACAGCCGATGGGAATCACCCGGTTTACAGTCTTACGACTGATGAATATTCCCGATCGAAAGCCGTTATGCAGTTAGATCTGCTGTCTGGTGAATCACGTGGGTATTGGAAATATCACGCTCTCGATAAATGGTTAAATAGGCGAAAGCCTACGGGAAGATCAACAATAAAAGAGCGACGATATTTTTTTACTCTTGAGAAGAAGTATCGATTATCGACTCCGCCTTTGATCGTAAGGTCGGATGTCAGATTGATTATGCACAGAGGCAAGAATGCGTCGGAATTGGTGAAAATTCCTACATGAACGAAGGGAGGACGCGTGTGAGATTACTCTATCCGGTTCATTGGTATATTCTGTAGCGCCTGGGTCGGAAAGTTGGCCGGACAGGATGCGCTCCTTGGTATGGACTTTATGGTGCCGGCAGGCATACGCCTCAATCTGTTCCATGGAGTACTCACTCTTCCGGATGAAGTCCAGATCCAACCGGCTTGTCGACGCCCCTTATCTTATACGCATCCCACACTGATATGTTAAGATGGAACCAGGATATTGCTTTTCCTGTGAGCTGATCGGCGGATACCCCAGTGGAAAAGGGCTACCGATCGAGGAAGTTGTGGGTAAATAGGGGAGAACGGTGGATATCGACTTTTGTGAAAAGTGGAGGCCGGAAAGATTAAGTACGGATTACTAACATCAGTGACAAACCACTGACGTTAGACGACAATACGATCGTTGGTATGTGGCTGGCCGAAGGAAAAGTGTGGTGAAGTGTAGGTTAAAATATTTGACCAGTTTGTACCAGTGTACCGGTTTTCAGGACAGATCGATCGGGTTGGATTAAAGGACGGAGTATTTTGGACCAATCGTGTGCTTGGAGGGTTTTGTACGCGGATTTGAGGTAAGGCACACGGTTTACACATAGTGTAAATATTGGATTTTTATTGGATATTAAATTCAGTGTTCGTATTACATCGGGATGCGCAAGTCGCCAGTGGCTCCGATCTGAGTCATTGGGAGCAGAGAGTTAACAGGGTCTCCTCACGCTTATTAAGCCCGGCCAGGACAGAGCTCCATCGGAAGCCCCACGACAGGGATCACTCGTTACGTTCACTCACCACTCAAGTTCGCCATCTGCTGCGATCAAGTCCCAGGAATTGGCTGGATTACTCACCGCGATTTGCGGTCAAGTGCCAGAAACATTTATTGGCTGTATTACTCATTTCGCCGCAATCAAGTGCCAGGATTACTATTGGTTGGATTACTCATCGCCTCGGGCGGTCAAGCGCCAGATTTAACCGCATTAGGAGTGAAGATTTCCGCTTCGTTTGCAGATCGTCTATTTCGCATTATCATTCGTTGGAATTTTGGATCAGTACCCAGAAGTGGTACATCCATATCGATCTTGTCTAAAGTCTCCACCAAGCAACGGTCCACCGAGTGTGTATCCGCCCATACCAATGGGTACACAAGGTGAGACACGAGGCGAATCATACTCGACGTCCTGCAATGCCGATCGCTCACGTGATCGGCACCCAGGCGAAGGTCCGCGGAGTACCCCCTCCGTTAGTTGGTCGGCTGGGCACGATGGTGGTTCAGTTCCGGACACTTGGTGTTCAATTTTAAACTGGACTCCACAAAAAAAGTTCCAAGGAATATGGGGTTTGTTTCGATCTGATCGAGAAGATATGTTGAGTGGCAAAACTTGGCATACCGAGCTACCACCGATCTGGTCAGCGATGATGAATCGGTTGAAGAAGACCCCTCACTTTTAGTAGAAAAGCCAGATTACGTAACCCCCAATAAGATTCTAATTAAGAGAAAGGCCCCAAAGTTACCTGATACCGTGGATGCGTAAGCATATGGGCCGAGTGTCATCAACGTTGCGTCACAAAATCAGATGATAGTGGAACCGGTTATAGATGGAAACGATCGTAGAGTTGTCGTAGACGAATGTAATGGCGCTTCTACTTAAGCCGCAGAAGGACAGTCCGCCAATAGGGAACAGCAGCGTTACCCGTTCGACAGGGGCGTATTGAGTGAAGTTACCCCAGAAGATGACCAGGTGTGCATACACGAAGGCGAAGAGCAGTACGTCCAAGAGTTAGAGAGCCAGATGGCGGTTCTGCCCGAAGTGTAAACCAGTCCGCCTGAAGTAACCCTGGACAACCTGCAAGTATGCAATTGGGATGTCAACACTCCTGAACAGATCGATCAGCTCAAGAGAATAATTTGGAAAAGAAGACATTTGCTGATCGGGAAGGATAATGCCTTATCCCTGGCCGCTCATGGGCAATTTGTAATATCGACGAGGGTAATGCCAGGCCTATTTCCCAACGCTGTCGACGTGTGGCGATGCAGTATCGGGAGAAGCTATCTGATATTATCAAAGGATTGTTAGTTACGACGATTATCAAACCGACGACATCGCTGTGGGCCTCGCCGATCGTAATCGTGATAAAAAAGAACGGCGTGGACATCCGGCTATATATTTACTACCGACTGGTGAACCGATTGGTTAAGCTTATGGTGTATCCAATGCCGCTGATTAATAATCTGCTTGAGGATTTAGGAAAGACTTCATGGTATTGTTCGCTGGATATGGATACTGGATTTTTGGTAGTCTCGATGACCGATCGAGCTCGTGAAATATCTGCGTTTGTTACACCGTTTCGTCTTTTCGAGTGGAACCGGATGCCATTGGTCTGAAGAACTTGCCTCAGATTTATGAGAGTCTGATTGATAATTCTTTGTACGGACATTTCAAGATAAGTGACGATCAGGATCCCACTGATAGCCATGATGTGTTCACAGAAGGCGAGCCCGATCAGGAGAAGAAACCGTCCGTGCTAGGGAGGCGGTCATACATATTGATGACATCCCGATCCCAGCATCTTCATGGAATGATCTTTGCGAGAAGGTGGAACGTTTGTTGGAAACATGTTACCCCTGGAATTTATCGATCAGTGCAGTAAAGAAGTTTTTGGGAAATGACTAAAGTTGCATATTTGGGACATAATGTGTCTATCGATGGGTTGGAAGCAAATCCTAAAGATTTGGGAGCGCTCAGTAACCTCCCGTTTCTCCGATTGTTGATGGATATGCAGTCTTTCTTAGGAAGTCTTAATTATTACAGTCGCTTCATTGAAGATTTCGCGATCTATGCGGCCGTATTGTATCAACTTTGGGAGATAGACTATCATATCTGGCGGGAAAATGATCAGACAGCGTTACTGCAGGTCAACGACTCAGATCGACCCTCAGATATACCCCAGAAGCAGACGGAAGACCATATGAAACGTGCACAGGTTGCTTTTGGTATGTTGAAGGCTAAGATGGCTACAACACCGATCCTCAAGCATTTCGATTCGGATAAAACGCCGGTCGTCCTGTATGCTAGTAATTGGGCCAGTTCTGCCGCACTAGTACAAGAGCACGATGGGGTACCATCTGGTCACATTCAAGATCCTAACGTTGAAGCCAAACGAAGTTAATTATGTAATTGTGTAAAAGGAAGTTTTGGGTTTATTACGAATCCTAGATGTCTGCTATAACATGCTGGTCGGCCGATTTGTGAAAGTTTTCTCGAAACGATCGACACTGGCATGTTTATTATCAGCAAATGGGTTGGATGGACTGCTCGGAAAATGGTCCGCACTCCTGTCGCAATGGTTTCTTGAGGTCGTAAAATGCACTAAGGGAGAGGAGCAGATATTAGGTGTAACAGGGTTACATTTGGTTACGTTGGTGTACGTAAGTACACAACGGTTAAGGTCAAGTATTGACCAGTCCGAAAGGTTCGGACCTATTGGTTATTTTAACCAATCAGGGAGGGATCCCTTGGTGTGGTGGTGTGTCAGCCATCCACGTGTTGGTACACAGGTGTATACACTACATTTTAGCTAGGTACGAATTAGGAATATTCTACTTAGTATTACATATAGTTTACATTAGTTTAGTTAATTTAGGCTAATTAAATATTAAATAAAAAATCAGTTTACGACATACACTAAAGACTGCTAGGCGCACGACTTCGACCGGTCGCGCGCGCAGTGAGTGTTGTAGTGTAAGGGAATACCTCCCTTAGCTACCCCCTTTCTATGGGAAGCCTTGTATCAAGGCGTTAGTCTATACTAACTCGTAAACCAAGGGAATCTTTGCCCAAGCAAGAGAGCGATCTCTTACTAAGCCCTTTTATGAGGGCGTATCGGCTAAGTAGCGTCGTATCGCCGCTTTAGGAAAGTCTTCCTCTGTGCGCTAGCCGCACCGTGCGTGTACGCACCTGCTACATCTGGTAGTACCTGTAGTCAATCCAACACCTGTGTTGGTAGACGACAACATCCTCTGCAAAGGATGAACCAAGAGGATTGGGGTAAGCTAACCCCCGTCCAACAAGAAGCCTTTAAAAGGCTGTTCTCCATCTTGGGCGATGAAGGTATGCAGCTCCTAGTGGAGCGGGTCTTGAGGCCGTGTGTGACAGGGTTAACGCCCTCATCGCCCATGAGGCGAGTTTACGTGGAGGTCATTCCACGTCTACGGGGTGCGCCCTTCGTTGTCCTTTAAGATAAAGGAATTCACTGGTGAAAAAGGTGATAACATTTATGTGTGTCTTCGTGAGGTCGAAACGGCCTTCGCCACAGCGAATGTGATCGAGGATCACATGCAAGTGGGAATTGAACTGACCCATCTTACGGGTATAGCCCGTTCATGGGCGTTTACGTGTCCGGATACGGTCAAAAACGTGTTCCCGACCTGGGGAGTCCTTAAGCAGAAGCTCATGGACATGAATGCAACGCCTAATATTGTTTTCCAGAATCAACTGGCGTTCCTGAGGTGCCGTCAAGGCACTAAGGACCTGGAGATTTAAATCCAGGAGCTTAAGACCCTGTTGGCAGGGATGTGCGCCAAAAGCGTATTCGGACGATGTGTCCATCCCGTCTTCATGGGAGGCCTGAGAGAAGGGCCAGCATGTTCGGAATTGTTCCGATGCCGACCCCAATCCCTGGAAGAGGCGTTCAAGATGGCGTTTAACGCCGAGAGGAATTTCCGTTCCTCTAAGGTGGGTCCTGAACCCATGGACCTGAGTCAGGTCGAAGCAGAGGAGAAACCTCCCGCTAAGAGTCATTCTGACTCTTTTTCAAAGAGCTTCGAGGCAGAGCTCCTTGTAATTCTGCAGCGGCATGGGCCGATGAGATGCTACATGTGTGGAATCACGGATCATCTGCGGAACAGATGTCCGCAAAATTCCTAGCGAGACACTCGCTACAAGGGACCAAGGGTGGGGAAAAAGCCCTTTTCCAAGCCGTCGGGAAATGACGGCTCCCAGTAGGTGCTGGGCGCCCTACTGGGAGATCCCTCAGTGCTGTTAAACCCCAGGGTAGGGGACGACAGCACAAAGCCCCGAGGGAAATGGTGCTTTATAGCACCTAGTTGGTGTACCAGCCAGGTTTGCTGGTCGTCCTTTTGCGGACGTGAAAGGCTTTGATAAGCCTTGGAGAGTCTATATAAACTCTGGAGCGTCTGATAATTATGTCAGACGGGCTTCTGTTGAGAAGAGTCGGCTGTATGCCGAGGCCCGAGAGGCACGTTCTCGTGACGTTGTCACGGTCCGTCTAGCGACGGGCGTACAGGTTTCTGTACCCAAGGTCTCGATTGACCTTAAGCTGAAGTTTGCAGACTTCGACAGCTTAGAACGTTGTCTAGTCTTGAATTTCGACTCGAGGTATGACCTCATTCTGGGCATGAAGTGGCTGGAACGTCACGAGCTATTGATAGACTGGAAGTCTAAGTCCATTGGAGCAACGCACCCGCGATCGGGTGAAGCATTGGCGAGTCATGAACCCAC
>CM047580.1:43012591-43026951 GCA_026184515.1 Peronosclerospora sorghi | reverse complement strand
AAGTATGCTCTTGTCAAATTTAGGGTTCACCTACTCGTCTCAAAGCCGTTCGTGGTTTATACTGACCACGCGTCCTTACGGACAGCGACAAAGTCGCCTCATCTCTCGCAACGGATGGCCCGTTGGCTCTCCTTCTTTGCGGAGTACAACTTTGAGGTTAAGTATAAACCTGGCAAGCAAAACGTGCTTGCAGACGCGTTGTCGCGTCGTCCCGATTACGAGCTCGCTCACGCGACATTCGTCATCACGTCTGTGGTGGATCTCATACGCCAGGCGTATAAGAAAGACCAACAATGTAAGGCGCTTATCCGCGCGTTAGGTGAAAAGGGTCTTGTCTCGTCATATCCAACCCTGTCAAGTCGAGCTAAAGCTCGTTTACACCGTTACAGGTACTGTGACGTTCTGATATTTTATAGCACGAGCGCGGAGGACACTCCGCGGGTGGTAGTTCCTCATGATGAGGAACTAAAGTATAGAGTCCTATTTGAGGCACATGACGCCCCTACCGGGGGTCATTTAGGTCGGGATAAGACCTACAGCGCTTTAAGCGCTTTATATTGGTGTCCCAAAATGTGTAAGTGGGTCGGTGCGTATATTCGCACCTGTGAGACGTGTTAGAGGGTAAAAACCTCTGTAGATTCAGCTGCGCCTTTGGCGAGCTTATCCGTTCCTACGGAGTGTTGGAAATCCATCAGTATGGATTTTATCTTCGGTTTTACAAGGTACAAGGCCGGTAACACCGGCATAATGGTCTATGTAGACCGTTTGAGCAAGATGGCTCACCTGGAAGCGGTGCCAGAGTCCATTGATGGACAAGGAACAGCGAAAGTGTTCATAGACCGTGTCTTTCGACAGCATGGTATACCCGATCTAGTTGTATCGGATCGGGATCCCCGTTTTACGGGACAGTTTTGGGGGGCGCTGTTTAAGGTGCTAGGTACCAAGCTCCTCATGTCCACTGCGGATCATCCGCAGACGGACGGACAAACGGATCGCGTTAATCGCGTTGTAGAGGACATTCTCCGGAGTTTATGTCCGGATTATCCAAATAGTTGGAGTGAGATGCTTCCTATGGCCGAATTTGCCATAAACAATTCGGTTCATGCATCTACGGGGTTTACCCCGTTTTACGTAAACGGATTAGTAAATCCGAGGGTTCCGTTGACGCCACGTGTGTGTGGCCCAGGGCTTGAGGGGGGAGGATTCCCCGATGTCAGCCATGTATCTGTGCGAAAGCACATCGATAAGTTTTTATCGACGCGCCTTAGTGTCTTACGACACTTTTGCGACGCCATGGCGGAAAGCCAAGACAAACAAAAGGAACATGCCGACCGCAAGGGTCGGCGTAACCGAAAGTCGTATAAAGTAGAAGAAAGTGTTTTATTAAACGCTAAAACCTTCCTACACATGCAGTTTCTAACGTTTTACGGAACCAACTGCGCCCCAGGTTTGTGGGGCCTTTCAAGGTGCTAGCCCGAAAGGGCCTGGCGTATACCTTGGATATCCCGAAGGCGATGCGTACGCATCCAACCTTCTATGTGGGTATGCTTAAACCATACCAGAACCGGAGGAGGGTACCCTCTTGGGGGAGGTTGGGGAGTCGGATAGCTGAAAGGCACAACAGGTCGGAATATCGCCGACAGGGTCGAAATACGACCATGAAACTCCACAACGAGAGACTCGAGAGAGGCAATCCGCCTCTCGATGCGGTCAATCGCACTCCCCTCGTCGCGGAGTCCCTCCTCGACGTCCAGGATACGATGTCTGTGTCAATCACAGCGCTCGTGAACCTCACGTCGCAATTGCGCGACCTTCTCCTCCAGTTCTCGATTCGGAGGATATTCCACATTACCATGTGGAGCGTCTAATGGCACGACGCCATCATCGAGGTGATGTGAGGTTCACGAGCGCTATGATCGACACATCCGTCGTATCCTGGACGTCGAGGAGGGACTCCGCGACGAGGGGAGCTCGATTGACCGCATCGAGAGGCGGATTGCCTCTCTCGAGTCTCTCGTTGTGGAGTTTCATGGTCGTATTTCGACCCTGTCGGCGATATTCCGACCTGTTGTGTCTTTCGGCTATCCGACTTCCCAACTTCACCCCGAGTTCGTGGGAGTCCAAGACTCCCCTGAGGAATGATTGCCGAGACGTCGTTTACGCTTTCGAGCGGGAGAATCACGCTGCGAGTCTACGACCAAAGGGGCGGGAGAATCCCCTCTACTCCCAGTAGTTGGGAGTTCGCCGGAGGCAGATGCAGAGTTTGCATTGCTCTCCGGCACCACATAGAGGGCACGGGCGCTAACAGGTCGCGTGCAATAAGGGGGAGGTAATTGCCCCAGCGCTTTGGCTTGGGCAAACGCCAAGCGCACGCCCTCTCTATCCAAAGGTCACATTCGGAATAGCTGTTGTACAACTCGTTAAAGTTAGGGAGACGCTTCTCCCCTTCCGCCCAAGCGCGGAATTTCTGCTCTTCCTACTCGACATCTTATCCTGGTAGGAGAACGAAGGGAACACGGCGGAGGGTGTCAACAACGGCACCCCGTGCCTGTTTCCCGAGGCGCGCTCGGTACGAGTTGACAGTAAAATACTTAGGTGTTAGCAGTTGTGCTCGGAGCTGTCTCCGGCGCGCGACTTCACGCGGCTGTACAGCCGCAGGGCCAGGGATATGGGAGGGCAAACCCCTCTTTACCTCGTTTTTAGCCTTCTTTTGAGGGTCGCGAGGAACCTTCCATACCTGTACGGCATGTTGGGCTTCCTGAGCCGTGTCTAGATCATTGGTTATGGTCGACTTCGGCGACCCGGATGCATCATCCGAGGTTGATAGGAGTGGCGCACGAGTAAGTGCATTTTCCCCACATGTGGGGAACGGATTAGACTGCCGACATCGCCGTTCGGCGTTGTCGGAGCGGTCATCATTAGGGGACATATCCCCTAGGGCCTCCTCCTCCGAAATACCGGAGTTGTTGTCATCCTCTTTTCGGGGAGAACCTTCAGCACCACTAAAGGTGCTCATGTTATGCCAGAGTTCTGGCAGTTGGAGTTCTCCAACTAAAATTGATTATTGTGTGGCAATAGTCTTGGTGGGGGGAGGATGTAACAGGGTTACATTTGGTTACGTTGGTGTACGTAAGTAAACAACGGTTAAGGTCAAGTATTGACCAGTCCGAAAGGTTCGGACCTATTGGTTATTTTAACCAATCAGGGAAGGAGCCCTTGGTGGAGGCGTGGCAGCCTGCCACGTGTTGGTACACAGGTGGTGTACATTACATTTTGGCTAGGTACGAATTGAGTAAGTTCTACTTAGTATTACATATAGTTTACATTAGTTTAGTTAATTTAGGCTAATTAAATATTAAATAAAAAATCGGTTTACAACATACACTAAAGACTGCTAGGCGCACGACTTCGACCGGTCGCGCGCGCAGTGAGTGTTGTAGTGTAAGGTAATACCTCCCTTAACTACCCCCTTTCAAATGGAAGCCTTGTATCAAGGCGTTAGTCTATACTAACTCGTAAACCAAGGGAATATTGGCCCCGAGTAAGAGAGCGATCTCTTACTAGCCCCTTTTATAAGAGCGTATCGGCTAAGTGGCGGCGTATCGCCGCTTTAGGAAAGTCATCGTCTGTGCGCTAGCCGCACCGTGCGTGTACGAACCTGCTACATTAGGCACATTAGCTGCCAGAATCACTCCTCGATCGGAAGTTGACGAGGCCTTGATAGCGATCGCTCCACTTAAGAAGCCCCGCCAATCGAGTTCGCTACCGCCTCCGATCGTTGATCGTAATGAAGAGCCCATAGTATTGAGTTTCGACGGGTCGGCGAGTGTGAACAAGCGAGTCGGATCCTATAGCGCCATATTATGGAAGTTACCAGAATGGACTATATTGGCTGCCGCAGCTGACTTCACGTTAGACATCACGGTTAATGAAGCAGAATACCGTGGGCTTCTAGGCGGATCATCATATGTGGTGACTCCAACCTGGTGATTAGGCAGATCACTCGAGAGATCGACTGTAATCGCCTCGTCTAAAGTTGCTTAACGATCGGGTGATGAAGGCACTGAAGAATCATCTTAATCATGAACTACTTCATGTGAAACGGGATTGGAATCGAAGTGCTGATCATCTTGCAACCCAAGCTATGCGTGATCAAGTCAGGATAACAATCACCAAGGAGTCTATTTGCACGAATTAATTGAAATAACAGACTACCGGAACTGATCAAGCCTAAAGAAAGCTCCGATCAGGTAAACGTGATGGTTATAACCAGATCGAAGATCTCGTCGAACGTTACGCAAATAAAGTTTGAGTGAAGATATCGTGCAACAGCTGGGGGCAGAACGAATTCTCAAGGTCCAAGATGAAGAAGAAGGGATTGTTAACTTAAAGGCCTACTTATGTGGAGCTATCCAAACTGACTAACGATCTAGAAAAAAGAATGTATGAAGGTCGTTGGGAATTACGATGTGGATGATAACGGACTGTTGTACTACTGTCGCGATAACGATAGAGATAACGCCGAGCGGGATCGACTGGCAAAATTGGTAATTCTTGAGACTACAGCTGGATGTCCACCATCACTATCATGTGAGACTAGAAGGGCGATATCAAGGGATAGGAAGAACGTACCATGAGAGGACGCATTTCCACTGGGGAGGGCTCTTCCGAAGCATGCAGAGATATGTGGGTGGTTGTACGGATTCCGAAACTGGAAAAGGCGGACCGATTTTAAGGGTCAATCGCCTGGAAACATCGAATCTACGTACCCTTTCCAGGTAATAGAAATGGACCATATACCATCAGTTCCCCGATCGGCGCACGAAAATACCGAATTACTGATCTGGATTGACTTGTTTACGGGGTTATTAATTGCGAAATCCAGTTCCCCCTGGTCCGCATAGCAGTGTGGTGGAATGGCTGATCAGAATTTTTGAGGTTCGATCAGGCGTTCCCACAGCGCCCGGACTACCGACTAACGAAGGGGTCCTCCGGTTGTCCTGTGACAGGACTATATCTTGCTTAACTTGTGTACCCGACGATTTGGGCGTGGGTCGCTCTCCAGGTGACTGGGACGTTGAATCGTGCAATTCCGATGCAGATCGAGGTGAATTCGTAGCAGATCGACGGGTGTCGATCAGGCGCAAAACGTCGCTGTTTCGAGGTCGCGGAGATAAACTGAAGATCGAAGATCGCAGGTCGCAGATCGATCTAGTTGATCTTGCGTTGAATCGACGAGATTTAGAATGATCATAGATCGGTGATCAAGATCGATGATCGATGATCGCAGGTCGCAGATCGATCTTGCGCTGAATCGACGAGATTTCGGATGATCACAGATCAATTATCGCAGATCGCAGATCGATCTAGTTGATCTTATGGTAATTCGGCGAGATTGAAGATGATCGCACAACACAGGTCGATCTCGTTCATCTTGTACGAATTGGAGAGATTGCGGGTTGATGATCGCAGATCGCATATCGACGGTGTCGATCTAGTGGTGTTCAGCGAAGGGGTACTTGATTCCGTGGCAAAAGTCTTCATCACTTGATCGCCAAGCCTCTTAAGCCTATATCCATAAGGAAATACCCAATATTGTGGTAAAGTCAATTGGAAATCGAAAACATCAGCATTGATAACCTGACTACCACCATCTCGCCCAGCCTTCCAACTTTCGGAGGGGGTACTCCGTGGACCACCACTCGAGATCTGGTCCGATCGTCCGCTGCAAGCAGACGACCGGTCGTCATCAGAACCCACTTGGTCCGATTGTTTAGTGTCCATCTCACCTTGTGTACCCAATGGAATGGGCTAGTTACACACTCGGTGGATCGGGATCGCAGATTAGATCGAAGCGGTCTTGAATATAGAAGACCGATCTGGGTAGGCGTCTCTGGGGCGGAACTCTTCACCCCAGACACAAACAGACCAAAAACACTTCCAAGAGATAACTTCCAATAGGTCGATCGTCCAAACGATCAAGACCTGACCAATACGAAATATTAGAGGGTAGACCGACCGTTCCGGTCTAGCCCCTGACCAATACGAAATAAGACCAAAACCGGTCTAGTTTCCAACCAATATTAAAACAAGCCAATATGTCCGCGTAATGACCCAATATGCTCGTGAAACTCCACAAACGATATCTCCACGCCAAGACCAATCCAGTGAATAGCACGTTCCAAACGTACTTGAGTTGAGGTGTTGAGATCGCCAAATCGTACTCCCGTCGAGGGACTTCCGGTGGGCCAAAGTGCGCGTGCGGCGCGTCCAGACCGGGTATAATGGTCGAGAGGGGATTATTCGACCCTCTGCCCCCAAACACTCCGCGGCGGGCGGAGGCGACTAGTGTACGAAAAGGGAATAACGGCGAACCCTAGCTGTGGTGTGAACCAAGACCAAAGGACTTCCACTTAGAGAAACCCTGCAACCAAAAGGCTTCTACTTTTTTAGGCAAATCCACAACCAAAAGCCTCTTACTTGGAAAAACCACAACTAAAATACTACTACCCTATAGTCCCTAAATGTACCCACACAAAAATATGTAAAATATCCAAAGTCGGGTGACTCACCAAAACTTGCGTTCTTGACACTTCTTGAGTCTGGTAGGCTGAAAAGCCCCCCTTGTTTAAACGAATCCGAAATTAGACCAAATGCCTTGACAAAACTTGACCAGAGTGTGCCGAATTTTGGTCACGCTTCTCCACAGCCGCCCCTGAGTCAGACCGTGTCGCACAACGACAACGGTCTGACCTCGTCCATCAAATTCAGTTGAACCTTGGTCATTCAGACTTTTCCGACATGGAGCAACCATCTTCTTCATCCGTTCCAGGTACTTGCACTGCTGGACTTGACCTTCTTGTATTTCCTTAACGACCGTTCTTGTAGGCACCTCGCATACCACGTCATCGCATGTCACTTCGCCCGTCCGGTCGGTCCGGTCTGGCAGCCCCCATCGTTCTACTGCACCTCAGACATCGGCAGGGCATCAGACCGGGACCGACGCGCAGTCGCAAGACGCACTTAAAGAGATCGCACGTCTCCAGGAGCAGATTTCTCAACAGGCGACACAACGTAAGCATGCATGTTCGGTCTTCACCTTGGAACTGTTCTAACCTTCGTTTGTCTTCAGCCCGTATACCTCCTGGCATCATCAAGGCGATCAATGCCCTGCTTTCCGCCGATCGGCAGTCGAACACGCATGACCTCCAGCTGCGTCAGATTTTGACCGGACTAATAAACGGGCGCAATAGGTTGACCCGCTTGAGGCTCATCAGCTTCATCTTCGGGAGCAGCTTGTGCTGGTCCAACAGCAGCAAGCAGAAGACCTGCTTGACCAGACCACGTTGAGCATTCAAAGCGACGACCTCGAGAGGCGTCTTACTGAGCTCCGAATTTCGATTCAAGACCAGACCGAGGAGGTCCAGTCTTGTGAACGCAAGTCGAACGATTGGACGCAGGCAGCGAACGGTCGTCGGGCGGTATTAAAAGAATGTCATCAGCTCTTGGTTGACCTGTTGCGTCCTCGTCGGCATCCGGTTGCTTCCTCCAGCGTAGACCGGTCTGCGTCGGCCGCCTTGGTGGACCTACACCGGGACCAAGACCAAGGCAGTTCATTGGCCGAAATTCCCCAGCCCAAAATTCGTCAAAAGTCTAAGAAGCGCGAGGGCGCGGGGCACAGCGCGCGACCTTGAACTCGAAGGGAAGCGTGCGGTGCCTCGTAAGCGAGCCAAGATACAGGCGCTTCTCGTGGGCCCAAGCTTGGACGAGGATTACGACAGTAACATCTCCAAAAATCAAGCGCCCTCGACCGCCGGTGCTGACCGTGCCAAGTATTCAGAGGTCTCGTCCTGGGATGACTCCGGCGAAGACTCCGGTGATTCGGAGTTTGCTGTCCCCATCCCAACCAAGTCGCGAACAAGTCCACATGAAAGTTTTGTTCAAGTTGCATCGACTTCGGAGCAGACCAAGAAGACCGGCCCGCATGGTGGCGATCCACCACCTCATGCGTCGACAAAGTCAACACCTACGGTCTTGCCTAGGACTTCCAAGCTCCACAAAGATGCTTTGTTGGCCAACGTGGCAATTGACAGTTCTTCCCTTCCGCCACGAACGCGTGAGGATGCTTTGCCGTGGTCGGCAGGGCAGATCGGTTGTTTACGCCGGTCCACCCTGACCAAGCAGCTCCTGGCCCGGTCTTTCTCTCGTCCAGACCATTGGCTTTTCCCGCCAGCGAAGAAAGTTCCTGCCGCGTCGGAATGGCGGCCGGACTTGATCACGTCGGCACATATATCCTGCTTGTACGCTGACGAGCCGTGTAAGATTTTGGAGCATCCCAAGCTGGGGTTCATCTTCCACTCGACTCCGTGGGCCAATGCTTTCATGAGTCGGGTGAAAAATTTTAACAAGACTCACTCTCAAGCCATCTGGGAGGCATCCCACTTTCTGGTGCTTCACCCGGAACGAGTTCGGCAAGACCCTGGCTTGGCGACCATCCAGAACAAGCGCAAGAGGCGTCGGATCAGAGCGGGTGAGGCCTGGCAGTCCCTGTGCCAATATGTTTTGGACGGGATGCTGGCCCACGAGTGCGACGTCGATGAGTTCTTATATCCAGTTGTACTTCATATGCCGCGGCGTCGCGTCGAGAGGACCCGGCTGCTGGCTGACGGTGGCACATGGTACCCCGGTCTTGGGGGTGCACTACACCGGTCTTGGACCTCAAGGATGCTTTGGTCCAACTAGACCAACAAGAACCTTGGCGTAACCAGTACCAGGATCAAGTTGAAAAGCATCCGTCGTTGACCGTCGGCCGTCTGTGGGGTGATGGCGAGTGAGGTCGTAAGTAGTCGACCAGATAACACTTAATATATATCATCGTTCTTTTTCACATGTTCGGTCATCAAATCACTTGAGCTAATTCCACCACTTTCTCCAGAGTTGCACTAGACACGTTATCACCAACCGTTCCACTTACATCACGAAAAAACAATCCACGTTCGTCACCCCACTATTCCAATTCGTCACATATTCACAATACACAATACACAAGACACAAGACACAAGACCTTCCACCTCTTCACATCGGTCGGGAAGACCGATGCTACTGCATGTCTTGGTCTTGGTCTTCATGGGTCTGCATCACTGCGAAACGGTTCCGACTGACTCAGTCCCGTTCGAATTCTCGTAGTAGTGCTCCACAGTTCAGGTCGGACTCATCGATCCAAGTTGTTTCATGATGGTCCTTCCATCGGACCAGATATTCTCGGTGGGTCCGGCCGAACCTGGTCTTCTTGACCGATCGGACATCTAAGACCTTTTCCACTTCAAATTCGTCCTTCTCCAGCGGTCGTTCCCAACTGTCCTCCGGCAGTAATGCTTCATCGAAATCAAACCGTTCTGCCTCATCTACTAGACAGGGCATTTTGGGACGATCAGGAAATTCTCGGACCAGTTTTAACTTGGACACATGTACGATCGGGAAGACCTTGTAGTCCGTGCCGGTTGTTACTAGACGGGCAGCGTGTTCACCAATCAGCACGGCAACACGGAAGGACCGTGCCACATGTGAGCCAGCTTCTTTGCATAGCCCTCCTTCACTCGGTCTAGGTACAACCATACCCTCTCCCCTGGTTCTATACCGTGGGGTTGGACCTGGTCGTTGTTCCGGTCTGCCCGGTCTTGTGTAGCTTGACGTAACTTTTCGTTGACAATTTCTCTTGCATGCTGGTAATGTTTCTGGACCTGCATGCGCCAACGTCGAGCATCACGATCGCGGGTCCGAGTGCAGCCAATAGGTATCGCGGCTTCAAGAGTGGACCGGGGGTCCCATCCATACGCAAGATAAAAGGCGTTTCTCCTCGGACCCGATCGGTCGACGAGTTGAGTGCAAACACCAACCTTTCTGCGTATTCGTCCCAATCGCGCTGGTCTGGATCGGCAACGTACATCTTGATTGCTCTTGTAATAGTTTGTACCATACGTTCTGCCGATCCATTCGCTTGCGGACGATATGCCATCGTCGCGCTCTGTTTCTGGCCCATCATGTTATTGAACGACCGGAACACCTAGGTCATAAAACCGGGTTCCCGATCGTGCCTGATGAACTCGCTGGCGCCGAATCTTCGGAGCACACATTCTTCGTAGCTCTGGGCGATCTGCTCCGCAGACCGAGATGCACTTGCCTTCGCAATAACTAGACCGGTGAACAGGTCTACCCAGATCAACAACTCAGTATTGCCGCTCGTCGATCTAGGCAGTGACGGTATGTGGTCCATCGCTATGACCTGGAAAGGGTAGGTAGCTTCGATATTTCCGGGCGATCGCCCCTTGATTACCGGTCTACCCTTTCCGGTCTCGCAATCCGTACAACAACCCACATATTTCTGTACACTTCGGAAAAGACCTCTCCAGTGAAAGTGGGACCTGATCTTGTGATACGTTCTGCCTATGCCCTGATGTCCCCCTTCTAGACTCACATGGTAGTGATGGAGGACATCCGGCTGCAGCAACTCAGGTAACACCAATTTCGCCAATCGGTCCCGGTCTGCACTGTCTTGGTCGGCATCGCGGCAGTAATATAGTAAACCATCCTCATCCACTTCGTAACTGTCTGCGATCTTATTACATTCTTTCGCTTGACCATTCGTCAACTTAGACAATTCACCGCGCAGGTAGGTCTTCAAATTCACAATCCATTCTTCTTCGTCCTGCGCCTTGAGGATCCGTTCTGCCCTTAGTCGTTGCACAACAGATTCACTCAACCGTTCCTTTGGGTACGGTTGGTGGGACTTCCGAGCTTTCGGTCTAGTCGCGACCATCACATGCACCTGGTCCGGAGCGTTCTTGGGTCCGATCACCTCGGGGAGCCTATTTATATTCATCAATTCAACCAGAACGGCCTTCTCGGTGATCGTAGCCCCGGTCTGGTCTTGCATGGCCTTGGTCGCGAGGTAGTCGGCACTTCTGTTCCAGTCCCGTTTCACGTGCAACAGCTCGTGGTTGGGATGGTCTTTCAATGCCTTCATTACCGGATCATTTAGCGTCGTTAGTCGTGGGGCCTTGAAGTCGATCTCTCCGGTGACCTGCCTGATCACTAGGTTGGAGTCACCACATATGATGACTCGCCCCTTCTCTTGCGACGACAGCAGGTCCAGACATAGAAGTAGACTTCGGTACTCCGCCTCGTTAACCGTAATATTCGGAGTGAAATCAGCAGCCGCTGCAACTATAGACCATTGTGGCAACTTCCACACTATGGCCCTATAGGCGCCGACCTTCTTCTTCACGCTTGCCGATCCGTCAAAACTTAAAACCAAGAGCTCTTCATCATGGTCGACGGTCGGTGGCGGTCTCGAAACTGACTGCCGAGGTTGCTTCCTCGGGGCAATCGCTATCAATGCCTCGTCCACTTCATACCGAGGGGTGATACTGGCAGCTAATGTGCCCAATATCTCTTCCTCGCCCCTGGTGCACTTAACGACCTCGAGGGTCCACTGCGACAAGACCGCCGACCATCTACCTAGACGTCCGTCCATCCCATTGGCTGATAATAGCCAGGCCAAAGTAGACCGCCTTGACAGGACCTTTATAGGTCGGCCGACCAGCAGGTTGTAACACACATCCAGAATTCGTAGCAACGCCAGAACTTCTTTCTCGACAATTCCATAGTTCACTTCATTTGGCTTCAGCTTTCTGCTCGTGAACGTGACCGGATGGTACACACCATCATGATCTTGTACTAGAGTGGCCGAAATGGACCACTGACTAGCATATACAATAATGGTCGGGACCTTTTCGGGATCGAAATGCTTCAAAATCGGTGCCATCACCATCTTAGCCCTCAACATACCAAAAGCAAACTTTGCACGCTTCATATGGTCTTCGGCCTCCACTTGCGGACAATCTGCAGCAAGACCAGAGTCGGCGCCCCCATGTAAAGTTGCCCGGTCTTCTTCGCGCAACATATGGTAGTCCACTGCCCAGAGCTCATACAACACAGCCGCGTAGATAGCAAAATCTTCTATGAAGCGGCTGTAGTAGTTTAAACTTCCTAGGAAGGACTGAATTGCCCTCAGAGACTTGGAAACGGGAGGTTGCTTAACGAATCCAGGTCCTTAGGATTAGCCTCTAGACCATTGTTCGAGACCATATGACCTAAATAGGCAACCTTGGACATACCCCAAAAACTTTTTATGGCGCTGATAGATAGGTTCCAGCGGTCGCATGTCTCCAACAATCGTTCAACCTTCTCGCACAGATCGTTCCATGACGAGGCAGGTATCAGAATGTCGTCGATGTACGACCGCCTCCCTAGAACGGACGGTCTTCTTTCCCGATCGGATTCACCCTCTGTAAACACGTCATAACTTTCTGCAGGGTCCCGATCGGTCTTGATTTTGAAGTGTCCGTACAGTGCGTTGTCTATCAACCTTTGATAGATCTGGGGTGCGTTCTTCAGACCGAACGGCATACGGTTCCACTCGAAAAGACCAAACGGTGTCACAAATGCGGAAATCTCACGGGCTCGATCAGTCATCGAGACCACCCAAAATCCACTTGCCATGTCCAGCGAACAATACCACAAGGTCTTGTCCAGGTCTTCCAACAAATCATTAATCAGCGGCATCGGGTACACCATAAGTTTAGTTAACCGATTTACCAGCCGATAGTCGATGCAAAACCTAATGTCGACGCCGTTCTTCTTGATAACAATTACGATCGGCGAGGCCCATGGCGAGGTCGACGGTCTAATAATCTTGGTAGTCAACAGTCCTTTGATAAGATCAGAAAGCTTTTCCCGGTACTGTGGAGCCACGCGTCGACATCGCTGAGCAATCGGCTTGGCATCTCCAAAGTCAATATCGCAAATCGCACCACGGGCTGCAGGTGGTAAGGCATTGCCCTTTCCGATCAGCAGATGTCTTTTCTTCCATATGATATTCTTCAACTGCTCGATCTGGTCTGGACTGTTAAGGTCTTGATCACCCACTTGTAAATCATCCATTGTAACTTCGGGAGAGTCGGCAGACACTTCAGGGAGGACTGCCATTTGGCTTTCCAGCTCCTGAATGTACTGTTCCCCGCCTTCATGTATACAAACTTGTTCATCTTCTGGGGTGATATCACCTACACCATCTGGACCGGCTGAACGCCCCTGGTCTTGATCAACGGGCTGTCCTTCACTGATATCGGTCTGATTAGGAATACCGTCATGGTCCGACCTAGCAACTTCATGTTCCCCTTCTTCCGTTTCTTGCTCCGCTGTCGCCTGGTCTTGTCCTGACACCACGTTGACTAGCCTCGGCTCGTCTACTTGATGGTCCACCGTTCCTGGTGACTGCTGCGCCTTTCTTCGGACCCACATCTTTTTTGGGGTGACATAACTTGGTTTTTCCACTAAAGGTGAGGTATCCTCTTCCACCGACCCATCATCTCTGATAAGATCGGTGGTCGATTGGTACGCCAGGTTTTGCCACTCGACATACCGCCTCGACCCAATCGAGACGAACCCCATCTTCCTTGGTACCTTCCCTTCTGCTAGCCACATGCCGACAATAGTTTTATTGTCCAGTGTCAGCGGATTGTCACCGATATTGGTAACACGGACAAAATCACGTCGACCAGCCCTCTTTACGAAGGTCGAGACCCACCGATCGCCCCTGGTCAACCACAACTTCCTCGAACGAAAACCTTTCTCAACCGGGGTATCGGCAGACCGACCAACTGGGATAGTGAGGTTTTGGTCCCACCGGACCAGATCGGTATACGAACCATACAGAGGTCTTCGACCAGCCAACTGGACCTGGACGTCATCCGGGAGCGTAAGCACTCCATGTGACAGGTCTAGGCGAATACCAGCTGGGACCATGAAATCCATTCCTAGCAAAGCGTCTTGACCAGCCAGTTTGCCAACCCAAGCGTTGAAAAAGTAGACCAGCGATCCCGACAAAGTTATTTTCACACGCGTTCTTCCTTCGGTCATATAAGAGTTTTCGCCGATCCCGACGCATTCTTGTCTCTGGGTATCGTCTATACGACATCCGACCTTACGAGCAAAGGCGGAGTCGATTATCGATACTTCAGCTCCAGAGTCGAACAACATCGTCGCTTTCTGGTTATTAATCTTGCCACAGGCTTTCGCCTGCTTGAACCATTTATCAGGCGCGTGATACTTCCAGTATCCGCGGGATTCTCCAGGCAGCAAGTCCAACTGCATAACCACCTTAGTCCGGGAGTACTCATCGGTCTTAAGACTGTAGACCGGATGGTCTCGGTCAACGCAATTTGGAATAGAACGTGTATTGTCGGTCTTATCCTCCTTGCCGACATATGCATAGATGTGAACCGTAGAACGCTCGGCT
>CM047580.1:42994204-43012491 GCA_026184515.1 Peronosclerospora sorghi | reverse complement strand
AACAATTCGGTACATGCATCTACGGGGTTTACCCCGTTTTACGTGAAAGGATTAGTGAATCCGAGGGTTCCGTTGACGCCAATTGTGTGTGTACCAGGTCTTGAGGGGGGAGGGTTCCCCGATGTCAGCCCTGTATCTGTGCGAAAGCACATAGATAAGTTTTTATCGACGCGCCTTAGTGTCTTACGACACGTCTGCGATGCCACGGCGGAAATCCAAGACAAGCAGAAGGAGCAAGCCGCCCGCAACGGGCGGCGTAACAAAAGGGTGTACAAAGTGGGAGAAAGTGTTTTATTAAGCACTAAAATCTTCCTACACATGCAGTTTCAAATATGTTTCGCAATAAACTGCGCCCCAGGTTTGTGGGGCCCTTTAAGGTACTAGCCCGAAAGGGTTTATCGTATACCTTGGACATCCCGAAGGCGATGCGTACGCATCCAACCTTTTATGTAGGTATGCTTAAGCCATACCAGGACCCGGAGGCGGGCCCCCTCCTGGAGGAGGGTGGAAAGGCGGATAGCCGTAAGGCACCGCAGGGCGAAGTAAGCCCGAAAGGGCTAAAATGCGACCACGAAGCTCCGCAACGGTCGTCTCGAGAGAGGCAAGCCGCCTCTCGAAGCGATCAGTGGCATCCCGCTCATCGCGGATCCCCTCGTGGAGATCATGGATGCGAAGGCTGTGTCGATCACAGCGCTCGCGAATCTCACGTCGCAATTGCGCGACCTCCTCCTCCAATGCTCGATGCGGAGAGTACTCCACACTTTCATGTGGATCGGCTGATGGCGCGGCGCCATCATCGTGGTCAAACCCAGTATCTGGTGAAGTGGAAGGGTTATCCACACTCACAGAGTTCGTGGGAGTTCGAGACTCCCCTACGGCAGGATTGCCGCGACGTCGTTGACGCTTTTGAGCGGGAGAATCCCGCTGTAGGTCAACGCTCAGAGGGGCATGAGAAGCCCCTTCACTCCCAATAAGTGGGAGTTCGCCGGAGGCAGATGTGGCGATCACACTGTCTCCGGACACCATGGTGGAGACAGGGGCGCTGGCGTAGCGCGTGCGATACGGAGCACGTAGTTGCTCCATCGCCTTAGCTTTGGCAAATGTCAGGCGCAACACCCTCTCCACCCAAATGTCTCGACGGGAATAGCTGTCATGCAGTTCATCGAAGCTGAGGAGAAGCATTTCCCCTTCCGCCCAAGCGCGGAACTTCTTCTCTGCATCATCGGCACTTTCTCCCGGAGAAAGAGCGAAAGGAACCTCGCGGAGGTTCTCAACAGGGGCACCTTGTGCCTGCCTGTTTAAGCGCTCTCGGTACGAGACGCTAGTGAACTGCTTTTGTGCAAGCAGTTGTTGCCGGAGTTTCTCACGGCGTTCGCGTTGATACGGCTGTTCAGCCGCGGGCCAGGGGTATAGGACGCTAAACTGGTCCTTACCAAACGCCTGGACCACCTTGGAAGGTCACGAGGACCATCAAAATTATAAACCGCCCTTGACGGGCAATCGGGGGCGCGTAACGCAGCCCTTAGTGTCTGTGCGGCAAGTTGGGTGTCTTGAGCTGCGTCCAGCTCATTAGTGACGATCGCCTTTTGGCGATTCGGATGTATCATCCGATATGGGCAGAGGTGGCGCACTGGTTAGCGCATTTTCCCCACGTGTGGGGAACGGAATAGGCTGCCGACAACGCCGTTCGGCGCTGTCGGAGCGGCTCACCATTGGGGAGGTATCCCCAAAGGCATCCACTTCCGAGTTTTCGGAGTAGTCTACCTCTTCTAGAGGAGACGCCATAGCAACACTGGAGGTGTACATATGGATGGCCAAAGGAACTGGCGTTGGAGCTCTCCAACAAAATTTTGTTTATTGCGTAAGCAATAGTCTTGATGGGGGAGGATGTAACGGGGTTACATTCGGGTAACACTGAGTGTTGGTGTACATGAGTACACCACGGTTGAGGTCAGTATTGGCCGGGTTGAAAGGTTTCGAACCTTTGGTTATTTTAACCAATCAGGGCATGAGCCCTTGGTGTGGTGGTGTGTCAGCCATCCACGTGTCAGTACACAGGTGTGTACACTACATTTTAGCTAGGTACGAATTAGGAATATTCTACTTAGTATTACATATAGTTTATATTAGTTTAAATTAATTTAGGCTAATTACATATTAAATATATTCAGTTTACATTTCACTCTATTTAGCGGACGTGTGGTGGAGTCAAGTTCGAAATCGAATACATTTGTATCTACAACCTGACCACCACCATCGTGCCCAGCCTTCCAACTTACGGGGGGGGGGGTACCCCGCGGACCTCCATTCGAAATCTGGTCCGATCGTCCGCTGCTGGCAGACGACCGGTCATCATCCAGAGACACTTGGTCCGATTCACTTAAGACCATCTCACCTTGTGTACCCGATGAAATGGGCTAGTTACACACTCGGTGGATCGGGATCGCAGATTGATGTGATTCTGTCTTGAATATCGGAGACCGTGCTGGCTAAGTGTACCTAGGGCGGAACTCTTCACCCCAGGTACGTACAGACCAGAAACACTTCCGAAAGATAGATTCCAATAGGTCGATCGTCCAAACGATCTAGACCTGACCAATACGAAATAATAGAGGGTAGACCAATCAACCGGTCTAGCCCCTGACCAATATGAGAGAAGACCAAAACCGGTCTAAACTCCAACCAATGTTACAATGAGCCAATATGTCCACGTGAAGACCCAATATGCCCGTGAAACTCCACAAACGATATCTCCACGTAAAGACCAATCCAGTGAATAGCACGTTCCAAACGTACTTGACTTAAACTTGAGGAAGTCGACCAATGCGTGCTCCCGTCGAGGGACTTCCGGCCGGCCAAATGCGCGTGTGGCGCGTCCAGACCGGGTATAATGAGCTAGAGGGGATTACTCGACCCTCTGCTCCCAAACACTCCGCGGCGGGCGGAGGCGACTGACGCACATAGCAAAGGTTTAAACGACCTCCTGTTGAGGTGTTAGCCCGAAGTCAAAACCAAAAGATTCCAAACGACTTCTTCTCTTTTAGGCAAATCTACAACTCAAACCAATACTACCTCCCTACGGTCCCAATATGTACCCACATGAAAATATGTAAAATACCCAATGTCAGGTGACTCACCAAAACTTGCGTTCTTGACACTCCTTGAATCTGATAGGCTAAAAGCCCCCCTTGTTTAGACCAATCCAATATTCGACCAGCTGCCTGGACCAAAAGTGACCAAATTTGTGGTACACTTCGCCACAGACGCGCGACCTCGACCGGTCGCGCGCGCAGTGAGTGTTGTAGGTAAGAGGGAGTCCGCCCTTTACTTACATCCCGTAAAGAGAATACAGCCGTTAAGGTTAAGTCGTAATCTAACCCGGGAATCTTGGCCCCGAGTAGGAGAACTCTCCTAGTAAGCCCTTTACAAGGGCGTATCGGCTAAGTAGCGGTAGCTACCGCTTTAAGGAATAGTCTTCCTCTGTGCACTAGCCGCACCGTGCGTATACGCACCGGCTACAGTCAAGGAAAGCTGCGCCAAGAAATTTGCTCACGTGTGATACGCTCCATTCGTGTAGAAAGGCTGATCGGCGAACATGCTGCCCGCCGGATCACGACCGGTACGGATTACAAAGTTTTTCCGGTCGTCCGTGTTTCCAAGTTGAAGCTGGTAATAGAGTTCAAAGATCGCCCAAAACGCCCTGTCTGGTGAACAAATCGGCCAGATTTGACTTTGAAGAAGCTCTTTTTCCCGAACTCAGCTGGGAAAGTCTACTACTAGACAACGATGAATTCAAAGTGGAGAAAGTAATGGATGTCAGATCGGTCAAGAGAACGCGTTTTGGTCGGAATCAGCGAGAATAGCCTAATCCGTTGGACAGATCACGAAGAAACAACTTGGACCGACGAACTCTATCTGAATTGTGGTGCGCTTCAGAGATAGTTCGAGCTAAATCGAGTCAGCAAGAATCGTTTCGTAATTATGAAAACTCATGAAGTTGAAGATCAAGACGCACAGTAACATCGATCGACATGGATTAATATTGATTGGCGTGAATATGTGTGATGTTTAAATTATAATTACAACTACGAGTATGCAACGATCTGTGATGAACTGGAATGATATATCGATGGCGGTGGAGTGTCTTAAGGATAGGGATATTTTCGATGTCAATGGTAACGTTTCTCACGGTGTGGATATAGATAGGATGTGGTATGGTGGACCGTGACTAATGTGAAAAAGGCTACAGAATCAGATGGGAGATTCGGGTGATCTGAAAATTAAATTAATTATTGACGAAATATACGAATGATTACCCGATCAGATCCTACAATATCAAAGTTCACGATTCCCCCATAGACAACTGACAATCATGTCTGGATAGTCTGCAATCTTGTGACGAAACTGGTAACGCCAAGGTTGCTCCTGGTCTAACTGAGTCAGGGCTCCCTGCAAGTTGTCGATCGGCTTGCTGCAGAAATAGTCAGGATACAAAACACCATCCTCGGCCGATTCCTCGGTTTTCTCTAAGCGACGCTTGGCCAAATGTAGGACGATTGGGTACAGGAAAATGTCGATGTCGCATTCACGGGCCTGAATGCCCTCCAGTAGGCTTCACCCGACCTGCTCCGACGTTGTTTGCGGTTATTCTGGAAGGTAATCCGTTCTTGGTCACGTTTACCGGTGGGGAGAACAATGTAATGCGAAGGCTCCTAGATCGCTTGACCATGGATATCGTAAAAATGTCTGAGACGATCCAAAAACAAGCTGATCCAGGGAATCGACGCAATGATTATGCCCAAATTGGAGCGAAGTAGAACTTCCCATGGCTTGGCCTCGTACAGACGAGAGATCTGCGGACCCGTGACAAGCTCGGGCCGCCACTCAAACGAGTAGGGATGACCTACCGCTGGAGGAACAAGCCAGAAATCTGGGCGTCACAAAGTCCGGGTCAGCGGCTGCTTGGTCAAGACTGAGCGGCTGAAAAGATCGATCTGCGCCGGCGACGAAGGGGAGGCGGCATCCAGATTCTGAGGAGGGAGAGGTTGATCACCAGCCTTCAACCCTACTAATGACAAACGATGGTACAAACCATAAGTACCAGGTTGGAGATAGGGTCCAGACATCTTCCCGGCCAGTCCTGATGCCCCCTTAACACTGCTATCCTGCGTGTTCATCACTGGATCGACGTATGGCGTCTGATTCTCGGTAGACGGATCGGAACGACGACGTTGGGTGGATCGAGACTGGGAGAGAGTAAGAAGTAGCTCATCAGAAGCCATCGATCTACCGGCCGAGTCTTCCCCAGACGAGATCTGCGGACGCTTGAACCGGATAGTGTGGGGCGTCAAGGGCGCATGACTTTTCGTTGATTTTATCGACGTAATTGGACCCGCTGTCGTGCTTGGAGTCTTCTTCCGTGTCTTGGCTTTCTTTCGCGGTGCTGCCGGTTTCTCTTCATAGTTCGGGTCGCTTGCTACATCCCGCGCCCTGGCGCCCCTCTTCGCGGCCTCGCGCTTACGATTGAGTTTACGAATTTACGAAAATTGTGGGGTGGAATTTCAGCCAATGAATGACACAACAATCCACCAGGGCTCAATTTAGGGGTGCAAAAACGGTGATATCCAGGCGAAGACTCGCGAGGACACCCGAATACGACCCGCCTAGATTGAAGCTAACGATCGGTGGATGGGATAACAGGCCAGTAAAC
The DNA here is from genome assembly GCA_026184515.1 of Peronosclerospora sorghi. Taxonomy (NCBI): domain Eukaryota; phylum Oomycota; class Peronosporomycetes; order Peronosporales; family Peronosporaceae; genus Peronosclerospora; species Peronosclerospora sorghi. Next base: position 43,006,781 of record CM047580.1, on the reverse strand, counting down.
TCATGACGGCACTGTTGTATGTCGACCCAGCGACGATTCGACTCCTGAGTCTAAGTGTCCAATCGACCCTGGAGGTGTCGACTCTTTCTGCGCGCCCTTGTGCCGAAAGTTGCAAGTCGGTGATTTGCCGCTCCATGTCGCTCTGCTGCGAATAAGGAACGACCGGTCGGACTGATTTTCAGACCTCTTTCGGGTGATCAGCGTGAGCTGTTCCTGAAGATGTGACTTGCAGACCTCGAAGCGATCTAGATCGTGACGAGCACTGATCAATCCTTCCAAGATAGGTCGAAGATGAACAAAATGGTCATGCATCTGGCGATCGGTGGCGAGCAGCGCGTTTACTGCTTGGGTGATACCGATCGGCAGTGGATCTGTACATGGAAGAAATGAGAAAAAATTCAAGGTGGGGAGTAACGGACGATCGACATACCTTGTTTTGTTTGTTGTGAAACCAAAGCCTGGAAACGATCATTCTAGACAGTCAAGAGCGTACGATCAGCCTTCACTTCATCAATATATTTAAATAGCCGATCCACAACCTGACCCAACAGCTCGAGTGTGGCATCGACCGTGATACGCTTCAGACGTTCATCCTTTAATTCATGCTGGAGTGTATCGTTCACCTTCCGAAGCCTATCGACATCGACTCGATACTCTTCTTGTTCGACGACAATTTGAGTACCGTAGGAGTCGTCCGATCGGTATGATCGTCTAGGGAAAGAATTATGTGGAGAATGGGAGCACCGATCTCCTACGAAGACAAATATTAATGAAGGAAATGGGGCGATCGGATATCGACTGGAATCACCTGGTGAAGTAGACCCTGATTGATGCAAGGAATAATGGGACCTGCTGGTGAGATCGGGCCGCTACCGTTGTGCTGCTGCGACCAGACCCAGGGGCGTCTGTGGTGAAGTGGAAAAGAAAGTATACGACCAGTTTGTACCGGTATACCGCCATAATCAGTTTGGAACGATCGGGTTGGTTAAAAGGGGAGATGATTTTGGGTCAATCGTCTGTCAGAGGTGTCAAGTACGCAGTTTTAGGTGAGTCACACGATGTTTCATGTATTTTACATTTTAGTTTTTTAGTGGATATTAAATATAGTCTATGTGTTTCTTTCTCTTTCGCATAAGTCTCCCCCTCCTACCGTGGAGTCTTTGGGAGCGGAGGGTTAAAAGGGCCCCCTCCAGCTCAACTTACCCTGCCGGGATGCGTTACAGGCGCACTTGGTCCACCGGAAGCCCCTCGACGGGAACGCGTAGTTAACACAGCAGCACTCACTTCAAGTCGCACACTTTTGGAACGTGTCACTATTATTGGAAAGGTTACTATTAATTGGAAAGGTTTACGTGGAGATATCGTTATTGGAACACCAAGGTATTGTTTACGTTTGTTTGGCTGTTCCTGATTGGTCTATCGATCTCTCGTTTTGGTTGGGCTCTACGATCGGCTATACGCGAACTTCCCTGAAAATATATTGGATTAATTATATCGTTGGACATTGACGTGTTTAGGGTGAAGATTTCCGCCCTAGATAACCCTTCCCCAGAATTGTATCGATCCATATCGATCCCCCCTAAATCCATATCGCGCAACGGCCACCGAGTGTGTAACCTCCCATACCAATGAGTACACAAGGTGAGAGTATTGAAGACAAATCGAACTCAGCGTCCTGCAGTGCTGATCGGTCATACGATCGGAATGCAGGCGAAGGTTCGCGGGGTACCCCCTCCGTAAGTTGGTCGGCTGGGCACGATGGTGGTTCAGTTCCGGACACTTCGGTGTTCGATTTTTAACTTGACTCCACCACAACTTCGAGCGGCGGCTCTATAGCTAGCCCGAACGTACGCATATCGCCTGATTCAAAACGTCAAGCATGCCAGCATCCACTGCGCAAGACCGCCTGTGCTAACAGGAGGGATCTTAGACATGATGAATATGAGTCATTTTATTGTTTAAAGCAACCAATACATGAAGGTTTTTTTTATTATCAAAAAATCTAGAGAAGACAATTACGTTTGCATATCACTGGAGTTCTAGAGCATTTATTACAATTTATCAACTATCACCGGATCTCAGGCTCTAGACAGCAGAAACAGATTGATCTGTCTGTTTCAAATTGTAATTTAATGTAGCACGTCCGTCCAGTAATGTGAGTGGTTATCTCTGTGGTCTGCTGGTCTTGGTTATTCGGTGCTTTTGTGGTGGAGTCCAGTTCGAAATCGAACACCGAAGTGTCCGCAGCTGAACCACCATCGTGCCCAGCCGACCAATTAACGGAGGGGGTACTCCGCGGACCTTCGCCTGGGTGCCGATCAGGTGAGCTATCGGCATTGCAGGACGTCGAGTATGATTCGCCTCGTGTCTCACCTTGTGTACCCATTGGTATGGGCGGATACACACTCGGTGGACCGTTGCTTGGTGGAGACTTTAGACAAGATCGAGATGGATGTACCACTTCTGGGTACTGATCCAAAATTCCAACGAAAGATAATGCGAAATAGACGATCTGCAAACGAAGCGGAAATCTTCACTCCTAATGCGGTGAAATCTGGCGCTTGACCGCCCGAGGCAGTGAGTAATCCAGTCAATAGTAAAGTACGTTACCATCATCTGTCCTGATCATTAAAGCCTGCATTTCTGGAGCGGAATGCGTAAGGCCTATCCTGGCACTTGATTGCGGAGCAATGAGTAATTGTGGTGGAGCGGCTGATCAGAGTTTTTGAGGCTTGATCAGGCGTTACCACGGCGCCCGGACTACCGACAGACGAAGGGGGTCCTCCGGTTGTCTTGTGTGACTGACTTGTGTTCCTGCTCACCTTGTGTACCCGACGGCTTGGGCGTGGGTCGCTCTCCAGGTGGCGGGGATGTCACGATGCAAATTCCTTGATGCAAGATTGGGGTAATTCGTAACGAATCTACCGATGTGCTGATCAGGTACTATCAGGCTTGATCACGATTGATCAGGATCACTGATCGGTCTAGTAGATTGCCCACGAGTTGGCACGAGTTGCGACAGTTGATCGCGGGTCGCAGTTGTAGATCGTCGATCTTGGTGGCTATCGGCGAAGGGGTACTTGATCAGGCAGCGGAAGTCTTCACCACCTGATCGCCGAGCCTCTTAAACTTAATACGCTAATAGAATACCCAATATAATATGTATTCTACGCTTAAATTAAAGGGAGGGTCGATCATCTATGGGCTGATCGACGGTTTACACTAAAAATACGCCTAGTAGTTCCCGTGTGGCGCTTAAAGATGCCGAACTACCAGGGTCCAAACGTGTACCAATGGTGGAAGAGGTGAGAGCGCACTGCTCGATCACGTTCCCCAAAACCAAACAAAAAATACTTTTAAAAATTACCGCTGTCACAGCGGACGGAGTCGCGGGCGAGTTCTTCTTCACTCTACGCCTACCGGTGGGCCAAAAATGCACTAGGTGCTCCCGCCCGGGACGTATAGGTGCGTGTAAAGGAGGGGAGGCGCAAAGGTGCCGTCCCTGAGGGTCCTTTGTAGTTGGACGCAAAAGGAGAACTATATTATTGCTTATATCCTAATATCAACCAAAAACCTAATATCAGCCAATCATAACTACCCATTCCTACGCATTTTGTCGACCATTCGACCTGATTCCTTCGCTTACCTTCAGGTTACCGTTAGGTAACTGTGCCAGTTGTCGCATCGTCTCAGACGTCCCGTCCACGCATCGTCCATGTCCGCCACCGTTGTGTCAACAGTTGTAATGACTGAGGTACCAACTGTGATACCAACTGTGGTACCAACTGTGGTGCCCACTATCGTACCACCTGTTGTACCGACTATTGTACCGACAAAATTTGTGGTACATTCTACCACAACTACACCCATAGTGGTGTCCACAATTATGCCCATAATTACGTACCATTTTTATGGTACGCTTTGCCACAGCCGCCCCTGACCCTCGTCCCAGCCGGACAGCGGTTGGGGCGGGTGTCGATCATACCGTTGTCACGTTGCCATCCATTAGTCATGGCAGCCTCGATCATGGTCGGCATCAATCAATCATGACGTCATGGGTAGTGCAGTCCGCACCCATCAATCTGCCCTGTCTCCTTTGAGCGAGTCACAGGTGACCAGAGTGTTGCCACTCATTCAACCGTAGCATCCCCGATCAAACCCCCGTGATCATTCATTTTTGAATTTCTTCCACGAGGTTGATCATGCAGATGACCGCAGGTAGTCGCTCATCACTCGATGGTTCCACGTCCGACAGCTTGCTCTCGGTGGTCAACCAGGCCTACGCGCAGCAAGAGACCATATACGCGCTGCAGGAGACGATTTGCGCGCAGCAGGAGACGATTCGCAAGCAGCAAGAGGAGATCGTCGTGTTGACCGGCTCGCTCTCCGTGCTTGAAGACTCTGCCCGCCTGCAACAGAAGCGGCAGGAACGCGTCGCACGTAAGCTCGCCGATCGCGAGCAGAAGATCGCATAGTTCCGTGAGCGAGTCGTACCCCTGCGCGACTACGTCCGCACCACCGTTGACGACCTCAAGTCCCGACTGAAGACGTCCGAAGAAACTCTGGCCGAACAGCAAGGTCAGATACGTGATCTGGAAGGTGGTCGTGCACGGGACCGGTATCTACTATCGGTCCACGAATAGACCGTCGATCACCAGGCGCAAGAAATCTCGCGTCTTGGGTCGTCCCAGGATCACGCAAGGCTCGACCGACTCCGTCAGCGCCTGATCACGGTGCAGCGCGAACGCGACCAAGTCCTATCGGAGAACAAGCGCTTGTCCGAGCAGCTGGCCAAGCTCTCATCCAAGGCTCGTAAGCGCAAAGTCCAACGTGATGGTATCCGGACGGAGAATGAGACCAATCTCATAAAGATGAACGACCTCGTTGCCGCCTATGCTCGGGCTGACGAGTTATCTGCACGCCTTGACACGGTGTCGGTCGACATGGCTGAGCTGGAGAGACTGCGCATTCAAAATTCCAAGTTGAAAGGAGAACTTTCGACGGTGCGGTACCGTCTAAACCACTCATCTGCGGAACGCGACGCGCTGCGCCATGAGTTTCGACGCGTTCAGGATGAGGCAGAGCAACTGCGTACGCAACTCTCAGACATTCAGACCATGTTGGCTGGTGTGGTATTACACCGGCAAGTCACTCCGAGTGCCGGTTCCACTAGTGCGGGGCTTAGCCTGACGGCAAGCCCGTCTGCTAATCCTTCAAGTGGTCCGTCTACGAGTTCTTTCATCCAACCGGCTCCTTCACTCAAAACACGCGCCCGGCGCTCACAATCCGCCTCCCGGTCCAGCGGCGACGTCTAGCCCCCGCCCATCCCGAAAAGAGTGAGTCGCCACATGTTAAATTTCCGCCTGGTCAGCCGGATGATGTCCAAGGTGGTTCTTCTGCTTCTCTTGGCGCGCAAATTCCGTCCAGTCCCACGATCAGCGAGCTGGGACGAGAAGGTCCACATGATCCAGACTCTGCCAAATTTCTCTTCCCTCGGAAGGGTGTCTTCATGTCGCTGATATCGTTACCGGATGATGCGACTGACGATGACATCTTGCCATGGACCTCGGAGCAACTCAGCGGCTTCGATATGGGTAGCGTCTCAGTACAAGTGATGTTCGAGTACTTGACACGTCCCGTGTGATGGTTATTCCCCACCGTCACGGACGCCCCAGCGCCTGATGAATGGTGCAGTCACCTGATCACCCAATCGGCAGTTGAATTATTGAACTCGCGACTGCCCTGGGATTGTTTCAAGCGTATGTTGCCACCCATCTCGTTCCGCTCGGTCGGATAGTTTGCTTACTTCAAGGCGCGGTACGAGGCGTTCCTGGACCATCATGTGCAGTCGATCTGGGAGTCCACTCATTACCTCCACGTAGATCAGGGCATCCCAGAACGCGACGCCTTTTTTCAAGAATTTTACGAGGGTCGACGTCAACATAGAAGCCGCGCCGGGGCAGCATGGAAGAAGGTCGTGGAGTTCGTCCTGCAAGGCATGACCTGCGGGGTGTGCGATCTCGACATCTTCTTGGATCCGGCGATTTCACACTGCGCCCGTAATCACCCCCTGAGATACGCTCCGGCTGACCGCGGTACCTGGTACCCAGGGTACCTATCGGACCCACCGCCTTCGACATTGCAGGATGCGTTGTGCGAGGTGGACGTCGTTGAGCCTTGGCGACTCCAGTATCGCCTTTCCACTGAAAATCACCCCGGCAACAAGATTACCCGCCTTCGGCGCAAATTTTACGGATCGAGCTAGCTCGTTAATCATCTTTTCTTCTTCAATCGATAAACATTCTTGATCATAGTAATTCCAATTGTTACTTCATCATTTTTCAGTATATCCACATAAATCGCTCTTCCTTTGTCTCATCTGTCATTACTCTACCACCATATTGCGCAGTATCGACTGTAAGTTCACCACTCCAAGTCAGTCATTAGCTTTTCATTAATCGCAAGTCTCGTCAATAGCTTTTCCTCAATCACAAGTTCTTCAATCGTAATTTCACAGTCAGTTTGTCGGTCATGCATTAGTGGGACTCTTCATCCACCTGCATTACATAAAACCGATGTTTGGTAATCATCTTTCGTTCGAAGTCCTTGATTAGAGCATCGCAATTCAGATCGGCCTCGTCTACCCATGACGGCTCATCATGAACTTTCCAATATACTTGATATTCACGAAACGATCTGCCGTATCTGGTATTTCAACCAGATCGGACATCGGTGATGCGATCAACTTCAAATTCGTCCGGCTCTAGGGTCCTCTCGCAGCTGTCCTCGGGTAGTAAAGCTTCATCGAAATCAAAACGATCCTCTATCCCAGCTGCTAGCACAGTAGTAGGTCGATTTGGAAATTCTTTGACCAGTTTCAACTTGGATAGGTGCACAACTGGAAATATGCGATAGTCGGTGCCAGCCGTAATCAACCTTGCCGCATGGTCACCGATTACCTCATCTCTGAAGGGTCCGTGCCACATATGCGCCAGCTTCTTTGCGAACCCTTCTTTCACACGATCAAGGTATAACCAAACGCTCGACCCCGCTATAATCTTGTGCGGGGTCACTTGATCACTATGCTTTTCCGCTCTGCCGGCTACTGCTTGGTGCAACCGGGTGCTCACCTGATCCCGGGCGTAGCGATAGTCTTTCTGTAGCCTGTATCTCCATCGAAGCGCATCTCGGTCTTTACGCCTAATTCCACCCAGTTGCAACGTCGATTCCAACGATGATCGTGGATCCCACCCATACGCCAAATAACACGGTGTTTCTCCACAAATGCGATCAGGGGTCGAATTCAGCGCGAATACCAGCCGCTCTGCATACGAACTCCAATCCTTCTGACCGACATCTGATTCATACATCTAAATCGCTCGTCTAATCGTCTGCACCGTTCTCTCCGCTTTGCCGTTCGTCTGTGGACGGTATGCCATTGTAGCGCTCTGTCGCTGTCCCACGATCTTGTTGAACGCAAGAAATACTTCGGACATAAAACCGGGTTCTCGGTCTCTAATTACCTCGCTAGCTCCAAATCGTCGGAATACACATTCTTCGCAATTTTCAGCGACTTTCTGAGCTGTACGAGACGATCCAGCTTTCGCAATCACCATACCCGTGAACAGATCAGTCCATATCAGCAATTCCGTATGCCCATCAGTCGAACGAGGTAGCGACGGGATATGATCCATGGCTATCACTTGGAACGGGTAAGTTGCCTCAATGTTTCCAGGCTAAATCCCTTTGATCGTAGGTTTACCCTTGCCCGTCTCACAATCCACGCACCGTCCAACGAATCTTTGTACGCTGCGAAATAGACCACGCCAATGAAAGTAACGTCTGATCCGCTGATATGTTCGCCCTATACCCTGGTGTCCTCCTTCAAGCTCACATGGAAATGGTGGAGGACATCCGCACGTAGGGTTTCAGGTAAGACCAGCTTAATCAAGGAGCGTCGTTCATCTCGATCATCTTGATCACGACTGGATTTTCTTTAGCCATATTTCCGCAATAGATCAACAACCTTTGTTCATCGACATCATAGTTGTCGACAATTTTCGCGCACTCCTTCACCTCGTCTGCGCTCAATTGTGACACGCTAGCACTCAAGTAACATCTCAAATCACAGATCCACTCTTCTTCGTCTTGTGCCTTTCTAACACGTTCTGCCTTTATCCATTTTATGGATACTTCGGGCCACGTGACGATTGCTTTTGACGAAGGCTCCGTGATCGCGTCGTCACCAGAACTTGTGGGACAGTGAGATATTCTTCCAAGTAATCACCTCAGTCAATCTGTTAAAATCGACCAATTCTTGTAGCTGTTTTTCGTCATCAATCTTACATCGTGCCCCATCCCGCATAGCAGTGGTGGTGATGTGATCGGCACTCTTGTTCCACTCCCGTTTGACATGCAGCAGGTCATGGTTAGGCCATTCGCAAAGGAGTTTCAGCCTGCGCTGTTGCAATACTCGCAACCGCGGAGCTTTAAACTCTATTTCGCTACGCATTTGTCTGATCACGAAATTCGAGTCTCCACACACGATTATCCTTCCTTGAGATATTGCGACAGTAGATCCAAACTTAGCAACATTCCATGGTACTCGGCTTCATTCACTGTGATGTTGGGTACATGATCCGCAACCGCGATCATGATCTTCCACTACGGCAACTTCCACACGATAGCACCGAATGCACTAACACATCGCTTAACGCTAGCAGATCCATCAAAACTGATCACATACAGCTCTTCGCCTTTCTCGACCGTGGGAGGTGGTACCTCAATCGTTTGTCGAGGCTCCTTTTTCAGTGCGATTGCAAAAGGGCTTCATCAATTTCAGCGCGAGGGGTGATGCTTGCGGCTAACGCCCCTAGTACCCCCTCTTCTCCATGAAAACATTTCTTGATCTCCAAGTACCACTGTGACAAGATTGCAGCCCATTTCCCCAGTCGTCCATTCAGCCCGTTGGACGTTAATAGCCACTTCAACGTGGATCGACGTGACAGGACAACGATCGCCTTTCCGACCAGCATCGTAAAGTAGACGTCTAGAATTCGCTGAAGGGCCAACACTTCCTTTTCAACGGGGCTGTAATTCAGCTCACAGCTCTTCAGTGTCTGGCTAGCAAATGCGACGGGGCAATACACTTGGTCATGCTCTTGCACCAACGCGGCAGACACTGCCCACTTACTGGCATACACCACAATCACCGGCGTCTTTGCTTGGTCTAAATGGTGCAGAGTTGGAGCTGACGCAATCTTCGCTTTCAGCATGCTGAATGCCACTCGCGCCCTGGTTAATCGATCGTCCTCATGCGCCATACTCTCGTTGACCAATGCCCGGCTCTTTAACTCATGATAATATATCTCTCGTAATTCATAGAGCACAGCAGCATAAATCGCAAAGTCTTCACTAAATCGACGGTAATAATTCAGGCTCCCCAAAAAACGATTGCCTAGCGCGCAAAGTGCCAGGGAAAAAGCAAATCGATCGGATCATCCAAATTCTTCGAATTTGTTTCCAGACCACGGCTAGAGACGTGATGTCCCAAATAAGGCACTTCACGTCGCCCCCAATACGATTTAACCACGCTGATTGACAAGTTCCACTGATCGCACTTCTCCAACAGGTTTCGCACCCTATCACACAGGGTTGTCCATGTAGGTGCCGGGATCTAAATGCCATCGATATATGACCGTCGCTGCAACACAGACGGGTCTCGTGCTTAGTCAGGCTCTCCCGTAGTGAACACATCCGATGACTCATCGGGGCACCGTCCTTAACCTTGAGATATCCATATAACGCATTGTCGATTAACCACTGGTAGATCTGCGGAACGTTCTTTAGGCCGAAGGCCATCCGATTCCACTCAAATAATCCGAACGGAGTGACAAACGCCGAAATCTGCCGCGCTCGGTCGGACATAGACACGACCCAAAAACACTCGCCATATCCAGAGATCAAAACCAAAACGCTTTATCCAAATCCTCGAGCAAATCAGAGATCAGAGGCATAGGGTATACCATCAAACGCGTAAGTTGATTCACCGCGCGATAGTCGATACATAACCGAATGTCAACCCCATTCTTCTTTACAATAATCACTATAGGTGATGCCCAGTGTGACGTAGACGGCTGGATAATCTTCGTGGCCAATAGCCCCTTGATTAAGGCCGATAACTTCTCGCGAAATTGTGGAGCGACCTTCCGACACTTTTGAGCGATCGGGCGCGCATTTCCTACATCGATATCGCAAACAACTCGACGTGAAGCAGGAGGAAGCGCGTTTTCTTTCCCGATCAGCAGATGTTTCTTCGCACAAATTATGTCACGAAGTTGGTCAATTTCCTCTGACGTATTGATCAATGGATCTCCGACTTGCAAATCGTCCTTGGTCACTTCTTCGGTACTTGCGGACACTTCAGGCAGCGTGGCAAGCTGTTTCTCCAGTTCTTCCACGAACAAATCTCCGCCCTCGTGGTAGCACACTTGGTCATCGATAGGTATCATCCCGAATTCACCGGAACCAGTAGAGATAGGATGTTCGCACGTGTCTTGGGCAGGCTCATCTCGTGCAACCGGTCGTTCAACCTCGTGAACAAGGGTCGGATCTTTCACACTCGGCTCCTGGTCGCACTTTTCTGGCACTTCTTGTACCTTATGCGGTATTCCAGTTACCAATGCCACAGATGCCGTGGTCGAGTCCGCAGGTCGTACTAAAATTCTCTGAGGAATAGAATAATACTTCTTCTCGACCAGAGGACCTTGGTCGACACTTTCTTGATCGTCATGCACTGAATCTTTAGAGGCTTGATACACGAGATTCTGCCACTCCTTATAGCGACTAGATCCTACTGAAATAAACCCAGGGCGACGGGGCACATCATCCTTATTCATCCAAATATCTAAAATCATATCATCATGTAGGATGATCGGATGATCGGCAACATTCGTAATACACAGATATCGCAAATTACCCACGCCCCTAGTCACAGTGGGGACCCAAATTTTTTCCGCGAGTAACCCACAACCTCCTAGATCGCTGGTCACGAATCCAAACTTCAGCAGATCGTCCTACTGGGGTCTGTTCGTACTGACCAAGTTTCATATAATTTCCACTCGATCCATACCGCTGTCGGCGGCCTTCTAATGGGATGATTACTTCATCAGGCAGACTAAGTGAGCCGTGGTCGATGTCCAATCTGACACCAGCTGGGATCATATAATCCATACCTAATATAACATCTTGGCCAAGGAGCTTTCCCACCCATGCATGGAAATAGTAAACCAAAGAACCTTCTAACGTCACTTTAATCTTCGTGAGACCTTCTGTGAGATACGCACTTTATCCAACGACGACACATTCTTGTATTTGGCTCGTGTTGATCTGACAACCCACCTTACGAGCAAAGGTTGAGTCGACGATCGACACTTCGGCACCAGAATCGAATAGTAACGTGGCACGTTCTTATTGATTTTGCCACTCGCCCTGGCTTGTTTAAACCATTTTTTGGGTGAGTGGTACTTCCAATATCCTCGTGATTCACCCGGAAGCAAATCAACTTCCATGATGACCGGGGACCGAGAAAAATCATCAATACGTAAATTAGCCAAACGTGGTAAATCAGGTTGATCACATTTTTCATTATCTTTTCCTTCTGCTTGATCAATCCGCTTCTTATCCACATATGCATAAATACACACACCAGAACGCTCGTCTCGTACCAGATTCCAACATGGCGAGCGTCCTAGTTTAACATGTCTTCATCTTCCTTGGGCAACATTCCCGCATCTTGGTAGGGTTGTACCACTGGCTAATACGATTGTAGAATTCCTCCATAGGGCACTTGACAGCTTCATGAATTTCGCCGCACGCACGGCAGACGTACAAACAGTGATCCGTCGGTTGTCCCTTCTTGCCACACTTCAGACAGGTCAGGCGTTTCCAACAACGCAAATTGTCGTGCTTAATTGATCCACAATGACTGCATCTCTTCATCGCCCCTTAGTCAACAGCACTTGGTTCGCCTTGTTTACCAGATCGAGACTCACTAGGTGGAGCGTGCGTTACTGGTTTATCTCGCATAGCAGCAATCATGTAACGACGCTGGTCACCGTCACTTCCACTATCCTCGTAGCTTGATTCTTCACTTCCAGACATCATCTTAATCGCGCGCACTGCTTTAGGCTTCCGTGACGGGGCAAGTGACCGATCATCACCAAATTTCTGACGGAATCGGCTGGTGCCTACCGTCGCCGTTGGCTGGCACGAATTATTGAGTGCATACGCTCGCAGCGTCACTTCCAAATCCATAACGTTATCCAAACGCAGAAGTGCCAGGTGATCCGCGAACTCGCGATTAATCAATGTGTCCAGGAAATGTTGCACTTGATCGCGTAAAATCGTAGACGATCCGTCCTTGATCGGCAAGTTGGCTCGCAGCCCCGCCACATTCAACCGGTGAAGGTACTCAATGGGATTTTCGTCAGACCGCTGCTGGTATAGTAATATTAACGAGATGCCGATTGTGTAGCCGGTGCGTATACGCACGGTGCGGCTAGCGCACAGAGGAAGA
>CM047580.1:42951933-42994194 GCA_026184515.1 Peronosclerospora sorghi | reverse complement strand
GTATACGCACGGTGCGGCTAGCGCACAGAGGAAGACTCTTCCTTAAATCGGTAGCTACCGCTACTTAGCCGATACGCCCTTGTAAAGAGGGCTTAGTAGGAGAGGTTTCCTACTCGGGGCCAAGATTCCGGGGTTGGTTTACTACTTAGCCTTAACGGCTGTATCCCCTTTACGGGATGTAAGTAAAGGAAGGGCTCCCTCTTACCTGCGACACTCACTGCGCGCGCGACCGGTCGAGGTCGCACGTCCGCAAAATAGAGTGAAATGTAAACTGAATACATTTAATATGTAATTAGCCTAAATTAATTTAAACTAATATAAACTATATGTAATACTAAGTAGAATATTCCTAATTCGTACCTAGCTAAAATGTAGTGTACACACCTGTGTACTGACACGTGGATGGCTGACACACCACCACACCAAGGGCCCATGCCCTGATTGGATAAAATAACCAAAGGTTCGAAACCTTTCAACCCGTCCAATACTGGCCTCAACCCTGGTGTACTCATGTACACCAACACTCAGTGTTACCCGAATGTAACCCCGTTACATCCTCCCCCATCAAGACTATTGCTTACGCAATAAACAAAATTTTGTTGGAGAACTCCAACGCCAGTACCTCTGGCTGTCCATTGTACACCCTCAGCGGTGCTATGGACGCAAACTATTCCGACAACTCGGAAGTGGACGCCCTTGGGGAGCTCTCCCCAACGGCTGGCAAAGTTGATAGCGCCGAACGGCGCTATCAGTCATCCAACCCATTTCCCACACGTGGGGAAAATGCACTAACTCGTGCGCCACCGTTACCCGCTAGGGGTAATACCTCCAGGTTGCCACAGGCAACCACCACCAATGAACCGTCCTTGGTTCAAGAGGCCCGACGTGCCGGACGGGCACGGAAGGGACCTCGAGACCCTCAAAAGAGGGCTAAGAACGCGGTCAAGAGAGGCTTAGCCTCTTATACCCCTGGACCAGCGGCTATACTGCCGCGTGAAATTGCGCATCGGAACCAACTCCGGGCCCGACTACTAACGCCCAAACATTATTCCGTTAAGTCCTACCGGACGCGCCTCGGGAAGCAGGCACGCGGTGACCTCGTGGATATTATCCGCGAAATTCCCCTTGTTCTCCTGAGGGACGAAAGCGTCGAAGACGCAGAACAGGCGTTCCGCGCCTGGGCGAAAAGGGAGAAACGCCTCCCCAGTTTCGATGCGCTGTACAACAGCTTTTCCGAACACGACGTTCGGGTAGAGAGAGCGCTACGCTTGGCCTATGCTCAGGCCAAAGCTCAAGGGCAATTGCCTGCCTCCTATTATACGCGCTCTGCTCTCGATGTGGTGCCGGAGAGCAATCCAAGTACAGCATCTGCCTCCGGCGAACTCCCAGCTACTGGGAGTGAAGGGACTTGTTCAGCCCCTTTGGTCGTTGACTCTCAGTGGGATTCTCCCGCTCAAAAGCGTCAACGACGTCACGGCAATCCTGCCGCAGAGGAGTCTCGTACTCCCATGAGTTCTGGGAATGTGGATACCCTTTCCACTTCACCAGGTACTGGGTCTCACCCCGGTGATGGCGTCGTGCCATCAGGCGTTCCACATGGTAATGTGGAGTACCCTCCATATCGAGCACTGGAGGAGGGGGTCGCGCTATTGCGGCGTGACTTCCACGTGCGCTGTGATCGGCACATCCGTCGCATCCAAGATGCTCAGGAGGGACTCCGCAACTAAGGGAGTGCGAATGAACGCATCGAGGGGCGGCTTGCCTCTCTCGAGTCTCTCGTTACGGAGCTTGAGGGTCGTATTTCAACCCTGTCGGAGATGTTCCGACCTGTCGCGCCTTTCGGCTATCCGGATTCTCACCCTCCTCCGAGAGGGGACCCGCCTCAGGGTTCTGGTATGGCTTAAGCATACCCATATAAAAGGTTGGATGCGTACGCATCGCCTTCGGGATGTCTAAGGTGTACGACAATCCCTTTCGGGCTAGTATCTTAAAGGGGACCACAAACCTGGGGCGCAGTTTATTCCTCAACATGTTGGAAACTGCATATGTAGGAATATTTTTAGCGTTTAATAAAACACTTTCTCCTACTCTGTACACTTTTTCGTTACTCCGCCCATTGCGGTCAGTTTGCTCCTTCTGCTTGTCTTGGCTTTACGCCATGGCATCGCAGACGTGTCGTAAGACACTAAGGCGCGTCGATAAAAACTTATCGATGTGCTTTCGCACAGATACAGGGCTGACATCGGGGAATCCCCCCCCTCAAGCCCTGGGCCACACACACGTGGCGTCAACTGAACCCTCGGATTTACTAATCCGTTTACGTAAAACGGGTTAAACCCCGTAGATGCATGTACCGAATTGTTGATAGCAAATTCAACCAACGGAAGCATCTCACTCCAACTCTTTGGAGAATCCGGACATAAACTCCGGAGAATATCCTCCACAACGCGATTAACGCGTTCCGTCTGACCGTCCGTCCGCGGATTATCCGCAGTGGACATGAGGAGCTTGGTGGCTAGAACCTTAAACAACGCTCCCCAGAATTGTCCCGTAAAACGGAGATCCCGATCCGACACAACGGAATCGGGTAGACCGTGCTGTCGAAAGACACGGTATAGAAACACTTTCGCTGTTCCTTGTCCATCTATGGACTCTGGCACCGCCGCCAGGTGATCCATCTTGCTCAATCGGTCTACAAAGACCAATATGCCGGTGTTCCAGGCCTTATCCTTCGGAAAACCCAAGATGAAATCCATGCTAATGGATCTCCAACACTCCGTTGGAACCGATAAGCTCGCCAAAGGCGCAGCTGAACTTGCAGAGGATTTAACCCTCTGACACGTCTCACAGGTGCGAATATAGGCATATAGACACCGACCCACTTATACATTTTGGGCCACCAATACAAAGCGCTTAAAGCGCTGTAGGTCTTATCTCGACCTAAATGACCCCCGGTAGGGGCGTCATGTGCCTCAGAGAGGACTCTATACTTCATTTCCTCATCATGAAAAACTACCACCCGCGGAGTGTCCTCCGCGCTCGTGCTATAAAATAGCAGACCGTCACAGTACCTGTAACGGTGTAACTAGCTTTAGCTCGACTTGACAGGGTTGGCTCAGACGAGCCAAGACCCTTTTCACCTAACGCGCGGATAAGCGCCTTACATTGTGGGTCTTTCTTATACGCCTGGCGTATGAGATCCACCACAGACGTGATGACGAATGTCGCGTGAGCGAGCTCGTAATCGGGACGACGCGACAACGCGTCTGCAAGCACGTTTTGCTTGCCAGGTTTATACTTAACCTCAAAGTTGTACTCCGCAAAGAAGGAGAGCCAACGGGCCATCCGTTGCGAGAGATGAGGCGACTTTGTCGCTGTCCGTAAGGACGCGTGGTCAGTATAAACCACGAACGGCTTTGAGACGAGTAGGTGAACCCTAAATTTGACAAGAGCATACTTATCGCAAGTAGCTCCTTGTCATGAACGGGATAATTCCGTTCCGCAGCTTTAAGCTGCCTCGACTCAAACTCATTACGCTTTCCCTTCCTGCATCGTCTGCTTGTAACAAAGCACATCCGATTGCGAAATCGGAGGCGTCGCAGACGACACTAAATGGTTTCCCAGATTCTGGGAGAGCAAGAACGGGAGCTTTTAACAAGCTCCCCTTAACCGCTTCAAAAGCGTTTTGGTGTTCAGTTTTTCCCAACACCAATCAACATCCTTCTTAAGAAGGTCGGTCATTGGCTTCGCCATTTCAGCGTAGTTCTCGCTGTACTTGTGGAGATAGTTGGCTAATCCAAGCCACTTCCGTAAGTATCTAAGATTTACAGGCGAAGGCCACTGCACAATGGCTTTCACCTTCGCGGGATCCGCTCGCACTCCATCCTTACCGATGAAGCATCCTAGGAAAGGAATTTCCTCAGCACCAAAGATACTCTTGGATGCGTTTGCATATAACTTATGCTCTCGCATACATTCGAGCACTGCTAGAAGGTGTATCAGATGCGTCTGAACATCAGACGAGTCGCTTTCCGCACGACTATGGACGAATATATCGTCGAAGTACGTCTGAGCGTACTTCCTATGAGGGCGGAAGAGTTGTGTCACCAAGCGATTGAAAGTCGCTGGTGCATTTGAAAGCCCTTGTGGCATAACAAGCCACTCCCACAGCATGCCACTAGGCATGCTAACCGCTGTCAGCAGAATATCGGACGCTCGCATGAGCACCTGATAATACCCGTCCACCAGATCTAAGGCACTGTACACAGTACAGCCCGCCATATTGTTCTGGAGTACATCCTTCCGAGGAATCGGAGTCTGCATGGGCACAGTAGCTGCATTCAGCTTGTTGTACGCATGTACAATGCGCCACTTTCCGTTCGGTTTACGAACACAAAAGGTGGGAGATGAGTGAGGAGACTTGCTCTCCCGTACCATCCCTGCCCCTTCTTTCCCCTTGAAGAATGCGTCGATGACGTCTCATTGCTCCTTGGGGAGAGGCCACTGCCTAGTGACGCAGTATTTAGTTCCAGGAACCAAATCAATTTCATGTCGGACTCCCCGATCCGGTGGTAACCCCATCGGCGGGTTGTCACTAATGACATCTCCAAATTCCTTTAATAAGGAATGGTAAGGGTCCTCAGGATCCGCGAGGATCTTGAGGCCGCTTCGGGCATTCAATGCCTGTTTGTTTTGCACCAAAACTGACTCGTCCATCGTGTATGAAGAGTTCAACTCCTCCTCCGGAAGCAACACGACGACCTCGTCGATTTCATCTGCTTTCAAAGCAGTCTCAAACTCGTTGAAGGACATCTCCTCCAACGACAACAGTTCGCCTACCCCAGGCAACCGTTCCAGGCTTACGCCTTCTGTGACAATACCTGTCACACTATTCAGCATCCGATAGGACTGCTGACTACTGGCCTCGGGACTCATCCCGAGACCCAGATGGGGGGAGTCAATTGCCCCATCTATTGGAAGCGCCACGCGCCTATCCACAGAGGTCTCTACCTCTGCCAATGGCGACCCACCAGTCTCGCCTATAACGGCGTGGTCGCAATCATTTCCGACGTGCGAAAGAGACAAACTTCGGGTCTCTTCGCTTGGAAGCGCCTCGCGCTTAACCACAGGGGCCTCTACCCCTACCACTGGAGTCGCAACTTGTTCGCCGGACACGGCGTGGTCGGAATATTCCGACCTGTAGAGACGAACTTCGGGTCTCTTCTCTAAGCGCCTCGCGCTTACTCTCAGAGGAATCCACCTCTATCACTGGCAACTCATTAGTCTCGCCATTCACGGCGTGGGGATTAACCGCCGAATCCCCCTCGTTAAGGAACTCTTCTTTAACGCCATTGGGAATGATCATTTCAGACATCCCAATTTCTGGCATTTCACGCCAGAATAGCTTTTGCGATCGAGCAAAGGTGGGTTCATGACTCGCCAATGCTTCACCCGATCGCGGGTGCGTTGCGCCAATGGACTTAGACTTCCAGTCTATCCATAGCTCGTGACGTTCCAGCCACTTCATGCCCAGAATGAGGTCATACCTCGAGTCGAAATTCAAGACTAGACAACGTTCTAAGCTGTCGAAGTCTGCAAACTTCATCTTAAGGTCAATCGAGACCTTGGGTACAGAAACCTGTACGCCCGTCGCTAGACGGACCGTGACAACGTCACGAGAACGTGCCTCTCGGGCCTCGGCATACAGCCGACTCTTCTCAACAGAAGCCCGTCTGACATAATTATCAGACGCTCCAGAGTTTATATAGACTCTCCAAGGCTTATCAAAGCCTTTCACGTCCGCAAGGACGACCAGCAAACCTGGCTGGTACACCAACTAGGTGCTATAAAGCACCATTTCCCTCGGGGCTTTGTGCTGTCGTCCCCTACCCTGGGGTTTAACAGCACTGAGGGATCTCCCAGTAGGGCGCCCCGCACCTACTGGGAGCCGTCATTTCCTGACGGCTTGGAAAAGGGCTTTTTCCCCACCCTTGGTCCCTTGTAGCGAGTGTCTCGCTAGGAATTTTGCGGACATCTGTTCCTCAGATGATCCGTGCTTCCACACAGGTAGCATCTCAGCGGCCCATGCCGCTGCAGAATTACAAGGAGCTCTGCCTCGAAGCTCTTTGAAAAAGAGTCAGAATGACTCTTAGCGGGAGGTTTCTACTCCGCTTCGACCTGACTCAGGTCCATGAGTTCGGGACCCACCTTAGAGGAACGGAAATTCCTCTCGGAGTTAAGCGCCATCTTGAACGCCTCCTCCAGGGATTGGGGTAGGCATCGGAACAATTCCGAACATGCTGGCCCTTCTCTCAGGCCTCCCATGAAGACGGGATGGACACATCGTCCGAATACGCTTTCGCGCACATCCCTGCCAACAGGGTCTTAAGCTCCTGGATTTAAATCTCCAGGTCCTTAGTGCCTTGACGGCACCTCAGGAACGCCAGTTGATTCTGGAAAACCATATCAGGCGTTGCGTACATGTCCATGAGCTTCTGCTTAAGGACCTTCCATGTTGGGAACACGTCCGTGACTGACTCCGAACACGTAAACGCCCATGTACGGGCTTTGCCCGTAAGATGGGTCAATGCAAGTCCCACTTGCAAGTGACCAGCGATCATATTCGCTGTGGCGAAGGCCGTTTCGACCTCTCGCAACCACACTTAAAGGTTGTCACCCTTCTCTCCGGTGAACTCCTTTATCTTAAACGATAATGGGGGTCGCACCCCCGTGGAATGACCTCCACTGCAACTCGCCTCATGAGCGATGAGGGAATTTACCCTTGCCTTTACGGTCTCAATGCCCTGCTCCACTAGGAGCTTCATGCCTTCTTCCCCCGTTAAGGGTAACAGCCTTTTAAAGGCTTCCTGCTGGACGAGGGTCAAACTATCCCAATCGTCCCGATTCATCCTTTGCAGAGGATGCCTAGTCTACCAACACAGGTGTTGGATTGACTACAAGTGCTACCAGATGTAGCCGGTGCGTATAAGCACGGTGCGGCTAGCGCACAGAGGAAGACTCTTCCTTAAAGCGGTATCTACCGCTACTTAGCCGATACGCCCTTGTAAAGGGCTTAGTAGGAGAGTTCTCCTACTCGGGGCCAAGATTCCCGGGTTAGATTACGACTTAGCCTTAACGGCTGTATTCCCTTTACGGGATGTAAGTAAAGGGAGGGATCCCTCTTACCTACGACACTCACTGCGCGCGCGACCGGTCGAGGTCGCACGTCCGCAAAATAGATTGAAATGTAAACTGAATATATTTAATATGTAATTAGCCTAAATTAATTTAAACTGATATAAACTATATGTAATACTAAGTAGAATATTCCTAATTCGTACCTAGCTAAAATGTAGTGTATACACCTGTGTACTGACACGTGGATGGCTGACACACCACCACACCAAGGGCCCCTGCCCTGATTGGTTAAAATAACCAAAGGTTTAGAACCTTTCAAACCGGTCAATACTGACCTTAACCGTGGTGTACTCATGTACACAAACACTAAATGTAACTCGAATGTAACCCCGTTACATACCTAGCTAAAATGTAATGTACACACCTGTGTACTGACACGTGGATGGCTGACACACCACCACCCAAGGGATCATGCCCTCATTGGTTTAAATAACCAATGGTTCGAAAACTTTCAAACCGGTCAGTACTGACCTCAACCATAGTGTACTCATGTACACCAACACTAAATGTAACTCAAATGTAACCCCGTTACAGATTGGCTCCTTCCACAGTACTGAATTTCGAACTCATCAACGAGACTTTTCCACTTTGCACGGGTGGTTCTGCTCAGCTGCCGATGCCAATTGCGCGCTGGTCCTTTAAGTAAATCACCCATAATTAAGCACTTTTCTTGGTCGGAGGCTTGGTCACGCATAAAAGCCGACTTGAGACGACTAATCCAATTCCGCGCTTGATCTTCATCCACTTCTTTCCCTGAAAATTCATTTAGATCACTAGTTGCGGACATCCGAATCCTGGGAATCGGCTGTTGGTCGGGCATTCCAGTGTACGCTGACGCAACCGTAGATTGTCGAGGCAGAGTGATCGGTTCGTCTGGATCAATATAGTCACGCCGGGATTTTTGATCATGGAACGAATATACAGATTCCATGTCAACATCCTTAACTGACGCCGATCTTCCAGGCTTCGACTGATGACCACGACGCTAATGTACGGACTCCATATCGACATCCTTGACTGCCGCACTCTTCCTGGCTCTGGCTGGTGACTTTTCTTGTAAACAACTCTAGGTGTCAACTTGCCTCTTTCTTCCGCCAAAAACTGCTTCATGGCCTTGTCGAAAAATGTTTGTGGCTGTGGGCCCTGCAATGACTGATCATCGTCTGTCTTGACTGATTGCTGTTCCTTCTTGACAATTGAGAACTGGGCTTCGTCTTTCTGGCAGACCATCATTCGGGTAACCTGGGTTCCACGCTATTAGCACTGCTCAACTCCACTTCAGACATGTCGCCCTCCGAAGGAATGATCCTGTATGCTCTGCCACATTTATCGACGGACCCGCTTCGATTGTCAGCATAGTACGAGGTGGTTCCACCTTAGCGGATCGACTCACTATAGGTACCAACAGCTCGAACAGCTGCTCGGTAGTGGTCGCAACGTCTTCAGGGCTGAGATCGAACACTTCTTCAGCATCGTAGGCGCCTGTAGTCAAACCAGCTTGCTTATTCAGGCGTGTCAGCCCTAACACCAGCTGAAGATTGTCTTTCCCGTCCGTCATTGGATGATTAACCTTCCCGTTCGGCTTTCCACTGATCGTGACCCCGCGTAGGTTCATGATTGAATCCATCAATAAGAAATTCTTCA
Source organism: Peronosclerospora sorghi (assembly GCA_026184515.1). Lineage (NCBI taxonomy): Eukaryota > Oomycota > Peronosporomycetes > Peronosporales > Peronosporaceae > Peronosclerospora > Peronosclerospora sorghi. The sequence goes on along the minus strand of CM047580.1, from coordinate 42,985,353 downwards.
GTTCTTTCATATAAAACGTCCTTGCCAAATCAGATTCTGATGGTGGTGTACTTGAGCGACTTTCATCGCTCTCCAAACCTGGCGCCTTCAGCAACGCTTTCGGTCGGTCCGGGTCGTAGTATTTCACCACCGGCTTCCAATCCGGATCATCATATGCATATGTAATTGGCGTATCATAAAGCAAGTTATGATTCGCAGGGTCTCGCGAAGGAGCCTTGGGAGGTGGTTGAGGCTTCTTCTCCTCCTTTATCTCATCAGGATACCTCCCCAGGTCCTGATAATCAGCATTTCCTCTCTTCTTCAGACATGACGACGGCAAACTGCCTTCCGTCGTCACAACCACCTCCTCCTTTTCCACTATTATCTTCAATTCTGCTTCTGCTTCCGTTTTCACGTCCACATCAGCGCCATCTTGCGTAGAATCGCGGTGATATCTCGCGTCGCCCAAAGATCAGGGCACGCGCACCATTGTGGTAGAGCGGCTGATCAGAGTTTTTGAGGCTTGATCAGGCGTTACCACGGCGCCCGGACTGCCGACTGACGAAGGGGGTCCTCCTGTTGTCTTGTGTGACTGACTTGTGTTCCTGCTCACCTTGTGTACCCGACGGCTTGGGCGTGGGTCGCTCTCCAGGTGGCGGGGATGTCACGATGCAAATTCCTTGATGCAAGATTGGGGTAATTCGTAACGAATCTACCGATGTGCTGATCAGGTACTATCAGGCTTGATCACGATTGATCAGGATCACTGATCGGTCTAGTAGATTCCCCACGAGTTGGCACGAGTTGCGAACAGTTGATCGCGGGTCGCAGGTTGTATATCGTCGATCTTGGTGGCTATCGGCGAAGGGGTACTTGATCAGGCAGCGGAAGTCTTCACCACCTGATCGCCGAGCCTCTTAAACTTAATACGCTAATAGAATACCCAATATACTATGTATTCTACGCTTAAATTAAAGGGAGGGTCGATCAGCTATGGGCTGATAGACGGTTTACACTAAAAATACGCCTAGTAGTTCCCGTGTGGCGCTTAAAGATGCCGAACTACCAGGGTCCAAACGTGTACCAATGGGGGAAGAGATTAGAGCGCACTGCTCGATCACGTTCCCCAAAACCAAACAAAAAAGATTTTTAAAAATTACCGCTGTCACAGCGGACGGAGTCGCGGGCGAGTTCTTCTTCACTCTACGCCTACCGGTGGGCCAAAAATGCACTAGGTGCTCCCTCCCGGGACGTAGAGGTGCGTGTAAAGGAGGGGAGGCGCAAAGGTGCCGTCCCTGAGGGTCCTTTGTAGTTGGACGCAAAAGGAGAACTATATTATTACTTATATCCTAATATCAACCAAAAACCTAATATCAGCCAATCAGAACTACCCATTCCTACGAATTTTGTCGACCATTCGACCTGATTCCTTCGCTTACCTTCAGGTTACCGTTAGGTAACTGTGCCAGTTGTCGCATCGTCTCAGATGTCCCGTCCACGCATCGTCCATGTCCGCCACCGTTGTGTCAACAGTTGTACTGACTGAGGTACCAACCGGGGTACCAACTGTGGTACCAACTGTGGTACCAACTGTGGTACCAACTGTGGTGCCCATTATCGTACCACCTGTTGTACCGACTATTGTACCGACAAAATTTGTGGTACATTCTACCACAACTACACCCATAGTGGTGTCCACAATTATGCCCATAATTACGTACCAATTTTATGGTACGCTTTGCCACATAATCCAGCCAATAAAGTTTCTGTCACTTGACCGCAGATCGCGATGAGTAATCCAGCCAATTACTGGGACTTGATCGCAGCAGCGCGATGAGTAACCCAGCCAAAAAATAACCCGACTCCCTTGAGCGGGGCCGAACTTGAGTGGTGAGTGAACGTAACGAGTGATCCGTGTTGTGGGGCTTCCGGTGGAGCTCTGTCCTGGACGGGCCTAATAAGCGTGAGGGGACCCTGTTAACCCTCTTCTCCCAATGACTCATATCGGAGCCACTGGCGAGTTACGCAACCCGATGTAATACGAACACTATATTTAATACCCAATAAAAATCAAATATGTAAAATGTATGTAAACCGTGTGCCTTACCTTAAATCCGCGTACAAAACACTCCAAGCACACGATTGGCCCAAAATACTCCGTCCTTTCAGCTAACCCGATCGATCTGCCTTGAAAACTGGTACACTGGTACAAACTGGTGAACAATTTTCACTTGTACTCCACCACACTTTTATCTTATCACCCCAACGGGCGTCTTTGGCAAATGATCTATAACTCCCTAAACATTACTTCACTTGATCAGACGTCGCAACCACCTGCTGTCCTCCGTGTATCATCTCTTTTTTATAGGCTCACCTTGTGTACCCGTCGGCCTTGGCGGGTTACGCTCTTGCTGTTGAACATAAGGTGGCCAGGTTGTTCCCCATTAAGCCTTAACTGGGGTGGTTTGTCCAATACTCGTAGTTAAAGCGGAAACACTTCTCCAGACAGAACTTGTATAACACCGGGTGACTGATCCGGGGTTATTACTGTATCTCAGCGTTTGTTGAGTCTTCGCAAAATCTTCTAGCCAATACACTACGCAGTGGTGTCAATAATAATCCTATATAATAGTCCAATACGTTTCTTCCCCAACGGAAAACTGCCCTCGGGAAGTTGCGCTTTAGTGTTGTGGGTGGGCATCGCCGTGGGTCTTTTGAATTACCACCGGTGCTGTTTGCCGTAAACTCGTGCGTAGCACACGGGAGATCAAGTTGTGTAGTTGAGTCCTTAATTAAGAATTCAGCTCGTCGTTACTCCTAGAAGCTAAAATCAAGCTGTACATAAAGGACGTAACAAAAATACCTACTTGAACATGTACCTTATCAGGTGATCAGCCACCACTGTAACAAGCTTTTGCATACCCATAGTAGAAATATCCATACTAATTCACCTTATCTGCCCTCGATCTTGTCGCAGCAGTATACAGTCAACTCCCTCTATTGCAGCGCCAACCGTATACAAACTTTTTGGCTGCTATAGCGGATAGCTGTTAATCGTGTATAACAGCTCCAGCCTGTGACCGGCTGTATTGGCTGCTATAGAGAAAATCTGTCATTTACAAAGATCTGGGATGTTACGAAAGTGGCCCCATATCTGAATTCTACCTAATTGGCACGTCCTTTGCCTTTATTTACCTTCACAAAGTAGCTGTCCAAAGACTTCTGTTTTGACGCGGCAGTCTTTCTCGAAAGGACAAAGCGTTTGAAGCGGCGGAGGAGCTTATCCAACTCCTCTGCCTGGTCAAACTGAGATCCTTTCTCCACCATTCCAGCCAGCAGAAACTCGGCAGCTTCCTGCAGCTGTCCCCAAGGCAGGGACACCGGCGCCTCCTCGTCACCACTTCCCTCGTCATCGTCCTCCACCGCAGCGGGATCAGATGACACCTCGGCCAGGATTTCTTCGTCGGAGAGATGCTCGATGATGGGCAGAGTACCGTCGACTTGGAGGTAGACCTGGGCATCCATGGTGGAGGAGGTGCTGTGCTGTGGAATCCTTGCCAGAAGCGCCGAAATCCTGCTGACTGGGTCGACGTCATCCGCATTGACTAGAGAAACGACGTCCATGCGACCGCGAGTGGGAAGAATGCCTGTCTTCTCCCAGCAATGGCGAATTGTTGAAGCTTGAACATCGTCCCATGACTCGACGAGCATGTCGATTGCTTGGCGAATCGTGAACTTGGCCTTGGGTTCAAAGGGATGGTCTCCGGTGGCTTCAAACTTGTCAAGAAGGTACTTGATGTAGCGAGTCTTGTACTTGACCTTGAAGTTGGTGATAATCCCGCATCGGCTAGTTGCAGATGCGAAGTGGTGTTCGGAGGGAGGAAATGAACCTGATGATTTAGGGATTGTCAGCATCTCCGAGTCATTTGCAACAAGGAAAAATGAAACTTACAGTTATGTTGGTCAAAAGATCTTTGTAATCGTCAACCGAATGAGGACTGCCATTGTCCAGCAGAAGCGGGATTTGGAGGCTCTGACGCTGAAACTGACGGTTCAAGTCGAGAGTCCATTGTTTGAAAACGTCAGCCTTCATCCATGCATTCTTCTTGGAAAAGTACTTGATGTGCGGTAGCTTTGTCATGTCGACATTAAGGTATCAACGAGGTTTGGCAGCAGTTCCAATGACAAGCGGTTTCAGCTTCTCGGAGCCTAAAAGAGTTTGTCTTAGCACACGTCAAAAATTCTCAAAAAGAAAGCACTTGACTGTTGCGTTGCACCCGAGAAGCACGGTGATCCGGGCCTTGTCCTTTATGTAGCCCTTCTCTGAGCTCTGGGCCAGTGTCTTGTCCGGATCCATTCGGAAGAACAAGCCAGTCTCATCACAGTTGAACACGTCGCTGAGGGCGAAGTTATCGATGACGTTTTGGAGCTCTAGTCGGAAGGCAGGAAGGTCTTGCAGAGGGGTACTCTAAGCCTCGCCATGGAGACGGTACGAATTGATGTTGTGGCGCTCCTTGAAACGATTGAGCCAACCGTCTGAGGCTGTGAAATCGTTCTTCTCTGCATCGGGGTTGTTGACGCCAAGAAAAGCAGCAAATTGAAGGGCCTTGGCTTGAACGAGTGCGTCGGTGATTACGACATTGTTTGACCTCATCTGTACAAACCAGATTTTGACAGCTTTGTCAACCTGGAAAAGCCATCCGTAAGCACTCCAGAAAGGTCTTAAGTGCCAAACATCAAAGTCTTACCTCATCGTGGAGGGGGCCACGGTACCGCTTGATGCGCTCCACGTCGCCACCCTGTGCCTCCACTGTCTTGGCATTTTGGAGGACGGAGGTCTTTTGGCGATTCAGGATATCTGTGACTGTCTTGCTCTTCATCCCAAATTTTTGTGCGATATCCTCGTGGGAACGTGCCGGATTCTTTGAATGCAAGTCGAGAATGGCCACCTTGGTGTCCAGAGAGATGACCTGTCTCTTCTTGTCTTTGTTGTTGTCTGCCATTTTGCGTGTGGTGAGGGGAAGGGTGGAAAATGTGAGTGGAGGAATTTGGGGGAAATTTGGGGGGGTGCTCTCCTTTTAACTTCTATCTGGACCGAAGATTTTGCCTATTAATTAATTGATTTTTCCGGAATTTTCAGCAGGAAATAACCCTGATGAGTAATAGGCCCCTGAATATTGTCTAGATTCTTTTATGCATTTCCAATCACCCTTTTCAAGCATTTTTAGGGGGGGGGGAATCCGGGTGGCTGTTATAGACTGAGCAGAGATGTATGTAGCGTATACTGGCCCATGGCTGTTGCTGTTATAGCCAAAAAGCTGCTATAGAGGGCGGATTTTGGCTGTTGGAGATCCGTATGGTCGTTTTCAGGGCTGCTATACGGGAATACTGTTATCCCGGAGGCTGTTATAGAATCCGACCGTGATCGAGTGGTTCACTACTCACTGCGGGACCGGAGGGTCCCGGGTTCGATCCCGGGCCAAACCAAGTTGGTTGGTTTCAGAAAGTATAATGTGACGATATCACCCGGAGGCTGTTATAGAGGGAGTTGACTGTAGTCGTTGCAAGTCCAATTACATGTAACCCGCCAACAAATCTGATTCCTCATAGCTATTTACCCGATACATCATTCTTCTTGAACAATTTGGTTTTGCTTGATCATATGATATACTGCTTCACTCAATCGGGTAGCGCATATATTCCTCCTCAACGTCTTAACGTCTTGCTTCTTCGGCCGTGAGCATAAGTCTTCTATTTCTTATAATTTCCATTTATAAATAATCTTACTTCTTCCATGCTGGTTTAGGGTCTGATAACGCGGTTCAGTTCACACGAATGAATCGCATTTCGTGACACTATCGATATAAATGTAAACCTCGAAAAAAATCATCATTTAATAGAAGGGAATATATGTGCGAGGGGGTGCTTTGACGGGTCGATTAGCTTGAGACGGAGCCCAATGAAGTGATCAATCTGTCATTCCCTACGTAGACTTTTCACATGGGAGATACACCTATGAGGTTGCCGTCCGCAACATTTTTCGGGATGCCAATGAGGTGTAAACGAAAGGGAAAACAGAGGGCTCCGTGGTATAGCAGGCGGGCTGGCAGGTCGTCTTTGTAGACATGAAGGTCAATCAATAGCTCGGGTGAATCTCCAATAACAGGAGAAAGAAAAGCGAATTATCAAACTGGAAGCTGACCTGGCAGCCGCTGGTCACCCTAAGAGAACCTTGACCCAAGTGATCAGATAGGATCTCTACCTGACCAGGACAAAGGTTTTCCCTGCCGGAAAGTTTTTCACGGGTTATGTGTGGTACTTAGCTTAATACCGATAGCGACTCTAATTGAGAGATAGCTCGACTCGATCGTTTTTTTTTACCACAGCGAGATAATCCGAAAACACGAAGAAAAGGATAAACTCCACTAATAGCCACGATTTTCCAAAGAACAATAGCTAGTATTACATCCACAGAACCTTTCCAATTGAGTGCGTATTTCAGACACGGGTGATTTGAATATAAGCATAGATATAGCCTAAAACAATCTCCTCATACGAGTCCCGGCGAGCCAAAGCGCGCTCGTGCGCGATCGTCAGAAAATAGAATGAAAAGAAGGGGGCTTAGTCAACACTCCTTCCCAATATCCAGTCTTGCGTGGCGCAACGACTGTTTCATGATAACTAGAACCTTAAATCCTCCTTTCTATGCAATCGAGTGACTTACTTAAAAATTTAGGGAATTGATATTCCCACCCCAGTTTTTGCTATTGCCACCCCATCTGCCAACCCATCTGCCACCCTACTGCGCTTGGTTACGTTTTTGTGTACCCTTGGTTATAACTGCACATGAACATGCAACAAAGCGCCCTTTATTCACTTTTATCCGACGCTCGCAAGATCTTCTGCCATTTCTAAACTTGCTCACCATGCCACACACAAAGAAAGCCAGGAGGATAGAGACAAGGAGCGTCTCGAAAGCGTTTACACCCCTCTCCTTGTCGCGTGCCCAGGCCTCCAAGCTCGAGACACTTATGCAGCAACAAGTGCAAGATGCGCTCCTGGCTCACAGTGCCTAGCGTGCCACGAATCATAAACTCGATCCCGACTGGCACTTTGCCGGCTCGCTTGGGCAACTCAAGACGTTTCAAAGTCGCGGTCTGGACTCGTTCAATTCGTCGTCGTCGTGGCCGACGATTCGCGACCCCGCGGCGTGTTGTACGCCCCATGAGCGCGCATTGAGTCCCACGTCGACGACGACCACGAGTGGTGGGTGGTCCACGCGCAGTCGCAGCACCGAGCGAGCAGGCCTCTCGTCATCCTCTCGCCGGACGGTCGGAGCGCCGGGGCGCGATCCCCTTGTGGCGAGCCCAGGGCTCCAGTCGTTTCGGATCTTTGGACGCATTCAAGGCAACTATCGCGACGTGCTGGACGTGCACAACACGTCCACCACGGACGACTTTGTGCGCCAGCAGAAACTCATGTCCCGAGTGTCCTGGACGGTGCCGTGCTCCACACGATGCGAGCGACGAAGGACAACTCGGGATCAAGTGGCAAGCCGAGCACGCGTTTCGCGGCAAGCGGGACGTGTGTTTTGTCGAGATGGTGGGCTACACAGTGGACCAGGACGGCCACGAGGTGGCGTTTGTCGCCATGGCGTCCGTCAATGTCCCCGAGTGTCTACCCGTCGCCAAGTTTACCCGCGTGCGCATGAAACGCACCATGCTCGTGCTCCGGCGCCGGATGCGCCCCTCGCCACGTCCGAGATTTTGTCATGGGGACCTTGGAAGCCACCGAGTCGTCGCTCGCCACGGTCGCGCAGCATCGACTGACCATGGCCGTCTTGAGTGACCTCTCGTTGGTCATTGACTCGAAAAACATTGCCCAGATGCGCCTCGTGCACAAGCAACACTGGGTCCCGTATGCCACGCGCCCCTGTTGTAGCATTTGCAACCAAAAGTTTCAGTTCTCTATCGTCGACGCCATCATTGCCGCTTATGCGGGGACATTGTGAAGTTTGCCTTCTCTACATGGAAAAAGAGGGCCAATGATAAAGAAATACCTTTTTTCTGTCAGCTTGTATTTTTAGCAAAACCAACTGGTTTTTTTTTAGCAATCCCCGATTGGAAATTCACTAGTAATAACCAAGGGTACGCATAAACGTAACCAGTGGGGTGGCAGATGGGGTGACAATAGCAAAAACTGGGGTGGCAATAGTTTCGTAAAGCGGACTTTATAATTAGGCTAAAATAGGGCCTAATGTTGGACATTTTATTAGGCCCATAGGGGGCCTAATATTATGACTAATATTAGGACCTAAATTAGGGGCCTGATAGTGGACGCAGATAGTGGATACAGTAGTACATAATTAGGTAACGCCATGTGTACCACGGTGGGTACAATAATACGTACCACCGTGGTGTACATAGACAAGATATAGAAGGGACACGGAAGATGTGCTGATTACTTCCAGGTACGCGGCAAACACCAGCGAAAAAACAAGGAACAAGCGGAAAAATCAGGTCGACTGATGGACGGAAGGCGTTCCGAATCGACGATGCGGATTGGTTGAAAGTAGGAACAGGGTAGATCTAAGGGTTTAATTGCTAATATAGTTCTCCTTTTGCGTACGATCGCGCTGATCGTTTTTTGGGAAGGCACCTTTGCGCCCCCACCTTATTGAAACCTCTACGTCCCGGGCGGGAGCACTAAGTGCGTTTTTGGCCCACCGGTTGGCGTAGAGTGTGAGGACTCACCCCGCAACTCCGCCCGCAGTGTCTGCGGTTCTTCGTTTAAAGGTTTTTGGTTTTGGGAACGTGATCGAGCAGTGCTCTCACCTCTTCCCCGTAAATTAACGTTTGGCCCCTAGAGTTCGGCTGCTTTAAGCGCCCCACGGGAACTCTAGGTGGATTTTAATATAAATACCTATTCCTCATATAGTCTAGGCTAGGAGCGCAATGATTTGGGCGTTCCTTAGATGTTTGACGGCTTAGAGGCTCCGCGATCAGGCAGTGAAGACTTCCGCTGCCTGATCAAGTACCCCCCCCCCTACCGATCAACACCTGATCGACACTTTCTGCGAATCGTGATCGTGATCGCTGATCGCAAATCGCGCCAACTGCTACTTGGACGACTTCCGGTGCTTGATCAAGTCTGATCAAGGTATATTACGACTGGGCAGCAGCTTTTAGCCCCTGATCGAGCCTTTTAGTACCTGATCGCACTTGCGATCAAGACACCTGATCGCATCTGCGATCAAGACACCTGATCGCATCTGCGATCAAGACAGAATATTGTTGATCGACGGTTATTAACGTCAGCCAAAGCCTGATCGCGCCTGATCACGACCGATTGACTTCGTTTCAGCGCCTGATCGCATCGGACTGCCGCCTGATCGCACTTGCGATCAAGACGGAATACTGCTGATCGTCGGTTATTAGCATCAGACCAAACTTGATCAAGCCTGATCGCGGCTAATTGACGTGGTTTAAGCACCTGATCGCACGTGATCACGACTGATCGCATCGGTTGTATCGTCATAAGTTAGTTAATTCAATCTTGCACCAAGAATTCGCTGTGCGCTGTCCCCGCCACCTGAGGAGCGACCCACGCCCAGCCGTCGGGTACACAAGGTGATCAAGAACACAAGCAGTCGGAGACATCCGGAGGACCCCTTCGTTAGTCGGCAGTCTGGGCGCCGTGGTACCGCCTGATCAAGTCTCAAAACTTCGATCAGCCGCTCCACCACAATGGTGCGCGTGCCCGGATCTTTGGGCGACGCGGGATATCACCGCAATTCTACGCAATATAGCGCGGATGTGAAAGTGAAAACGGAAGCTGAAGCAGAGGTGAAAATCAAGGTGGAAAAGGAGGAGGTGGTTGTGACGACGGAGGGCAGTTCGCCGTCGTCATGCCTGAAGAAGAAAGGAAATGCCGATCATCAGGACCTGGGGAGGAATCCAGATGACGTAAAGGAGGATAAGCCTCAACCACCTCCCGAGGCTCCTTCAGGAGCCCATGCGGATCATAACGCAAGTTATGATCCGCCAAAAATACGTGTATATAATGATCATGATTGGGATCCGAGGGAGAAGTATTACAAGACCGACCAACCGAAGATGTTGATCAAAGGGCCGGGGTCGGAGAGCGATGAAATCCGATCAAGTACGCCGCCAACGGAAGCCGATCTGGTAAAGACGTTTTACCAAAAGATTTACCGAGAGCACCTGGAAGATTACCTGATGACGAACTCGATCATGAGCCTGCTCGGGGTCACGATCAGCGGGAAGCTGAGTAGACCGGTCAACCAGCCAATCACGAAGGGAAAAGATAAGCTAACGATTGTGCTAAGGCTAATACGCCTGATCAAGCAGGCTGGTCCGATAACAGGCGCCTACGATGCCGAGGAAGTATTCGATCAGGACTCCAAAGATCTGGCAGAGGCCACCCAGCGGTTGTATTCCCTATTGATACCCATCGTGGGCGAAGCAGATGATAAAGATTTCCCCAGTTCACCACCACAATCCTCGTTGAAGATTGAGGCAAGTCCGTCAATCAACGTAGCGGGACATTCAGGGTCATCGTGCTACGAATCTGCCCCTTCAGAGGGTGACGATCAGGGAATTGAGTCGAGTAGCGCTGGGAGTATGGATCCCAAGATAACCAGAATGGAAGTTTTCCAAAAGGACAACGCCAAATTGCCGGTTGTCAAGATGGAACCTCAGTCGATCAAGACAGAAAACGATCAAGGGCCACAGTGGCAGATGTTTTTTGACAAAGCCATGAAGAAGTTTCTAGCTGAAGAGAGCAGTAAGTGGGCTCCCGGAGTCGTTGGCAACAAAATCCGCCAGCCAAATCAAGGAAGAGCTGCGTCGATCAAGGATGTCGATATGGAGTCCGTACACTTGTTGCGTGGTCAGCAGTCGAAAGCAGATAGGTCGACGACGGTAAAAGATGTCGATATGGAATCCGTGCACTCGTTTCACGATCAACGGTCTCAAATTGACTACGTCGACCCTGATGAACCGATAACACTGCCACGGCGATCCACAGTGGCATCCGCGTATACTGGAACACCTGATCAGCAGCCAATTGCCAGAATTCGGATGTCTGCGATCAGCGATTTGAAAGAATTTTCGGGAAAAGAAGGGGATGAATTTCAAGCGAGGAACTGGATCAGTCGTCTCAAGTCAGCATTTGTGCGCGATCAAGCTTCTGATCCTGAAAAGTGTCTAATCCTGGGCGATTTACTGAAGGGACCAGCGCGCAACTGGCATCGACAGTTGAGTAGAACCACCCGATCAAGTTGGAAAAGTCTTGTGGATGAATTCGAAGTACAATACTGTGGAACGGGTCAATCGTTATCCCGCCAGTATTATTATATGAAGCAGCGATCAGACGAAAGTCCTATCAAATATTTGGACCGACTGAATGTGGCGGGACTGCGAGCTAAGTTACCGATCAGAGATGGACCGCCCGAAAGTATGCGCGAACATGTTCAACATTTTCTGGACACTCTGGCCAATCGCGAACTCGCCGATCAGCTGGCTCTCCTACGCTTGGATCGTGCTTCGGACTTGGAAGAAACGTTGCGGGCATACGCACGCAACAAGTGGTATCAGCCAACAGCGGCTGTAGGCACCAGCAGATTCCGCCCAAAATCCGGCGACGATCGAGCACCGGCCGCGACGCGAAAGCCTAGGGGAGTACGTGTGATCAAGGTAACGTCGGGGAGCGAAGAATCAAGTGCTGATGATAGTGGAAGTGATGTCGATCAGCGCCGCTATATGATTGCCACTATGCGCGATCAACCGGGGGCGCACGATCAGCCTGGCGAGTCACGATCAGGCAAACGAAGCGACTCCAACGCAGTCGATCAAGGGGAGATAAAGAAGTGCAGTCATTGTGGATCGATCAGACACGACAACTTACGTTGCTGGAAGCGCCTGACTTGCCTGAATTGTGGCAAGAAAGGACACCCCACCGATCAATGCCTGTACGTCTGCAGAGCATGCGGCGAGATTCACGATGCGGGGAAGTGCCCTATGGAAGAATTTTACAACCGCATCCGCCAGTGGTATAACCCTACCAAGCATGCAGGACTGTTGACCAAGGAAGCCGAAGATTTGTTAAACTAGGACGCTCGACAGGTTGGAATCTGGTACGAGACGAGCGTTCTAGTTTGTGTATTTTTGCATTTGTGGATAAGAAGAGGGCTGATCGAGTAGCAACAAGAGATAAGGAAAAACGCGATCAGCTTGATTTACCACGTTTGGCTAATTTCCACATTGATGAGTTTTCGCGATCACCTGTGATCATGGAAGTCGAATTACTTCCAGGCGAATCACGTGGATATTGGAAATATCACTCGCCAAAGAAATGGTTCAAGCAAGCCAAGGCGAGTGAAAAAATCAATAACGAGCGAGATATGATATTATTTGATTCTGGTGCCGAAGTGTCGATCATCGACTCAACCTTTGCTCGTAAGGTGGGTTGTTGGATTGACAGGAGTCAAACACAAAAATGTGTCGGCATTGGGGAAATTGCATACCAAACAGAAGGACGTGCAAAAATCAAGATAACGCTAGCGGGCTCATTGGTTTATTATTTCCAGGCATGGGTGGGCAAACTTGTTGGTCAAGATGCCATATTGGGGTATGGATTTCATGATACCAGCTGGTGTTCGATTAGATATCGCTCATGGCGCGCTAAGTTTACCTGACGAAGTGATCATCCCACTGGAAGGACGTCGACAGTTGTATGGGTCGAGCGGTAATTATATGAAGTTCGATCAGTATGAACAGATCCCAGTAGGTCGATCAGCCAAAGTACGAATTTACGATCAGCGATCTCGCAAGTTGTGGATTACTCGTGCAAGAGATTGGGTCCCCACTATCACCAGGGGCGTGGGCAATTTGAAGTATTTACGTGTTACGAACATCGTCGATCACCCCATAATTGTTCAAGAAGAGACTATTTTAGGTATTTGGATGAACAAAGATGATGTGCCCCGCCGCCCCGGATTTGTTTCGATCGGGTCCAACCGTTACAAAGAATGGCAAAATCTGGCATATCAAGCCTCCACCGATCTGGTATCTGACGACCAAGAAAGTGTCGATCACGGTCAATTAGTCGAGAAGAAGGAGTATCCAACTCCTCGAAGTATCTTAGTACGTCCCACGGACACGATCGTCGCATCTGTAGCGTTGGTAACAGAAGGGGCGCAAAAGGTGCAAGGGGTGCAAGAGCGGTGCGATCAGGGGACGGAAGTGAAAAGTCCGACCCTCAATCATGGAGTTGAACCGCCCGTTTCAAGCGATACACCTACTCAAGATGCGTGTAATCACCCCGTCTCAGTTAGCCCCAGCGAATTCGACGTGACACCTATTGACGATCAGGTTTGTTATCACGAAGGTGGAGATTTGTATGTGGAAGAATTGGAGAAGAAGCTTGCAAGGTTACCCGAAGTGTCTGCAAGCACTGAAAAAGTAACCAAAGATGATTTGCTAGTCGGAGATCCCACAGTCAACACAGTGGAGGAGATAGATCAACTTCGCGAAATAATTTGGGTGAAAAAACATTTGTTGATCGGGAAGGGAAACGCGCTACCCCCCGTTGCACGAGGAGTTGTTTGTGATATCGATGTGGGTAATGCGCGCCCGATCGCCCAAAAGTGCCGGAAAGTGGCCCCACAATTTCGCGAGAAGTTGTCGGCCCTGATCAAGGGGTTGCTAGTAACTAAGATCATTCAGCCGTCAACGTCACCCTGGGCATCGCCTATAGTGATCATCGTGAAAAAGAATGGGGTCAATATACGTCTATGCATCGATTATCGCGCGGTGAATCAACTCACGCGTTTGATGGTGTACCCAATGCCCCTGATCACCGATCTACTCGAAGATTTGGATAAAGCGTTGTGGTTTTGCTCTTTGGATATGGCGAGTGGTTTCTGGGTCGTGTCTATGACTGATCGAGCACGTCAAATTTCGGCGTTTGTCACTCCATTTGGATTGTTTGAGTGGAATAGGATGCCCTTTGGCCTCAAGAATGCTCCGCAAATTTATCAGCGGTTGATCGACAATGCACTATATGGATATCTTAGGGTCAAAGACGGTGCAGATGAATCAGCTGATGTATTTACAGCAGGAGAACCCGACCAAACGCCGGGCCAGTCTGTGCTGCAACGGCGATCATATATCGATGATATATTAATCCCTGCACCTAATTGGTCCACCCTATGCGATAAGGTGCAGCACTTTCTGGAAAAGTGCGATCAATGGAATTTGTCGATCAGCGTGGCTAAATCGTACTGGGGGCGAAGCTAAGTGCCCTATTTAGGACACCACATCTCTTGCCGCGGGTTAGAAACAAATCCAAAGAACCTGGACGATCTGATCAATTTGCCTTTCCCTGGCACCTTACGTGCTATGCAATCGTTCTTGGGAAGCCTAAATTACTATCGTCGATTTATTGAAGATTTCGCAATTTATGCCGCCGTGCTTTACGAATTGAGGGAGATAGATTATCAAGAGTTGAAGAAACGATCGCATAGTGAGGCGGAATCAAATCACGAGGACGATCGACTAATTAGAGCGATAGTGGCATTCAGCATGCTGAAGGCGAAGATTGCATCAGCTCCAACCCTGCGACACTTTTACCAGGACAAGACGCCGGTGATCGTGGTTTACGCTAGCAAATGGGCAGTATCTGCCGCTCTAGTACAAGAATACGATCAAGTGTATCATCCCGTCGCATTCGCTAGCCGAACGCTGAAAAGCGGTGAGCTGAATTACAGCCGCGTCGAAAAGGAAGTTCTGGCGCTTTTACGAATTTTGGATGTTTATTTCACGATGCTGGTCAGAAAGACGATCACCGTTTTATCACGCCTATCTACATTGAAGTGGTTACTAACATCCAATGGGTTGGACGGACGATTAGGTAGATGGGCTGCGATCCTATCACAGTGGGACCTCGAGATCAAGAAATGTGTGCATGGAGAAGAGGAGGTGCTAGGGGCGTTAGCCGCAAGCATCACCCCTCGCACCAAAATTGATGAAGCGTTGGTCGCGATCGCACCGAAAAAGCAACCGCGGCAGATGATCGAAGTACCACCTCCCACGGTTAAAAAAGGTGAAGAACTTTACGTGATCAGTTTTGATGGATCGGCAAGTGTCAAGCGACGTGTGGGTGCATTTGGTGCCATTGTGTGGAAGTTACCGGAATGGAAGATTATGATCGCGATGGCCGATCATGCACCGGATATCACGGTGAATGAAGCAGAATACCACGGGCTGCTTTTGAGTCTGGAATTGTTGGCACGATATCCCAAGGGAAGGGTGATCGTGTGTGGGGACTCTAATTTAGTGATCCGGCAAATGCGAGGAGAAATGGAATGCAAAGCTCCGCGATTGCAAGTGCTACAGCAGCGTGCATTTAACCTCCTACGCGAGTGGAGTGATCATGATTTGGTTCATGTAAAGAGAGAGTGGAATAGGAGTGCAGATCACATTACCACCATGGCTATGCAGGGTGGAACAAGATTTGAGATCGAAGATGAGAAGCAGCTGGCAGGATTAGTTGATCTCAACCGTCTACCCGAAGTAATCACATGGAACGAAGATCAATCCGCCCCGCAAGTGCTAGTGACGACCCGATCACGTAACCACCGGCAACCACGACCGTCAACGTGGACCGATGTACCAGTAGCCGGAATAAGAATGGAACGGGTGAAAAAGGCACAGGATGAAGAGAAATGGATCCACGATTTGCGGTGTTATCTGTACGGTGACGTTATCAAATTGAGCGCAGACGAGGTGAAGGAGTGTGCGAAAATTGCTGACAACTATGATGTTGACGAACAAGGATTACTGATTTACTGTGGAAATGCGGCTAAAAGGAAAACCGGGGGTGATCAGGATGATCAAGATGATCGCCGATAGTTAATTAAGCTGGTAATACCCGAGACCTTGCACGCGGATGTCCTCCACCACTATCATGTGAGTTTGGAAGGAGGAAACCAGGGTATAGGCCGCACCTATCAACGGATCAGACGGTACTTCCATTGGCGGGGTCTATTCCGCAGCGTGCAAGATTTGTTGGACAATGTGTGGATTGCGAAACGGGGAAGGGCCAGCCTACGATCAAGGGCATGTCGCCGGGGAATATCGAGGCTACGTGCCCGTTCCAAGTGATTGCCATGGATCACATACCGGCATTGCCTCGATCAACTGATGGGCATACGGAATTGCTGATTTGGGTTGATCTGTTCACGGGTATGGTGATCGCGAAAGCTGGATCATCTCGCACAGCGCAGAAAGTCGCGGAAAATTACGAAGAGTGCGTGTTCCGACGATTTGGTGCAAGTGAGGTGATCAGGCACGACCGAGAGCCTGGATTTATGTCGGAAGTATTTCGTGCGTTTAACAAGATCGTGGGACAACGGCAGAGTGCCACTATGGCGTATCGTCCGCAGGCAAATGGCAAGGCAGAAAGAACGGTGCAGACGATTACGAGGGCCATCAAGATGTATGTGTCAGATGTCGGCCAGAAGGATTGGAGTGCATACGCAGAGCGACTGGTTTTTGCGTTGAATTCAACCCCTGATCGCATTCGTGGAGAAACGGCCTTTTACTTGGCGTATGGGTGGGATCCACGATCATCGCTGGAATCGACATTGCAATTAGGTGGAATTCGACGCAAGGACCGTGATGCTCGCCTATGGAGGTACAAGTTGCAGAAAGACTATCGCCTCGCTCGTGATCAGGTGAACGTTCGATTACACTAAGCGATGGCTGATCGAGCTGAAAAGCACAACGATCAGGTGACGCCACACAAGATCGAGGCTGGATCAAGGGTCTGGCTATACCTTGATCGCGTTAAAGAAGGGTATGCAAATAAATTGGCGCACATGTGGCATGGACCCTTCAGGGTCGATGAGGTGATCGGTGATCATGCAGCAAGATTGGTTACAGCTGGAACGGACTATCGCATGTTCCCAGTGGTGCACCTATCCAAGTTAAAATTGGTTAAAGAGTTTCCAGATCGCCCTACCACAGTGTTAACAGCTGGGATTGAAGAGCGGTTCGACTTTGACGAAGCCTTGCTACCCGAGGACAGCTGGGAAAGGACGCTAGATCCAGACGAATTTGAAGTTGATCGCGTCACTGATGTTCGATCTGGACGAAAGACTAGATATGGAAGGACGTTGCGTGAGTATCAAGTCTACTGGAAGGGTCATACCGAGCCGTCATGGGTAGACGAGGCGGACTTGAACTATGATGCCCTGATCAAGGACTTTGAGAGAAGGTTGATCAACCGACATCGGTTTGATGTAATGCAAGTGGATGAAGAGTCCCAATAATGTGTGATCAGCTGATTGATCAGGGAAATCGTGATCGACGAAGCTCCCAATGGATGACGAAGTGATGATTGACTGGAAATGGTGTTATAACGATGGATGTTGCGAGGTATGGTGATTGGATACGGCAGATGAGCCGACGGACTACCAATTTATATTATGCATTTAAGGACAAAGGACAACAGTGAAATGACATGATCGAAAGAATGTATTGATTGAAGAAAGGTGATCGACCGACTATTCGGACCCATAGAACTTACGGCGAAGGCGAGGAATCTTACGAACAGGGTGATTTTCGGGGAAGGAACGATATTGAACCCGCCAGGGTTCAAGGTCGTCGACATCTGTCAGCGCTTCTTGTAGGCTCTGAGGTTGCGGGTCCGATAGAAACCCAGGGTACCACACTCCATCATCGGCCGGGGAAAACTTCAGCGGGCTATTGCGGGCACAATGGGTGATCGAAGGGTCCAAGAAAATGTCGAGATCACATCTCCCGTCGATAATACCCCGCAAGATGAGCTCCACGACACGTTTCCAGGTCGCCCCAGCCTGGCTTCTGCGTTGGCGACGTTGGATGTAATAATCGCGGAAGAAGTCATCAATATCACGAAGATTCTTCGCGATAGGGAGATAGTGGGTTGATTCCCAAATCGCCAACGCGTGATGATCGAGGAACGTGAGATACTTGGTCTCCATGTCAGCGAACCAGCCAGCCGAGCGAAAAGAAAGAGGCGGCAACATGGTCGAAAAAATATTCCAGGGGCGCTGGGAGTATAAATGTTTAATCTCTGCCTGGGTGATCAAACGACCGGACCACGCACTACTAGGAGGGGACAAGGCAGCAGGAGGGAACAACCATCCAGCAGGGCGGGTTAAGTAGTCGAAAACCACTTGGGCCGTGACGTCGTGTAAATTGTACATGCAGAGCTTATCCGGAGTCCAAGGCAGGATATCGGCGTCCGTGGTACCATCAGGAACTGCGATCAAGGTCTGGAAGTCACCCGTGCGAGGAAAAATGGACCCGGTCGGGTCGTGATCAGACTGGCCCTCGCTCCCGAACTCGCTAATGGTTGGAGTAGAAGGAATGGAGGCGATCAGGCCAGTGTCATCATCTTCAACGTCTTGATCGCAAGTAAGGGGATTATCATCCTCAGTCTTCGCCTCCGAAGCCGGAGAGAGAAGGCGTGGCCGCTTAGACGGAGAAGAAGATCGGGAACGCCGAATACGCTTTCCGGACGATGGAGTGGTACTGCCTACCGAGTTGGTCGTCGAAGCAGCAGAGGGACTAGCGGGAAATGGGACTTGATCAGGGCCGGCCAGAAGCTGCAGAGATATGCCCGTCAGTGCGGACTGAATATTCGATTGATGAGAGCGCCACCGCGCAACATCGCCTTGGGCCTGTCGTAGCCGATCACGCAATGTGTCCCGGTCCACGGAAACTTGATCGAGGTGACGTCGAGCGGTAGTGAGTTCCGCTTCAACCCGGTCCGATATCTCCTGTGCTTGGGCCATAATGGCGGTGTAATCGTCCATCGACGCTCGAGCAGACTCGTTCTCCTCCTGGAGGCGATCACATTGATCCTTGTACTTGTCCACCTCGATAGTGAGACTTACCGCCCGTTGGACCAAGCGCACATTGCGGGAAATAACCTGATCGCGCTCGTGCTGCAACGTGGATACACGCTGTTCGAGTTGCTCCAATTCCTTCGTTTGGTATGCAATTGTGTCGTCAAGCGTTGATCGCAGGTAACGTTCACGATCGTTGCGACACTCCAGCTCCCGGATCTGGACACCCTGATCGTATATGGTCCGCGCTTGATCGGCGATAGTGCTTTTGGCGTCTTTCAGCTGGGTTTCGAGCTTCTTGACCGCAGCGTTGATAAAATAGCGCAGCGGCTCCAGTTTTTTAAGGCCTCCCTCGATTACCTTCTTCCGGTCCGTCGCGTCACATTGGGTACGAGTGAGCCGCCGACGAAGCATCGCAACCGTGTCTTCACTCATGGCGAGTGAGCCAGACAACAAGGCGACCTGCTCGTTGCTGGAATGGAGAGCCTCTTGCAGATCGCAGGCCTGCTTGATCGCGGCGATCGCCTGATCAGCTGCGGCCTTATCCAAGGCAGGAACGTTGGTGATGTGGGGTGACAAGCTGTCCGTTGAAGATGGCATAGCAGACTGTGAATGCCTGATCGAGACAGCCTGATCGCAGTTGTCACGGTTGGCCTCAGTCGAGTGTTAGATCGCAGTGGACAGCCCCAACGGTAACCGCCTGATGGAACTGGGCTTGATCGAGGGGAGACGGGGCAGATGATGGGTGATGATCGACTGCTGGATGGTGACCTGATCGATGTGCAACGGCAAATTCTCCAACGGCAGTATGATCCCCAGAATCAACGGCATGATCGACCCTCGCCCCAACCGCTGTACGGCTGGGACGAGACTCAGGGGCGGTTGTCGTAAAGCGGACTTTTTAATTAGGCAAAAATAGGGCCTAATGTTGGACATTTTATTAGGCCCATAGGGGGCCTAATATTATGACTAATGTTAGGACCTAAATTAGGGGCCTGATAGTGGACGCAGATAGTGGATACAGTAGTACATAATTAGGTACCGCCATGTGTACCACGGTGGATACAGTAGTACATAATTAGGTACCGCTATGTGTACCACGGTGGGTACAGTAGTACGTACCACCGTGGTGTACATAGAGAGGATATAGAAGGGACACGGAAGATGTGCGGATTACCTACAGGTACGCGGCGAACACCAGCGAACAAACAAGGAACAAGCGGAAAAATCAGGTCGACTGATGGACGGAAGGCGTTCCTAATGGACGATGCGGATTGGTTGAAAGTAGGAACAGGGTAGATCTAAGGGTTTAAATGCTAATAAAGTTCTCCTTTTGCGTTCGATCTAGCAGATCGTTTTAGGGACGGCACCTTTGCTCCTCCCTCACTATTATATATCTCTACGTCCCGGGCGGGAGCACTTGGTGCTTTTTTTGGCCCACCGGCAGACGTAGAGTGTTGGGAACTCACTCCACAACTCCGCCCGCAGTGTCTGCGGTTCTTCGTGTAAAGGTTTTTTGGTTTTGGGAACGTGATCGAGCAGTGCTCTCACCTCTTCCCCGTGAAATTAACGTTTGGCCCCTAGAGTTCGGCTGCTTTAAGCGCCCCACGGGAACTCTAGGTGGATTTTAATATAAAATACCTATTCCTCGTATAGTCTAGGCTAGGAGCGCATTGATTTGGGAGTTCCTTAACTGTTTGACGGCTTAGAGGCTCCACGATCAGGCAGTGAAGACTTCCGCTGCCTGATCAAGTACCCCCCCCCGTACCGATCAACACCTTATCGACACTTCTTGCAAATCGTGATCGTGATCGCTGATCGCAAATCGCGCCAACTGCTACTTGAACGACTTCCGGTGCTTGATCAAGTCTGATCAAGGTATATTACGACTGGGCAGCAGCTTTTAGCCCCTGATCGAGCCTTTCAGTACCTGATCGCACTTGCGATCAAGACAGAATATTGTTGATCGACGGTTATTAACGTCAGCCAAAGCCTGATCACGCCTGATCACGACCGATTGGCTTCGTTTCAGCGCCTGGTCGCATCGAAATGCCGCCTGATCGCACTTGCGATCAAGACGGAATACTGCTGATCGTCGGTTATTAGCATCAGCCCAAACTTGATCAAGCCTGATCACGGTTAATTGACGTGGTTTAAGCACTTGATCGCACGTGATCAAGCCTGATCGCATCGGTTGTATCGTCACAAGTTAGTTAATTCAATCTTGCACCAAGAATTCGCGGAGCGCTGTCCCCGCCACCTGAGGAGCGACCCACGCCTAGCCGTCGGGTACACAAAGTGAGCAAGAACACAAGCAGTCGAAGACATCCGGAGGACCCCCTTCGTTAGTCGTCAGTCTGGGCGCCGTGGTACCGCCTGATCAAGTCTCAAAAACTTCGACCAGCCGCTCCACCACAATCATATTGACGGTTTCTCCAATTTCGTTCGCGTCATCGTCACTTTCTTTTTTGCTTCCGTCTGAGCCATGCGCTCGGCGTACTGGCGCGTAACATGATGGTCCCTCCAACGTGGTTTCCGCACCTTTTTCTTCCTTTCCATCTACTCGACACTTGCGGACCGCGTTGCTCCTTCTGACTCTTGGCCACTTGGCGGTCCATCCGACTTGCATTCATTGTTATCCGAGATACGATTTCTTGTTGTGAGCTCCGCACTGCTCTCTTCATCTTCTCTGACCTTTAATTGGCGATTCTGAACGTCCGTGAGCGTGTCAACATTTTTCACGTGCTGCGTCACGGTCACCTTTCGCTCAGCCTTCAAGTAGACCTTAAATCCATTTGTCTCCTCACTCCGACCGATAATTACGCCAACTTGCGCGCGGTGCGCTAGCGTGTTCTTTCCAGGGTTCCTGTACACCGTAAATGGTGACCCAAACGTAACAATGGCGCCCAAATTTGGCTTGTTTCCTGTCAACACTTTGACTGGCGACATCCGTCTAGGATTCGCACTTGTTGGGGTGCGGTTCAGCACATATGCTGCATATTCCGCCGCATCCCTCCAGAACGATAGATTAAGGCCACTTCCAAACAACATGCACCGGGCCATATTCATTACGGTCCGATGCATGCGTTCGGCCTTGCCGTTGCTCGATTGGTTCCCGGCCTCGCTAATATGTCGAGCGATACCGGTACTTCGACAAAAATAATCCACATTTCGGTACTTGGCTCCACCATAGTTCTCAGAACGTGAATATTGCACTCGAATGTCCTTTCGAAAAACGCCAAGAAGTGTTCAAATTTCTTTGCAGCCGCGTCCTTGCTCTTCGCCAGAAATATCCTGGTATGATTACTTTTAAAGTCAAAAAAATTGACTAAGTAACGGTTTCCTAGCCGATCCTTTGGTGTGATGGGACCTTTGAGGTCGGAACAAATCACACCACCGATCCAGTCTATAGGCGCGTTTTTACCGCTGTCCTTTTTTGCTTGGTCATTCTTCGTTTGTTTCCCTTGGGCGCAGGTGACGCAGTGCCTGCGCGTCTCATCCGTGATCCGAATTCCGTATTCGGGATCCTGCGCCAACTTAAGAATCGTTTCAAAATTCAGGTGACCCATTCGCACATGAAAATGCATTAGGGAACCACTTTGAATGTCATCTTCCGGTACGTAATTGTCCTCAATCGGGTATTGTACCGACATAATCATCTCTCTATAAGTCTTCTTGAGACGATCCACTTCACCATCCATGGTGAACAGATTGTTTACTGCACGGACTCGGGTAATCGGCGCGCGTGTGTCATGTCTGACCATCTTCCTTTCTCCATTCACTTAGTCAATCACGAAACCGCCTTTTTCGAAAGCTCCATGCGAGAAAATGCTTCGAGCGGCTTCTTCTACGTAAAACACGTCCTTGATTTTCACTCAAGTCTCGACGTCTCCGTGCATAAAACGAATGAAAATGGTGCCCTTCTTGTTTAGGACGAATGTCTTTCCATCCACCTGGTGGCACTGTCGATCCACGGTCTTTATGTCGAACAAACAAGTGATATCTGGTGTCAGATGTACACTTGCGCCGCTGTCGAGTATCCAGGTATCTCGACCGGGTCCTACCTCATCACCAGCGATCATCAAAGCGTTATCCTCTTTCTGAACCTTTTTCTTCTTTGGGCAATCTCTTTTGAGATGCCCCCGCTCGCCACATCCGTAGCAGCCGCGATTTTTAGTTAGTAGAGACTTTTTAGGCTTCTCCACAATCATGTTGACCGTTCCGGTCCCGTCCCTTCTCTGATGCCGGCTGTGAACTGAACAGCCTGCGCAAACTGGCAAATCTCTTCGGCTTGACGCAGATAGTCCGTACGCAGGTGGTTATAGCGGGACATCAGCACTCTTCACAGCTCAGGCATGGCATAGTAGATAATATTATCTAGCACCATCGCATCACAGTTGGACCCAACTGCGTCCTCCACTGCTGTCAAATACAAGAAGTGGTCCGGCCAACTTCTTCCTGGTTCCTTGCGCGCACCAAGCAGCTTCATTCCTTCTGCATGCGTTATGCGCACGCTAAATGCGGCTAGCATCTTGTTCATTATATGCCATAATGCCGGCTCTTCTTGCCACCTGCTTTCGGCAAATCGGTCGTAATACGCTTCCGCTGGGCCAGCTAAATAGTGGCCCAGCAACTCGACCTTGATAGCCTTGGTCCATCTGAAACCGCAACACTCCTCGGCGATCGATATTTGCCGGAAATACTTGGTGCCCCAGCCCCAAAAACCATACCCAAGGCCCTTATACGATTCGGTCCCGTCGAACCGCCGAAGTTGCAACTTCTTTTCCTTGGCCGTCGGTGGCCTCGGCATTCCATATTGCCTTGCTTGCACATTCATAGGCGGTACATAAGCCTGCTGCACGTTACCGGGAGCTGCGTACGCTGCCTGGGCATTTCCCGGCACTGCATAAGATTGCTGTGCATTCGCAGGCACTGTATATCCCGGCGGCGCATTACGAGGCGCTACATATGCCTGTTGCATATTAATGGGTGCCGAACGCGCCTGCTGAAATTGACTCGCTGCATGGTGTTGCGTGAACACCTTCTGCGGCTGGACGTAGGTGTTACCGGGGTTCTTGCCCCCCCTCGTGTAAACACGTCCTTCCCCGCCTTGCTAATACTTTTGAAGCACACTTTACCAGTTCTTCCGGCGTTAGCATGTACTCAAGTACAGTACATGACACAGGTGGCACTAATTACTAAGACTATGAAATACAAATTGCTACCAAAAATAGTCCTAATTATCTTTAATAATTAAAACCAAACAATATACAGACTATTTATTTAGATACGAAGTGGAATCTGCTCAAGATCTCGAATCAGGTCGCTGATCTGGATCAAGGCCGAGCTAGCGTATCTGATTCGTGATATTGATAGCCGATGAGTGGAAAACATCCGGCTCAAGAAGATATAGATACATTAATCAAATGATCAAATATTGTGGCAAGATGAGAGACAAGTCGACTTGCTATATACATCGCTGATCAAAGCTGAACGCGAGATAAGATAGCTTATCCAGCATCGCTACATGGCCATCCGCTTAGGTCGATAAGGCCATCGCTCAGGTCGCTGAGGAGGCTGGGGGCCATGAACTGGTTCTTATATAGCTCCGCAAGAAGATGCATCAGGAGTAGGGGTGGAAATGTGTAACAGGGTTACATTTGGTTACATTTGGTTATTTTGTGTACGTAAGTACACTACGGTTGAGGTCAGTATTGACCGGTCCGAAAGGTTTGGACCTATTGGTTATTTTAACCAATCAGGGAAGTAGCCCTTGGTGGAGGCGTGGCAGCCTGCCACGTGTTGGTAAGCGGGTGGTGTACATTACATTTTGGCTAGGTACGAATTGAGTGAGTTCTACTTAGTATTACATATACTTTACATTAGTTTAATTAATTTAGGCTAATTATATTAAATATACATTAGTTTACACAATACAGTGAATCCTGCTAAAAAAAAAACGCACGACCTCGACCGGTCGCGCGTGCTGTGAGTGTTTGTAGCCTAAGGGAATACCTCCCTTAGCTACCCCCTTTCTAAGGGAAACCTTGTATCAAGGCTTTAGTTTATACTAACTAGTAAACCAAGGGAAATCTTGGCCCCGAGTAAGAGAGCAATCTCTTACTGAGCCCTTATATAAGGGCTTCTCGGCTAAGTAGCGGCGTATCGCCGCTTTAGGAAAGTCTTCCTCTGTGCTTTAGCCGCACCGTGCTTGTAGGAACCTGCTACAAAATGGGTCAGGTTGGGTCAGGTTGGGTCAGATTTGAGGAATACCGTGACCCGACCCAACGCTTATTCTGCAGACCCAGAACCGATCCAACCCATTTCAAAAAGCACAGACCCGCACCGAACCTGACCCATTTCCAACTTATCTCTACCTCCCCCGAGCCTACTAAATGAGGACGAAGCCCAACTTGGATCGCTTCCAATTTACTGATATTGAGCAAGTCCTGGTCTACAAAAAAGTACAGTATTATACTTATTGGAGAAAACATACAAGCCCTTTGGGGGGAATAAAAACCATACTCGTCACAGACTTTTACATACCTTAGTCAGTCTTTCGTGCAAACAAGCGCCACGACAGTTTCCGGCTTTAGAGAGCTCCGAAAATCGTCCAGAATCCCCCTCTTGTACTGAATGCCTGGATAATTTATCAATTATTACAGTGAGTTACTAGTCCAATACTGTAGATTATCAGTCTTACACTATTCTTACCGATTTGCTGGCAACAGTTGAAGCCGGAATGCAAAGAATATCCTTTACCATTTTGGCAACACTGGAATACTGTTGATCCTGCAACTACCACCAGCTAAGGATATCGAATTCCTTGACCATCGGAGTGAGAGGAGCGGTCCAAGTCACTTCCACTGTTAACCTGAGCTTTTGCAGAGCTAGCTAGAAATTGGTTGAAACCATCCTGTGGTGAAGTACTATTGAAAATTGTTGACCAGCTTGTACCAGTGTACCCGTTTTCAAGGCGGATCGATCGGGTTGGCTGAAATGACGGAGTGTTTTGGGCCAATCGTGTGCTTGGAGTGTTTTGTACGCATATTTGAGGTAAGACACACGGTTTGCATATAGTTTACATATTGGATTTTAATTGGTCTATTAAATATAGTGTTCGTATTACATTGGGTTGCATATGTCGCCGCTCCGATGGAGTCATTGGGAGCAGAGGGCTAATGTGGTGAAGTGTACCGTAAATTGGTACATAATAGGGGGCGTGAATATGGGCACCACTGTGTATGTAACTGTAGGCACAACTGTGTGTGTACTGTGTATACAACTGTGTGTGTAACTGCAGGTGCATGGACGGGACATAGACGGGCATCGTAAGAAGGTACGGCTAGGTCCGGGTACCTAACGGTTAGCGCGGACGACAAAGGAATCAGGTCGAGTGGTCGACGGAGTGCATTGGAATGGTGAGTTCTGATTGGCTAAAATTAGGAAAATGGTAGAACTAGGAATATAAGCGTTAATAAAGTTCTCTTTTTGCTTCCAAACACTAAAGACACCTCCGGGAAGGCACCTTTGCGCCTCCCCTTATTAACACACAATTCTACGTCCCGGGCGGGAGCACTTTGTGCGCTTTTGGCCCACCGGCAGGCGTAGAGTGTTGAGAACTCGCCCCGCGATTCCCGCTGTGTCAGCGGTTCTTTTTTAAAGGTTTTGGTCTTGGGAACGTGATCGAGCAGTGCGCTCTCATCTCTTCCTCATTGGTCCACGTTTCTTGGCCCCTAGAAGTTCAGCTGCTTCAAGCGCCCCCAAGGGAACTCTAGGCGGATTTTAGTGGAAACCGTCGATAATCCCGCCGCTGATCGACCCTCCTCTTAAGTTTAAGTGTAGAATACATTATATTGGGTATTCTATCCGCATACTAAGCTTAAGAGGCTCAGCGATCGGGTGGTGAAGATTTCCGCTGCCTGATCAAGTACCCCTTCGCTGATCGCCACCAACATCATCGATCTACATACAACCTGGGACCTGCTATCAACTGTTCTTAACTCGTTCCAACTCGTAAGGAATCTTCAAGATCGATCAGAGGTCCTGATCACCGACTGTTTGCGCCTGATCAAGCCTGATCACCCCTGATCGTCGATCAACCCTTGATCATCGATTATCGGCCTTGACCATCCCCTGATTATTGGTTAGCGGCCTGATCATCGACTATTTGTGCCTGATCAAGCCTGATCAAGCCTGATCAATCCTGATAGCACCTAATTGACACCGGTCGATTCATTACGAATTACCACAATCTTGCATTAAGGAATTGCTGTGCGACATCCCCGCCACCTGGAGAGAGACCCACGCCCAACCCGTCGGGTACACAAGGTGAGCAGAAATACAAGCAGTCACACAAGACAACCGGAGGACTCCCTTCGTCAGTCGGTAGTCCGGGAGCCGTGGTAACTCCTGATCAAGCTTCAATAACTTTGATCAGCCGCTCCACCACAATGGTGCGCGTGCCCGGATCTTTGGGCGACGCGGGATTTCACCGCGATTCTACGTAAGATGACGCTGATGTGGACGTGAAAACGGAAGCGAAATTGAAGATTAAAGTGGAAAAGGAGGAGGCGGTTATGACGATGGAAGGCAGTTCGCCGTAGTCATGTTTGAAGAAGAAAGGAAATGCTGATCATCAGGGACTGAGGAGGTACCCTGATGAGATAAAGGAGGAAAAGCCTCAATCACCTCCCGAGGCTCCTTTGGAAGCCCATGCGGATCACAAGTTGTGATCCGCCAATTACATAAGTTTATGATGATCTGGATTGGAAGCCGATGGTGAAATACTACGACCCGGACCAACCCAAGGCGTCGTAAAGGGCACCTAGTTTGGAGAGCGACGGAAGTCGATCAAGTAAGGCACCATAAGAATCTGCTCTGGCAAGGACGGTTTATATGATGGAACTGAAGGAATTTTTATCGACGGATTCGATCATGAACCTACTCAAGGTCACGACCAGCGGAAAGCTGAATGGACCGGTTGATCAACCAGTCACGGAGGGGAAGAACAAGCTTCAGCTAGTGCTAAGGCTGACACGTATGATCAAGCAAGTTGGTCTGATGACAGGCGCCTACGACGCTGAAGAAGTGTTCGATCAGGACCCAGTAGATGTTGCGACTGCCACCCAGAGGCTGTTCGATCTGTTGGTACCTATAGTGGGTCGATCTGGTAAGGTGCAACCCTCTCGTACTATGATGGAAATCGAGGCGGGTCCATCGATCAATGTGGCAGAATACACAGGGTCAGCCTGTTATGAATCTGCCCCTTCTGAGGGCGACATGTCTGAAGTGGAGTCGAGCAGTGCTGATAGCGTGGAACCCAAGACTACTCGGATGACAATCTGCCAAAAGGATGAAGCCAAGTTCTCGGCCGTGAAGAAGGAGCAGCGATCAGTCAAAGCATAAGGTGATCAATCATCGCAGGACCCACAGCTGCAAGCGTTTTTCAATAAGGCTATGGGCCGGTTCTTGGCCGAGGAAAGAAGCAAGGTGACATCTGAAGTTGTTCGCACGAAAGGTCACCAGTCAAAGCCAGGAAGAGCTGCGACGGTCAAAGATGTCGACATGTAATCTGTGAATTCGCTCCGTGATCATTAGTCAAAGCCAGGAAGATCGGCGACGGTTAAGGATGTTGACATGGAATCCGTATATTCGTTCCATGATCAACCATCCCAGCGTGAACATATTGACCCAGATGAGCCGATCACTCTACCTCTACAAGCCACGGTTGCGTCAGCGTACACTGGAGTGCCTGATCAACAGCCGATTCCCAGGATCCGGATGTCCGCGATCAGTGATCTTAAAAAAATTTCGGGAAAAGAAGTGGATGAAGATCAAGCGCGGAATTGGATTAGTCGTTTGAAGCCAGCATTTATGCGTGATAAGCCTTCAATCATGAGAAGTGTTTAATCATGGGTGATCTGCTAAAAGGACCGGCGCGCAATTGGCATCGCCAGCTGAGCAGATCTACTCGTACAAGCTGGAAAAGTCTCGTCGATGAGTTTGAAGCTCACTATTGTTGAAGTAGTCAATCGGCATCTCGCCAATACTACTACACAAAGCAGCGTTCCGATGAAACTCCCATCGAATATCTTCATCGGTAGAATGTGGCCGGAATTCGGGCCAAGTTGCCGATCAAGGATGGATCATCTACGATTTTACGTGAACATGTACAACAATTTCTCGACACGATGACCAATCGCGAATTCGTGGATCAATTGGCACTTCTACGTTTGGGGGATGTTACGGAGTTGGAAGAGACGCTGCGGGCATATGCACGCAATAAGTCGTGCCAGCCATCGGTGGCGATAGGCTCTAGCCTATTCCGCCAGAAATTTGGCGAAGATTGAGCACCTGCCCCGGCACGGAAGCCTAAATCAGTACGTGCGATCAAGGTGATGTCTGGAAGCGAGTAATCAAGTGCCGATGACAGTGGAAGTGACGGTGATCGGCGCCACTATATGATTGCTGCTATGCGCGATCAACCAGTGACGCATGATCAACCTGGTAAGCCCCGATCTGGTAAACGAAGTGAATCAAGTGCAGTTGATCAAGGGGCGATGAAGAAGTGCAGTCATTGTGGATCGATCCGGCATGATAATTTACGTTGTTGTAAGCGCCTGACTTATCTGAAGTGTTGCAAGAAGGGACACCCGACCGATCACTGCTTGTATGTAGGCCGATCATGCGGCGAAGTTCACGATGCGGGCAAGTGTCCTATGGAAGAATTTTATAATCGCATTCACCAGTGGTACAACCCTACTAAGCATGCCGGAATGTTGCCCAAGGAATCAGAGGACATGTTATTTAGGACGCTCGCCAGGTTGGAATCTGGTACGAGACGAGCATTCTAGTCTGTGTATTTTTGCAATGTGGATAAGAAGAAGGCTGATCGAGCAGAAGAAAGAGATAATGAAAAATGTGATCAGCCTGATTTACCACGTTTGGCTAATTTCCGTATTGATGAGTTTTCTCCGTCCCCGGTGATCATGGAATTTGATCTACTTCCGGATGAATCACGTGGATATTGGAAGTACCTATCGCCCAAGAAATGGTTTAAACAAACCAAGGATAGCGGTAAAATTAATAACGAACGTGCCACGTTATTATTTGATTCTGGTGCCGAAGTGTCGATCATTGATTCAACCTTTGATCGTAAGGTGGGTTGTCATATAGACACGAGCCCAACACAAGAATGTGTCGGCATTGGAGAAAGTGCATACCTCACAGAAGGGCGCACTAAAATCAAGATTACGTTAGTGGGCTCGTTGGTTTATTATTTCCATGCATGGGTGGTAAAACTCGTTGGTAAAGATGCTCTATTGGGTATGGACTTTATGATATCAGCTGGCGTTCGACTGGACGTCGCCCATGGTGCACTAAGTTTACATGATGAGGTTATCATCCCATTAGAAGGGCGTCGACAGTTAAACGGGTCGAGTGGAAAATTACATGAAACTCGATCAGTATGAGCAGATCCCTGTAGGTCGATCTGCTGAAGTTCGGATTCGTGATCAACGGTCTCGGAAGTTGTGGATTACTCACGGAAAGAATTGGGTCCCCACTATCACTAGGGGCGTGGGTAATTAACGGTATCTTAGTATCAAAAACGTTTCTGATCATCCGATCATTTTACAGGATGATACGATTTTAGGCATCTGGATGAACAAAGACGACGTTCCAGGACGCCCTGGATTTATTGGTGGGGTCCAATCATTATAAGGAGTGGCAAAATTTTGCGTATCAAGCTTCTACCGATTCAGTGGATGAGGATCAAGAAAGTGTAGATCAAGGTCTCCTGGTCGAGAAAAAAGAGTATCCTACTCTTCAAAGTATTTTGGTACGACCTACGGACCCGGTCGTGACATCTGTGGCATTAGTAACCGGAAGATAGCAGAAGGTACAAGAAGTGCAAGAGCGGTGCGATCAGGAGCCGGGGGTGAAAGGCCCTGGATCACGATGTTGAACAACCTGTTACAAGAGATGATCCTGATCAAGATACACGTGATCACCCCGTCTTAGCCGATCGTGGTGAACTCGGTATGATTCCTATCGATGATCAAATTTGCTACCACGAAGGTGGAGATTTGTTCGTCGAAGAACTGGAGAAACAGCTCGCTACGTTGCCAAAAGTATCCGCAAGTACCGAAGAAGTGACCAAGGATGATCTGCAAGTTGGTGATCCATTGATCAACAGCAGAAGAAATTGATCAGCTTCGCGATATAATTTGGGCGAAGAAACATCTGTTGATCGGGATAGGGAACGCGCTGCCTCCTGCTGCACGTGGAGTTGTTTGTGATATCGATGTATGCAATGCGCGCCCGTTCGCCCAAAGTGTCGAAAGGTGGCTCCGCAATTTCGCGAGAAATTATCAGCCTTGATCAAGGGGCTACTAGCCACGAAGATCATCCAGCCGTCTACGTCACCCTAGGCATCACCTATAGTGATTATTGTGAAGAAGAATGGGGTTGTGGAGAAGCGTGCCCAAGGTCAAGTTTTTCAAGGCATTTAGTCTAATTTCGGATTGGTTTAAACAAGGGGGGGGCTTTTCAGCCTATCAGACTCAAGAAGTGTCAAGAACGCAAGTTTTGGTGAGTCACCCGAATTTGGGTATTTTACATATTTTTGTGTTGGTACATTTAGGGACTATAGGGTAGTAGTATTTTAGTTGTGGTTTTTCCAAGTAAGAGGCTTTTGGTTGTGGATTTGCCTAAAAAAGTAGAAGCCTTTTGGTTGCAGGATTTTTCTAAGTGGAAGTCCTTTGGTCTTGGTTCACACCACAGCTAGGGGTCGCCGTTCTTCCCTTTTCGTACACTAGTCGCCTCCGCCCGCCGCGGAGTGTTTGGGGGAAGAGGGTCGAATTATCCCCTCTCACCCATTATACCCGGTCTGGACGCGCCGCACGCGCACTTGGCCAACCGGAAGTCCCTCGACGGAGTACGATTTGGCGATCTCAACACCTCAACTCAAGTACGTTTGGAACGTGCTATTCACTGGATTGGTCTTGGCGTGGAGATATGGTTTGTGGAGTTTCACGAGCATATTGGGTCTTTACGCGGACATATTGGCTTGTTTTAATATTGGTTGGAAACTAGACCGGTTTTTGGTCTTATTTCGTATTGGTCAGGGGCTAGACCGGAAGGGTCAGTCTACCCTCTATTATTTCGTATTGGTCAGGTCTTGATTGTTTGGACGATCGACCTATTGGAAGTTATCTCTTGGAAGTGTTTTTGGTCTGTTTGTGTATGGGGTGAAGAGTTCCGCCCCAGAGACACCTACCCAGATCGGTCTTCTATATTCAAGACCGCTTCGATCCAATCTGCGATCCCGATCCACCGAGTGTGTAACTAGCCCATTCCATCGGTTACACAAGGTGAGATGGACACTAAACAATCGGACCAAGTGGGTTCTGATGACGACCGGTCGTATGCTTGCAGCGGACGATCGGACCAGATCTCGAGTGGTGGTCCGCGGAGTACCCCCTCCGAAAGTTGGAAGGCTGGGCGCGATGGTGGTAGTCAGGTTATCGATGCTAATGTTTTCGATTTCGAACTTGACTCCACCACAATGGTGCGCGTGCCCGGATTCGAACCAGGGATATCACCGTGCTGATATCCCATCAAAAATTGGATTCGAAGATTTGAATGATTTGAATATGGAGTCGTTCCGGAGAGGACGTAAGGAAAGGCTATCGTCTTACGTTCTCGTTGTTGATAAAGATGGCGATGTCCGATCTTGCCTGGTGGAGGACCAGATCGGGATTAATAAGTTTTTTCCTCCCCAAAAGGCTCCCACCGGAGCCGATAGGGACTATGGCAGGTCTTGCTATAGTTCCGGAAAGGATCAGGACCTTGGTCCTGATCCTATGTGTATGAATAAAAAAATTGATGGAAAACTAAAAGATGAAAATTACTTGGAGGGTGACTGGAACGATCCGGTCTACCTCCCTGAAGTCCCCAAGGTACCCTAGGTGCCCAGAAAAGGGCTGGGAATGCCACCCGACGAAGACGACTTCGAAGAAACGTCGAAGGTCGGGGATGAGGCTATCACCGAACAAGACCTGGACAAGATGTATTATGTTTTTGAATTGAAGCGATTTGTTCGCCAAAACCAGGTCTTTCGGGTGTTGGACCTCCATATCCCCGACCGTCTTCTCGGTCCCACTACCGAGCAGATCCAGAGTGTTCGACCATTACTGCTCGTCAGGAATTTGGTGGCGATGTTGGCGGAGGTTGGCATTAAAATGCAGAACCCCGCCGGTGTCAATAAATTGTTTGAATTTGATGCTTGGAGACTGGAGGCGTCGATGACGGACCTCCACGACCGTGTGGTGGAGCGGCTGATCGAAATTTTGAGACTTGATCAGGCGGTACCAAGGCGCCCAGACTGCCGACTAACGAAGGGGTCCTCCGGATGTCTCCGACTGCTTGTGTTCTTGCTCACCTTGTGTACCCGACGGCTGGGCGTGGGTAGCTCCTCAGGTGGCGGGGACAGCGCACAGCGAATTCTTGGTGCAAGA